>MNCI01015850.1:0-50921 GCA_015680685.1 Gnetum montanum | reverse complement strand
ATCTTTTGGGGTGATCAAAATCTAATTATAATTGCTAAAATCATCAAGAAAAGAATAAAATTCATGCTCTTGGATTTTTTCTAAAACTTGGTCTAAATATGGAAGTGAAAAGTGATCCTTTCTTGTCCATTTCTTTTACTAATGAAAATCAATGTAAACACACCACTTATAATTTTAGGCACAACTATAATAAGACTATCTCACTCAGAATTAGAAATCAAATAAATAATACATGCTTGAAAAAATTTCAAAATTTCATCTTCTACCACTTGTTTCAAATCTAGGTTTAGCCTCCTGCATGGTTGTTGTTCTGGTCTAGCCTTATCCTCCAAATGGATATGATGCTAAATAATGGATGGAGAAATCCCCTACTTATGATCCAAAGATGACCAAGCAAAAGCTTTAAGAGAACTCGTTAAAACATAAATCAATCTATGTTCTTGATCAATGATTAATCTTGAACTAATAATCAAGGGTTTATTTCTCTTAGCATAACTATATTTTAAGTGAGAAGGAAGTTCCTTTAAATCTAAAGTTACCTTCTCACCACTTGCAACAAATCCTTACAAAAATCCTTACCATCCAAAGCATCTTCCACCTAAGTACATATGAGCTTTCTTTGATCATCCATAGTTATTTATTTATATTCTTCAATTGTTAAACCTTATATGCTTCATTACAATCACATAATTCTAAAGAAACCTTATTTGCTACAGCAACATTAACCATATTAAGTTCATCAAATTAAAATTGGTTGTCAAGGTTATATAAATTAACTAAAAAATTCATGTTTGCAAATGTTAAAGTTATCAATCCAATTTTCATATAAATAACCACATCCATAATTACCAACATATGCCTACCTAAAATCAAAGGATAAACATTATTCAATTAATATGTATAATAATCTAGCATAATGAAATTAGTTGAGTACAAATCTTTATCTGCCTATACCAAAATATCCTAAATAATACCTTTCAAACCAATAGTAGATCCATTAGCCAAAGAAATGGTATTGGTAGGTCTAATATGATCATAATCCAATGACTGATAACTTTGAATTAGCATAATATTCACACTAACCCCTAGATCCACTAATGGATGATGAAATTTCATATTAGGAATCATGCAAGCAAGCGTAGAACTATTGGAGTCTACTACTTTTTTAGACATCCTAAGCATCAAAATATTTGTGATATTTTCAACAAGGCTAATATGCTTGGGTATTTTAATTTTCTTTTCCATAGAACAAATCTTCTTAATGTATTTAGCATATTTCAAGGTATCTTCAATAACACTTAATAATGAAACATCTAGGGTGATGTCTATAAAAAGGCTCTCAAGTTACTTATCATTAACCTCATTTGATTCTGATCTATGAGGAAAATGTGCTTGTAGAACAGAAAAAGTAATGGATTCATTTGAAGGAATCTCTGGATTAGGCATTTCCTTCATAGGAAGTTCCTTTGCAAAGATTCTTTCAAATTCATCATCTAATTATTTATTCTTAACAAACCTCTAAAAAGGAATTTTAAGATCAATAAGTCTTCCTCTTCTAGTCATCACGTTACCTTGGTCTCTATTGATTAATGAAATCATATGTAATTCTTGTCTTCCTTGATACTTAGGATTTCTTTTCTGTGTGTGCTAGTAATGTGTTCTTAGGTTGTAAGGCTTGATTATATGATCATTTTATTGTTATAATATGTGTTGCAAATTTTCATTTTATTGTAGCATTTTCTATTAAAACTCATGGTTTTGATTGGGTCTCTAATATTGGTTAAAATTATTATTATAATTTTGATAATTCCACTAAAATGGAGGACGTAATTGGTAATTTTGGTTTTAATTAGAATTTCATCTCCTGCCTTACGAAGTTGAACTTCTTGCCTATCCATATTAGCTTCCTATAACATTAGCTTGTTCTTTAATAAATGGTAAAATTGGACAATCATGAGCAGTGTGGTCAATCTTCTCACAAATTACACAAGCATAAAAAATCCATACCTCTAGCATGGGGTTGGTTAATGTTGTGAATTTCCTTATTCATATGAACTGATGATGCTTATTATGGACACTGGAAAGATTGGCCCTAGACACTAGCATTAACCTCCTCAATTTGTTTTTCCAAACCTGTTATCACTGTATGATCTACTATATTGGCTTTTTTATTCACAAGTCAACTTTTTCTCTGATCCACTATTTAATCTAATGCATCAAATGTTGCTTCTAGTTTCATTCACATAATTGTACCACCACAAGAAAAATCAATACTTTGTCACTCTAATATCTTTAAAATGCTTCTAAGCCTATTTGTAAGTTTTTTTTTTTTTTTTTTTTTTTGTTCTTGAAATCCTAAAAGTTGTTTTTTATATTGGTGGATCTTTTCAAAAGATAAGAATCAATTTAAAAACTCATCCTTAAAAAATTCCCAAGACTAAAAAGAATATTATTTTAACAATCTATACCATGATAGCACACAATCTCTAAATGTAAGAGGAAAAAAACTCATTTTAGTATATTCCATAGTGTTATTACCACATGTGACTATCAATGTTTCAAATGCCTATATATGATGATATGGATCTTCATCATCTATACCATAGAATTGAGGAATTGATAATAAATTTTTAATCTCAACTCCTTGTCCAACAAGTAACAAAAGAGGGGGAGAGTAGCTATTGATTTCCTTCCCATTAAATCTTTTAACAAAACTTGATTAGGCATTCCTTGATAACAAACTTGATCTAAAATTGTAAAAAATGATTAAATTGGTTACCCAAAGGTACTAAATGATGAGACAAAGGATGTGGTATTTGGTGAAATCCTTAATGTGAAATTTATGATTGAGGCATAGATTATGTTTGAGAAGTCTGCACATTGAATATTAGTTGAACATCTTGGGAAATATTCATCAATGATTAAGTATTAGATTAAGCTTGTTGGGGTACTTGCAAAAATGTAGTTTGATATGGTGCTAGTGATAGAATAGTTATGCTATAACACATAAGAATAGGTTATTAATTAAAAAGAATGATAGGCTATGCTAACGGTTAATGAATCTAAGCCATATTAGAATAATTCATATGAACAACAAGTTATCCCAATTGAGAAACAATAGGAGAAATATTTAATGTCATAGGTACTTATGTTGAAATAGGAAGAGAGTGAGAAATCAGTTGATTTTGCAATCGTGGCCATGTATTTTGGGAAACTTGTGTCAAAGCATTCAACAGGGTTTGTTGATTGCCTTGTAAATGTTGTTGATGCAATTGCTACTAGTGAACAATATTAGAAGGATTGTTAGAAGGATTAGCATGGTACATAGCATAAACTTGTGAAGGAGAAAATTGAGTACAACAACATGGACCAACCATTTGTGTGGATAAAAAGAGGATTGACAATGTGATTGGAGCAGAATCCAATTGACTCCTATAATTTAAAACCAATGAACCAATTCCAAATTCAGTAGGCATACTAATAGTTATGGATACTTGATTAGGTTGAGTAGCATTAGGAAATAGGGTTGAAAACTAACTCCCATTGGTAGTCAAAGTAACAAGAATATTAAGTCAATATATCACATTAGCTCTAGTGCCTATACTTGTAGGATTTTATTGATCTGCTTGTGAAATTTTTGGTCCTTCTTGCCATAATGAACTTTGGCCTTCTTAACCTCTGGAATTTTGTGATGAAGATGATTCTTTTGGTGACATTGTAATCTTTTTACTCCATTTCTTGGGAACATATGAAGAAGGAATAGTATCATATATAAATCTTTGACCCTTCTTATGAATTCACACCATAAACCTATAATAAAATAACAAGTAAGAAAGAAACAAAAGGAAAAACAATAAAATCACAATATGTTGTAAGAATCATTAAGTGTGAATAAGTGCTTCATCAATCATTAATATTTCTAAATCAAGAAGAAACATCTGCATATCAATTAATTTCACTTGAAATTATAATAATTATAACATACACAAACTAAAAGACTAATTTGAATCCAAACATATGATTAAAACAAAGAGAAACATAAAATTAAATAGAATTTAAATCTAAAAAATATCACTATAACCTACAACTATTGCAATGGAGCCAAAATGTTAAGTTATTATTCTTGCATTCTTATGTCGTATAATGTGGAAATCAATCAAATGGAGGATCATGAGTTACGTGAAGTTAAGTTACCAAAATTATGGTAAATAAAACTTAATATTAATTAACTCTTGATAAAAGAAATGACTATATCATTATTCAATCTCAATACAACAATCTCACTATAATAATATTATTTAACAAACTTAAATTCTCTATTTTCAAAAGTTCTCTGAGTATATCATTCTCTTCTACTCCTCTTAAAGTTTTCCTTCAATATAGTGCAAAAAAAGCTTCAATTGATGCTTGCAATAACTTCCGGTTAATAGTTGCCACCTAGGTGTGAGTTGTAGTTAGGTTGTGACTCCCTGCCCAAAGAAGAGCCATTAGTTTAATCAACTACTATGAGGAACAATGATTAGCAGTCTTACTTAATCATTTCCAATGATCAAGTATTCAAATCTTGATGGTAAAGTGACCAATTAGGCTAAAAGATCCATTATGACTGTAATAGGAGTGCAAGTCTTAGGGACTCATACTAATGGATTTAGTCTTCTATTAAAAAATTTGTTGTGAGTGGTTGTGAACCACTTTCAAAAGAAACTCTATGTTACAAGCTCATGTTAATCACATGAGCATGCAGTGCCTTGCCAAACCCAAAATTCAACTTCCTATGTTACCTCCATCTTTGTTCGAAGCTAACTCCACTTGTTCCTTAATCCTCTATCTTCTAAAAATTGACTCACAGTGATTGTAGAATAGACATTGTTACTTTGGTGAGTTCAAAACTCATTGGAAATCAAATTCTAGCTTAAGACCCTAAACTATGGGCAACTATGGATCACATGAGCTCAAAATTGCTTGCCCAAGTCTAAAAATGAAGTAAAGAAAATGCAAAGAAACATCAATTAACATCCTAACTATCTATCATGGGATCATTGCAAGGCTATTGGAATATGTAATCTAACACCCAAGTGATATTAACATAATAGTAAATGAGGTAAGTAGGACATGGGATATCCAATGCAAGGAGTTAGACTATTTATAGAGGGATCATTCTTACAAATTATTCAATGTAGATACCACATTATTTTTGGATTCTAATCACATCTAAAGTTTTTTCAATTCTACCAACACTCATGTTATAGTCTCAAAGTATAAGTTCTCTAACATGTTTGTTGTATTTATTCAAAGTTTTAAGCTTTTGTTTTGATTAGCACTATTGTATGATGTGACTAGTTGTTTTTCATGTGCTTGTACATTTGATAATCCTAATTCAAAGGATACTTATTTGGATATGTTGGAACATATGCTTTGTGAAGTTCCTCTTAAGGAGGACTAGTGTCTTGCAATATTTTCCCATTTTCTTGATAAGGTAGAGAAGGCTCAGAAACACTAATGATACTAGGGATTCCTATAGGATAGTTTGGTTCATATTCTCCATGATAGGCCTAATTTAGGTATGAGGAAGAAGTGTTCTAAGGGTTTTCATGTCCACCTAGTGTCCAATGGTAAGTTATTCAATGTCAATTTTTAAAGTTCCATACGAAACACCACCAATTTTAGGCTTCTACAATTCAGTAGCAAGTTTGTCTTAAGTGTCAAAACTTAGCAAATTTTCCTCAGTGTGGGTGTTATGCTCTATAGCATAGCAAGCATAGCACACATTGAGCCTTGTTTTGCAAGATTTTTCTAAGTGTTAGCAACAATTTCATGAAAATTTTTCTAAGTGTCCTACTATGCTCTTAGTTTGCCTACTACACTCCCTAGCATAACCAAAGTAGCACACACTTCCATGGCCAGTTTGCCCAAGTGTCAAGCCAGAAGTGGTCAAGGATTGCTTGGGATGGGCAAAATAGTTTAGCAAATTTTCTATCTCTTGGGTTGTCACACTCGCTATGCTCGCTAGTGTACCCAACTTGACATATGTCCCAGTCACCAACTTGCCCCAGTACCAAGCTAGAGTTTTTTTCAAAGTGCTCAGGATGGAAAAAATAGTTTGAAAATTTTTTCTATCTTTTAGGTTTAGGGTTTAGGGTTGCACAAGGATCTGTCAAGCTAGCTTGACATAGAAGACACATTTTCTAATTTCCAAGGCTACCCATCCTACTACACCCTAGAGCATAGCTAGCATGCCATGAAGGAAGATTGTAGATTTTATCAAAATTTGGCTAGGTATCCCTACTATGCTCTCCAACATAGGCAATGTAACCAATGCGAAAAAATCAAAATTTTGCAAATTTTCACTAAGTGTTGTGTTATGCTCTAGAGCATAGCCAGCTTAACACAAGAAAAACCTCTGATAGCCTCCAAAAGCCTTCAAAACTTGGCATCAACCTTGGTCCCAACTCCAACATCCCTCTAGTAGCTAAGATTAGTAGTTTACATTTTTTTTGCACCCCCCATTAATACCCACAATTTTCCCTATGCTTGACCCTACTCGAAAGAGGGGGAAGACTCAGTCCCAAAGCGTAGTCTCCAAGTTGCATTATTTTGACACCATTTGCAAGTACATTGCAGTATCTTGAACTCTAGCACATGTAGTTATAGTAGTCTGGTCATAGTTCTGCAATCTCTGGGTACCCCTTTCTATCCTTCAAAGTGTAATACTTTGTTGCTCTCATGAGAGTGCAATATGTTAGCATAACCCCATCTATGCTCATGTCATGTGGCACCCATGCCATGTGGTGTCCACTTTGCATTTCACATTAAACTTAGCCCTATAAATACCCCAGAGACTAGTACTTTAAGGGTTGGAAAATCAAAAGAGCCTTGAACATTTTAGCTATCTACGCATCCTCGACACTCCCACATCTAAGCACTCGAGCTTCACACTTTGGTGCCTCCCATAACATAATTCATCAATGTACTCGAAGAACATGAAGATAACCAACCTAGTAGGTTCAACCATTAGCTTCGCATCCTAGATGTCCTAGAGACTGTGACTCCACCACTATGTTACCACTATGCCTAATTGATGTCACATACCATTCTCACCTCCCATTTATCAAAAGTTGCACTCCATAGTTTTGGGATGGTGAATTTCTTTTTTCTCAAGCTCTATTTCATTTCTTTTCTAAGAATTGTTTCTCTAATATTAAGCATAACTCTTGCATTTCTATGTTGTTCAATACATATTTGCATGCTCACATCACTATTTTCAAGTTAAGACTCTCTACTATGCTATTGTTTGTTGTCCTAGTTTCTACACATAATGCTCTACAAACCCCTGTTACAAATAGTTGTTCTAACACTACGTAAGTCCTTGTTTGATTAACCAAACTATTTAGGGCACCTTATTTCTATTTTCTAGCTTGGCCCTCACACAGATTTGGGATTAGGCTATACACCCACTGACCTCTTGATGTTTCAAATGTCATGGTTCTTCATGCTAGAAGGAGGGCCTCCCATTCCTTTTGTGTTCAAGGGTAGTCTCATGTGTTTTGTATACCATCGTCACTAGTGGTAAGCTAGCATAGACGTAACATCCTTGTGGACTTTCATGGAAGTAGCTAGATCATAGGCTAGCACTAAAGTTATTTGCATTTTGGTTGGTGTAGAATGGTCCTAGTTATCGGTTCCCCTTGAACCCTGTAGGATGAAAAGCCCAATTGTGTTTGTCATGTCAAGCTCTAAGTGTTCTAGAGAGTGTAACAATTCCTCTGAACGTAATGAGTGTAATGCTAGAGATAGTCACTTTTTCACAACATTTTCAAAGTTAGTCATTTTTGGACTATTTTCATAGTTTGCATACTTAGTGGTTTTCTTTTAACATTTTTTACACTTGAATGTTTTTGCTAGCACCTTCTTCTCTCACATTTTTCTACACAACAACATGAATCCTATCAACACCTCAACCTCTTCCTTGAGCATGGAGGTGGCTCATCCCATTCAATAGGTGGAAGACATTGAGCAACCAGTCAGTCTAGTATGAGCAAAATGATAGTCTCTTAGACTGTGTAATCAATTACTTGCATACAGGGCATTAGATGATGAATGATATAACTTTCTTTATGCAAAGCTTCAAGCAAGCCTTCCATTAGACCACTAAGAAATAGAAGCAAAGTGTAATTTTTAAATCATTCATTGAAATGGGAAGGATTTTTTTCCCACCCCTGATGCAGTCATCACACTCATCGACAACTTTAAGTGGATCCTAAACCAACTTATTAGGGTGAGTGGGCCGAAAGAACAAGATGTGGTATCAAACTATGATGAGCCTCTGCAAGATGGGTAGGAGGAGCTTGAGTCTTGTTCAGACAACAATGTTCCATTTTATGTCTCTATCCAATACCCTACCTCTACTATTGTGTTGCACTAGCCATAGTCCTCTACCTTCTTTGAGGTAGTAGTGACCTTTTTGCAATCTAAGTCCTTACCTATGGTAGCTAGCCACAAGTCCTGCATGCATAACAAAGTGCAGGACCTTTTGCCACTTTCCCATTTTTCATCTCCTCACAACTTGTATAGCCTTCCCTACTAACATCCATGATGCTGACACTGCCATTTGTGCATAGGACACCCATATCTCAGCTATAGATAGGCCACATGCCCTTTATCCTAGCAATCTCAATAGCACCGCCAACAATAGCTCAAGCCTCAGCCGCATGGTGGGCTGCTACCTCTGCACCCATGACATAGTTGTTACACATGTCATAATACATGCAACAACTAACTCAACAAGCATCACATGTGGTGGCATAGCCCACAATAGGGCTATGGGTTGCTCCAACAACATCACCAATAGCACAAGCAGTGCAACACTTTATGGCATATCCGAGTTTTGGGTAGGCATTCCATCTCATCCAAACATCCAGAAAGGAGGTTAGGTAGCTTAAAGCAACCAACTAAAAATCAGGCCATGTGATGGACTTCTATCAAGATGATCCCTTTAGTCTTGCAGTCCTACCACTAACGTTTCCTCTTGTGGTCCAACTTCCCCAATTCACAAAATACAATAAGGGGGACCTCAACACCCACTTGGTAACTTTCCATTCTGAGTGCTTGCTTTTGCAAGCATGGACACACACAATCATCTACATCTTTGTCATTTTCCTAACTGGAAAAGCTCTTGATTGGTACCGTGCACTTCCTAGAGCTTCCATTTCAACTTTAGATGAGTTTCTAAGCCAATTTGTATCTCATTTCCAATATAAACTAAAACCTGAGGCCACCTTATACCCACTAATGAACATCAAGTAAGGGGAACTAGAGATAATGCAACAATTTATATAACATTGGAGTGCTTCCCTTAACAAAATTTGTGAACCAATAGCAAAAACTCACCTTCTGGCTATCTTTAAGAGCACAGTAAATGACTTTATCAAGTCAAACCTGTACTACTTAGCCCCATGTTCTCTTAGCCAAGCTTTTGCTCAAATAAAGAGAATATAAGATGTGGTAGAAGCTAGTAAGGACCCAACCTATGTTGCCTACAAAAATGCACATACAAAAAATGACAAAGAAAAAGGAGAGGCAACAACAACTATTGCAGCTATGGTTGATGAACCCAAATCCATAGGCACCATAGGGCCATAGCCAACAACAACAAGGCATCAAGTTTTGGCACCATAGGAACCAACCAACCTACATCATTAGTGGCTATGGAGCAAGCTCCCCAAAGGACAAACTTTGAGTGCAAGGATTACTCAAAGTACATCCCTTTACCCATTAAGCTATTTGAACATTTGGATCAGCTACTTGGTGCTAGGCATATTCAACACAAATAAATGTTAAAGGATGCATGAAAATTCCATGAGAGGTATTGTGAGATCCTCTGAAACCCTTCTATGGCTATGCCAAATGAGCCTCAGATCCCTAAAAACTTTAGATTGGACTGATTCTACAACTAATATCAGTTGCATGGCCATGACACGAACTACTACTTGGCATTGAAAGACAACATCCAATGCATGATTGATTAAGGCAAACTAGTCCTTGACAAAAGCAATCTTGTATCACCAAAAAACCAATCCATGAAGGTCTACAAGGACCCACTCAACACCAATAATGCAAGTTACATTATCAATGCTATCAGTGTTGATGATAATGCAGAGCTAGCACATGAACCATTTGTGGTTTGTGTGCCCTCTAGTGATGTTGGGGCCTCAACATTGACTAGACTATAATTCCCTTTTATCATCAAAGCACCACCTCAAGCACAAATAAACCTCTTCATGGTTAGGGCCCTACAGCACATTACGACAACAACAACCTAGACACCTTTTTTCATTAGGGGTGTCAAGACGTGCAAATCCTTGGCTTGCTCGAGGTTTAGTGATGGGAACTACATCACAACCTACTAGTTCAAAATCATACTATAAGAGACATAATGAGCATCTTGCTAACAAAATTATTAGGAAACACATGGAGATAGGTCCTCCTAAGCTCACCCCCTTGTCAACCATCCCCATAGCCTCATCATCTCAGACTACAAACATAAATGTAAATAGTCAACAAATAAGCACTAAGGATTGAAGGCCTGCTGCACAACCAAAAGTTAAATCTCCTTCTTGGGAGATTTGTCTCTTTGGACACATGGAAGAGGTAAAATCCACCAAAACAACAAATGGTAAAAAGGATTTCTTAGACACGTTGGTACAAGTTAAATAGGCTCTAAAACAAGAAAAACATAACTTTGAGCCTATGCAACTTGATTATGACCTCTTCTACTCATCAAAAGGCCTTGGTCCACATGCTAACATCTATTCCAATTAAGGAAGATGTTCTAGCAGACGAAAAGGCCATTCAAGCTATAATGTTTTCACCTAAAACCCAAGAGTCAAGGTCAACACCCTTGACATTTTATGATGAAGCAGTCAAGGTTGATCCTAAAAAAGATTAGGTGTCCAGTGCACCCATGTTTATAATGATTCATGTAGACCAATATAAAATTTGCAGGGTGCATATTGATGATAGGGTAGCAACCAATGTCATCCCATTCCCTATTGTTAACAAGCTTAGCTTGGTTGACCAGGTCAGATTGGCAACAAAAAAATCCTAAAATCTTTCAATGGAGCACATGTGGTTGTAAAAGGGATAGTCACAATAATTTTTTTGGCAAGGAAGAAATTCTCCACTAATGTAGAATTCATTATGGTTGAAGAAATGATTGGATTCAACCTAATCCTACAGAGGTCTTAGTTAGCCTAGCTACAGGTTGTTTCTTCACCTATTCACCAAGAGATCCACTTGCCTTATGAGGGTGGAGAGGTGGTGATCTTTGGTGATAATGTAGCCCCTCCAACCATTAACAACGTAAATACAAAACAAGGGTCAAAGGTAGAGTTCTCTAAAGATGCACCACCTATGCATAATGAAAGTTAATGCTGTTTAGCTAATTTTAAATAGCCAAGCAAGGTGAGCAACCCCCTTGCAACAAACAAAGGTTGAGACAAATACCATCATATGCCTCCCAAGCCTTATGCACTACCTAACCTGCATGAGGTTAGAAAGCACCTACGTGACTAGGGCATGCCCTTACTTCACTTATATGTTTAACTTGTCCTTTTTCCTTTGCTTGTAGATTAATTATTATGTTATTATTTACATTCTACATTATGTGATTTCTTTGTTCATGTGGTTTCGTTTACCCTTTTGCAAGAAAACAAAGTGAGGCCCAAAAAGGCCTTAAGCTATCACTTGGCCCACTAAGAACTAAAACTGGCAATGAACTCCCCTTTATATGATGGTCTGAAATGGCCTTAAACTAGCAATGGCCCAAAATTTCCTTAAACTAGCAATTTCCCAAAAGAGCCTTAAACTAGTGATGACCCTTCCACCATGGCCTTAAACTGGCATGGGGCCCACAAGGGGCCTAATTGCATCAATCAAAACATAAGCTAAATTTATAACAATATAACAAAATGAGAAGCAAATCATTATCACATTTTCATTAAATTATCAATAATGTATAAAGTTCAAGATTACATCCAAAACATAAAATCTCCAAAAATGCAAAACTACTTGATAATAGGACTACATCTTACGTATTTCAGCTTGTAGTGTGCGATGGGGGTTAGGGCTCTTCCTCTTCCTCTTCATTCGTTGCACCACTAAGTCCCATGCCATCACCTAAAACCTACATCAAATAAAAATAAAATAATAAATTATCCAACAAATGAGGTGACATACAACATTATAATAAAGCAGATATAAATAATGCAAACTAAATCAACCTAAGAAGGACTCGCATCCATGTCAAAGAACATCCTATCAAGACTAGCCTCTAGGTGTTGGAGGATTTTGTCCTCTGACAACTGTGTTCAATCCTTCTCACCAAGGTCAATGCCCATGAGGGTTTTTCCTTTTTCTATGGTCATCCATGAAGGTGGTCCTAGTGAAAACCTCATAGAGGTGACCTCTCTAGAATGTAATGCGATCTGTCTTTTTGAGGTTTCACTAACCACTACATTGCTTGCAAATAGCTTGTAAGCCTATGTTGTGCTGAATGTGTCAAGGAATATCTCTTAGCATCGATGCTTCATAGACTCCTCTTAGCACTTTCTATGGTACACTTCACGTTCTTACTTCTAGTGGTGCTTGTGATTCTTTTGAGTTTGGCCCCACTAGTACACTTCTGTGCTATACTCCTTCCAATCTTGATTTTTTCATGCTAATAGGTCCATCTATAGATGTCGCTCAATCACCTCGCAAGTGGCATCATTCTTAACACAAAGAGCTAACTAGTACCTAGCATAATTAATTTTATCCATACACCAGCTACCATCTAGCTTGTCACGTGATGCCAGGAAGTCATAGCGAGACTATAGGTCCTGCAGTCTTACCTCCTAGTTTGTCCCCTTTTCCTAAAGCTCCTACAGCTATCTCCATAAGTGCTCATTGACATGCTTGCACTCCCACAATGCTCTTGTAGAGTATAGTATGCATTTTCTTACCTCATCATACATCCAACAAGGCACTTGCTTCACTTCGGGGGGGAGGGGGGGAACTTAGGTACAATGTCAACTTGGGCTGCTCTATTCAGGTCCTATTTAAGTTGTGAGCCTGTCATTCCATAATAGGCAAAATAATGTTAGTCACAAACAAAAAAAAGAAAAATTAGTAGAAAATAAATAATGATAATAATAAAAAGGGCATACTAATCTGTAGGTCCATTTATTTTATACAATCTATCATATCATCCACCACACCTTGCATGAAGGCAAACTTATCTAGAGTCTCTATCCATAGTTGGGTATGGAAGGTGGATGTTGATGTTGGATGTTCAGAAAAAAAATCAGTCATTGTAACATAACATAATTTTTAATCATTAGTTAGCCAATACTCAAGGGTGCAAAACATAAAAAAAATATGATGATGCAAAGCTTCTATCCAACAAGCCCTCAGGTGTGAGAGTGAGGGGATCATCCATCTGCACATCATCAAAGAAATTCTCAAGCTCATCCCCTTCGAACTACGACCCTTATTCTTCAACTTTCCTTAGTACCTTGGCATCTTTCCATTACTCTTCATCTGCTATTTTTTCCTTAGGTTGAGGGACATCATCCTCCACAGGCTCTACTATTGTGGGGGTCCTTTTGCTTGTGTCACACAAATTAAAGTTAGAGTTATCAATAAGGAGTATAAGATAGCATGACACACCAATAGTATTAAATAATGCATACTTGTAGTTTCTGAGCACACATCATGGAGCTTAAATTGCAACTTTTTGCCCCCCTCCTCCACTTCATGTGTAAGCTCCTCCACAGGGTAAGGCTTCTTAATCTTTATTTTGGATGATCTCACTATCTTGGTAAATAAGTCATGTCCCTCTCACCACATTTCTAGTGTTGGTTGGTGTCGCCTTCCCAGCACTATCACATGTGTGATAGGATTGTCCTACATCATCCTGAGTCGTTATCGAAAACAACTCGCCAATTACCTCTAGAGGGTCCTATGACCACGTGGTGTGGAATAGGTAGTAGATCCATGGCTTGGAGATCTAAGTGCAGTCTTGCACCATCCACTACCCATTCTCACAAACCACCAAAAGTTCTACAAATCTTCGTAGGCATGCTACGAAGAATGCAATGAGCATGTACGATCATGCTTGAAGGTTGTAGAGCAGCCTAACAATTTTAGCATGTAGGCCACTGATAAGGTAATTGGCCTAATTATACCA
Source organism: Gnetum montanum (assembly GCA_015680685.1). Taxonomy (NCBI): domain Eukaryota; kingdom Viridiplantae; phylum Streptophyta; class Gnetopsida; order Gnetales; family Gnetaceae; genus Gnetum; species Gnetum montanum. Next base: position 36,697 of record MNCI01015850.1, on the reverse strand, counting down.
TGTCTTCTCCTCTATCATGTTCCTCATCACCCAAGCTTACTCAACCCCAAGAATCTTTCCTTGGAATAGTAGCTTTGGAAATGCATGAGCTTGAAAGACTAGGTAGAGGTGGTGGACTATGGGTACTTTCACCTCCTTCATTAGTATACCTTTACGACCCTTGGGAGTTTCCAACCATTTCTCAACATCCCCCTTATTCTCTAGGTCTTTTTTGATCTTTTTTGCCACTGGTAAACCCTCAAATAGGATGTCAAAAGGGTCTATAAATAAATTTTTTGTAATTTCAAAGATCACCCACATATTACGGACCTATGTGTTGAAGAGATTGGTACTCTCAGTGAAGGAGTTAATTAGGGCAATCATTTTGGCCATTGGGATGCTTGGCTTAATGGCCAAGAAGAGGTTCATGAGCCTAGCCTATTGAAGATTCCTTGCTTTCTCCTCTAGGGCCTCGTAACACAACCAATGTTGTGAACTTTCAACCTCACCATATTTAAAGATGAGAGTGGCCTCAGTGTGACTTGTAGCAACCATGTGACCTATCTTGACTTAGCTGTAGCTACAATAAGCAAAGGTAAAATTTGTAACATGAAAAAAGCAAAGAAAAAGTGCATAAAAATAAGTGACATGCAACTCACATGGCACAAATGGTGTGTGGGATGATGGTAATGGAACTAAAACTTCCTCCATGCTTTGTATACCAGTTGCCCACTCAATGTCCAACCAACCAAGAGCCTACCACTTCTTGTAATACTTAGAATATCTATGAGAGAATTTTGCTAATTCTAGACCAATCTACCCAATCATTGTTGCATGAACATTCTCAAAAGATGAGACTTCCTATATGGTAATTTAGGTCAAGTTTAACATCCCCTCTTCATCATGGAGGCCATTTGCATCAATAGAAAACCTAGCAATAGACTAGAGTAGTTGGCATCTTAAGTCATAATCTAATAAGTAGTGTAAGAAATCAAAAGGGAACTCACCCTCTAGTGTAATATACTATTCTAAGTGGGTTCTAGAAAAGAGTGTGTAGGCAACGAGCAATGAACACAATGTTGTTCTTATTGTAGCACTAAAATTTNTTGGTATCCTATGCATGACGTGGGACATGACATGGCCGAGGTGGGTTAGGGGTGAAAATAGATCATAACGGTCCAAGTAGGATGACTGTAAGGATCACGATTATCACACTAGGGTATGTTCCAAAGAGTGTAAAAAAGTTAGAAAATTTTATCTTTTAGTGTTACGCTCTACAGACAATGTGGTGGTTAGTAAAATTTTTTTTGTAGTTGTTACAGTCTATGGAGAGCATAACAACACTTCAATTTTTTTTTGTTATTGTTACGCTTTGCGGGGAGTGTAACCAACACTTAGGAAAATTTTGCAGTTTTGAAAATTACGCTCTATGAGGAGCATAACCAATAATTAGTGAATTTTTTTAATACTTTAAAAATTATAGTGTTCATAAATATGCAACATAAATGTTAATATTTTGCTGTATTGGGAATTAGGCATGTTAGATGGGTATGCTGACATCCCTTTCCCATGGGNTATGCTTAACTTTCCCTAGGCCCCATGGGAAAGGGATGTCAGCATACCCATCTAACATGCCTAATTCCCAATACAGCAAAATATTAACATTTATGTTGCATATTTATGAACACTATAATTTTTAAAGTATTAAAAAAATTCACTAATTATTGGTTATGCTCCTCATAGAGCGTAATTTTCAAAACTGCAAAATTTTCCTAAGTGTTGGTTACACTCCCCGCAAAGCGTAACAATAACAAAAAAAAATTGAAGTGTTGTTATGCTCTCCATAGACTGTAACAACTACAAAAAAAATTTTACTAACCACCACATTGTCTGTAGAGCGTAACACTAAAAGATAAAATTTTCTAACTTTTTTACACTCTTTGGAACATACCCTAGTGTGATAATCGTGATCCTTACAGTCATCCTACTTGGACCGTTATGATCTATTTTCACCCCTAACCCACCTCGGCCATGTCATGTCCCACGTCATGCATAGGATACCAAAAAAAAACATTTGTCTCACTTCATGCATGGGACATCAATAAAAACCCCTATCCTATGCCATGTGTGGGATGCCAAAAATCCCTTCTTCCATGCCATGTGCTAGACACTGAGAAAAATCCCTATCCTGTGCTGCACGCAAAATGCCAAACCCTCATAACAAAAACTCAAAAGGCTAAACAAAAATGCATCACATGCACTCCCTCCACTAACTGTGACTCATGATAGCCATAGCAACAGTGGTGATCCCTGCCCAAGGGAAGCTACCCTCAAAACCCCAAAAAACTGTGATACATAAAAAGAAAGGAAAGAAACCAGCAAGGAAGAGCATAGCACCTTACTTGGCCAACAACATCTCCCTATTTTCCTCTATGCATGCCTTGGGAATGTGCCTCAATGTGCACTCTCCTTCATCTACGTTGGTGAGGCTAGGGTGTTGGTATTTGCTATAACATGATATGGTTGGTTTCTATGCTCTTGCATTCTTCTTTCCTCTCTATTACGCTCTAGCTTCCCCTCTATCATTACTACACTTTGTCTCCCTTCGCGTTAGCCATGCTACATTTGGTGACTGTTTGCATTAACTTTTAAAATGATAGGTTTACTATGGTGAAACCCTATTTATACCTTTCTAGGTTTAAGGACACATCACCCTTTTAGGGTGTTCCATGCCCCGGGTGTAATGCAGAACTATCCCGTGTCTCGTGCGTAATGCAGGATGAGTTTAGCACCTAAAGTTAGAAATTTTTTTCAACTTTTCAACATCCCTATACTTAGAACATATTTTGCATTTTTTTCAATTGCCCAATAAACATCCAACTTAGCCCCACATTTAAAACCTTATAAGCCTTACTTAAACCCATGTCTCTTGCATAAACTATGGCTAGCTACAACCTTGAACTAGCAATTTTATGGTTAATTGAGGCCCCAAAATTATTTTACATACTGCACAGTTAGGTGAATTTTCATAACATTGTCTTTCTTATTTAATGCTTTTTTACTTATTAAGATAGGTGCTTCTTGACATTTTTCTGGTTGTTTTGCAAGATTTTTTGGGAGAATTATAGAATGAATGCATACGAGAGTCTTCATTCACCCTTAGTCTTGACTAGACCTTATGGTGGCTTCACAAGATGCATAAACATTGAGCTCCTAAACTTGGAACATGTGACTTATGACATAAATGTAGCATTCTTAGAGACATCTCTAGACTAGCCAAACCATCTACTTAGAGTTATAGACTTAGAAGTAGGTGATGTAACTAAGGATCCTCTCATAGAAGTCCCTGTAGTAACATGTAAAGGTGAGGCTAAGACATTGAAACTTAGTTCCTTGTTAGAGCCTCAAATCAAACAAAGCATCTCTAAAGTCCTTAATGATAACATCAAGGCATGCTAGGCTTGGACTCTCGCATAATACAACACAACATTATTCTCAATCCTTACATAAAACTAATTAAAAAAAAAAGCTTGCAAAGTCAAGCCTAAGATGGTGTTGGTTGTTCATGATGAAATCATTAAACTTTACAAAGCTAATTTCATCCAGGCAGTTGACTACATTAACTGGGTTTCAAACATCATAGTTGTCCCTACAAAAAATGGAAGTATATACATTTGCATAGACTTCCAGGACCTAAACAAGGTGACTATCAAAGATGATTTCCCATTGATTAATATTAACCAACTCATCAATACTATGGCTGGTCATGCCTTGTTGTCCTTTATGGATGGGTTCTCAAGGTATAACCAAATTTGAATCAACCTAGAGAACCAACTCAACACCACCTTCATGACCCCATGGGGTACATTTTTCTATATAATGATGCCCTTTGGACTAAATCATGTAGGAACAACCTACCAATACATAATGATGTATATCTTTAGCAACTATCTACTAGACTTGCTCAATGACTATGTTGAAAATATAGTAATTAAGTCCAAGTTAGCTCATGACCACACAGATGACTTGAACTGCATCCTCAAACATTTCCCTAGACATAACCTTATGCTAAATCCAAAAAGTGTGTCTTTGGCATCAAAACTAGTTGCATGCTAGGCTTTATAGTATTAGAAGTAGGTATACGTGTAGACCCTGATCAGGTTAAGGTTATTACCAAATTAGTACCACTAGCAAACTTAAGAAGCTACGTGTGTTACAAGGTAGATTACAATTCATACGTAGGTTTATCACTAGGTTGATCCACAAGTTGTAGTTAATGCAACATTTGCTCAAAAAGGGAGTCCACTTTGAGTGGACAGCTCAATGCCAAGAGGTATTTGACAACCTCAAAAAGGAGCTAGCTCAACTTTCAATAATCTACCCTCCACAAGAATCCATTCTACATTTACCTTGCAATCTCAAACATGTCCATTGCTTCTCTACTTTGCCAAAAGTGGCTTGGAAGTCCCTATTTACTACTTAAGCCATGCACTAGTGGCCCACGAAGCAAAATACAATGATTTAGAGAATAACTATCTCACCTTAGTCTTCACACTTAAAAAATGGACACACTAACGTTTTCTTGGTCAGGTTAATGTTATCTACAAAAGCAATGTACTTTGGGCAATTACTATGAATATGTATGAAGGTAGTCAAATTGCATGATGGAAGGCAATAACTGTGGAGTTTGACCTGCACTACATAGCACAAGCATCCAAAAAAGATCAAGCAATAGATGCACAACTCAAAAATTCACCCATAGACAATTAAACAACAATAGATCCATAATTTCTAGATGAACATGTCAATAGCATAAGTCAAGTACCTACAAACTTTAAGGTAATTTTACACTTTCATGATGCTTCAACCACACAAGGTGGAAGTGTTGCTGATGTTATCACATTTCCCTCTAGGGAGATCTAACCCTTCGCATATCATTTTGCATTTCCTTACACAAACAACATAGCAAAGTATGAAGGTCTTCTTAGAGGTGTCTTAGCGGCTTAAGAGTTAGGAATCTGAAACATAGTAGTGTGGGTGATTCACAACTAGTTGTCAACCAAGTCACAAAGGTTTATGCTTTCAAGGTGCAACATTTACAACTTTATTGTGATTTGGTAAAACAGTTGCTCAAAAAATTTGCAACTATTGATGTCCAACATATTCCCCATAATGAAAATGCCATTGCTGATGCATTAGCTACTTTAGCCTTAAGCATAGCACCTCACATGTTTTCTGCATTACCCACTTTGATAGTGGATTGCACTGAACCTATAACTGAAATAAAAAGCATTTCATCCATATATATGACAAGCACAACTCATTCCCAAGAGTGGTATGATGATATTAAGACATGCCTCTAATAGGAAGAGCTTCTACAAAATCTAACCTCTAACCAAAAATATGCAGTACGAAAGTGATCATGACAGTATGTCCTTGTAGGTGATAGCACCTTGTGTCACAAATCCTATGATGGAATACTGTTAACTTGCATTAGTCGTAATGAGGCACACATGATCATTGACCAAGTCCATGAGGGACTATGCAAAGGCCAAATAGCCCCCAGGGAAATGATAGTAAAAATCAGATGTCTAGGCTATTATTGCCCTTACATGGAGCATGATTGCATTTCCAAGGTTAGGACATAGGACGTGTGTTAGTGACATGGTAACCTAATGCACATACCATCCACTAAACTATACACTACACAGATCACATGGTTATTTCAATGTTGGGGATTGGATATCATAGGGCCTATAATGCTCAAGTCTTCCATAGGACATAGCTTCATCATTCTCGTAACTAAATATTTTACAAAGTGGGTTGAAGCCATTCCCCTTAGGAAGACATCAAAGTAGATTTGCAAATTCATCCTAGATAACATAGTGACCCGATTTGATCTACCCATGACTATAGTCACAAACAATGAGCCACAATTTAGCAGTGCATAAACTAAAGATTTTTGTGAAAACCTTGGCATTAAACATTCCTTTTCATCACCATACTATCCACAAGTCAATGGTTGAGTGGAGGCTACAAACAAAATCATCATCAACCTTTTGAAGAGGATGCTTAGTAATAGTAAGTGAAAATGGCATGAATAGCTAGTCTACATGTTATGGGCCTATCATACGACATGTAGAACAGAAACATGTAAGACCCCATATAGTCTTGTTTATGGATCTGAAGCAATGTTACCTCTTGAACTACAGGTCCCATCGCTTCATATGATCCTATTGTGCTTCATTTATGAGGTTCAAAACAATGAGTTGAGAACCATTGACCTTGACTCTATAGATGAGGAGTATGTGCAAACACTTGACCACATCGAGTGGTACCAAGAAAAGAAATGGTAGAAGCACCATCACAATCAACATCAACGCCCGATCAAGAAGGGAGACCTGGTCCTCAAGGTTTTTCACAAGCCCACGAACAAATTCTTAACTAATTAGGAAGGGCCTTTCTTGGTCATAAAGGCCTATGAAAATGGAGTATTCAAGCTTGCTAATCTAGATAGTAATGAGTTTGCCAATCCAATTAACCACTCATACCTAAAGTTTTACTATGCGTAGTATGCAATATCATGCCAATGATAAAGCAAGGTAACTGGACATCTACTATGATGTTAAACTAACACAGAATGTCTACTATAATGGTAAACTAACACAAAATTTCTACTATGACATTAAACTGCCATAGAATGTCCTTGGGCCATGACGTTAAATTAGCACCCACAACATGGTCTGTTATGACCTTAAACTAGCCATCCACCATTTGCTATAATGTTAAATTAGCACAGTAGTCTACTAGGACCTTAAATTAGCACATCATGGTCTGCCTAGACCTTAAACTAGGTTCATGATTTTCTAGGGCCTTAAACTAGCATAGCATGTGGTCTACCAAGATCTAAAACTAGGTTTGCAATTCAACATCCATAGTTCAACACACATGGTTCTATAGACAAGTGAGCATGAATACTTCCAATCCTCTATTACCTACCCACACCTCTTAGGCAAGATGGGGTGGGATGTTGCAGTTCCAAAATGAAGTTCATGTCATCAAGGAAAAATCCTTTGGGACATTTGTAGCATTGCCATCCTTGGCATCTTGTTGATCTTTCGAAGATTTCTTTTGACATCTTGTTGACCTTCTAGAGCTACCACCACCATCGCCTATCATCCTAGTCAAAGCTCTCATTATCAACATCACTTTTCGAAGAGAAAAAGGTACTATGGCCCAACCATAGCACTGCCATCCTCTAGCCCTTACCATTTCCTAAGCTTGGAAGAGCATACAGCACCATGGATCCTCGCCATGCTACTAGGTTTCCTAGCTCCTACCTTTGGTGAGAACTCTCAAGAACCTACATCACCATCACCTCTAGCCACTTGGGTGCTCACTTCTGGTGTGGCTACCAGAGCTTTTGGAGCCTACCACCATCAATGCTTGCATTGGCCTTCCTGCTTTGGACATTGCATGCACCTACAAATAACATGACATTTGCAACCCTTGTAATTCCCTTGCAAATAGGAATTCATCTTCATCTCACATGGTTGTTGTTTTTCTTGTTTTCTTAGTGCTGGATTTGCAAGATGAAGCCTCAATGATGTCGTTCAAGGATTCTACTTCATCGTAGTGGCAAGTTGCCATGCTACTTTCGTGTGCTCACTTTGACTTGCTAAGATACTTAAGAGTGCACATTCCTACTATCCCTCTAGCCAATTTACCTCTACCTCTTGATCTTGCATTCTCCCACACTTACTACAAGCTTCCCTGATGCACATGGAGCCTCTCCTATAGTTAATTGCAAAACCAATGATGGACATAATGCAACTCATCCCATGGGAAGCCTTTGTGGGCTGGTCAAAGCCCCAAATAGATGTAACATAACTCATCTTGAGGAGGAAACACCTATCCTACAGATGAGATGTTATTGCCTCTAAGAAAATTTTTTTAAATGGCACATAGTCCACTTGGCAACAAAACATCTTCAAAAAAATGAAAGCAAAAGCAAAACAAAAGGAAAAGAGAAGGACAAGAAAAATAAAACCTAGAGCAAAAGAAAAATGGGATGAAACAAGTGCCCAGGAAAATAACAAAGTTGCCACTTTGCAACTAGTTTAGCCCTAGATCGACCATCTCACAAGCACTCCAATAAGAGGTCAAAATCCTAAGGGTAGACCACCTCCACATGCCGACTTCCTCACAAGCACTCCAATAAGAGGTCAAAATCCTAAGGGTATACCACCTCCACATGCTGACTTCCTTACAAGCACTCCAACAAGGGATCATGCTTTAGCAACAAGCCATCATAATATTGCATCTTATAGTCACATGCACCATGAACATCCCTTCCACTTGTCATCCCTTGACCCATCTCCCTAACCTATTCCATGCCATACTTTATTTCCTAAGCACTCTCAAGCATAAGTGAAGTGTTATCTAATTAGGCACTAACATGTGGTGTTCACGTTATGTTCATTATGGTGTTTCGTATTATTTTTTGATGTCTCTTGAGTTAATCCTCTAGACCTCAACAAAGAGGGGCCAATGAAACACCACCAATTTCAGGCTTCTGTAGTTTAGCAACAAATTTGTCTAAGTAACCAAAGTTAGCAAATTTTTCTAAGTGTGGGTGTTATGCTCTACAACATAGCCAACATAGGACACATTAAGCCCTATTTTGTAAGATTTTTCTAACTGTCAACAGCAATTTCATGAAAATGTTTCTAAGTATCTTGCTAAGTCTGCCTGCTATGCTCCCTACCATAGCATAGACTTCCATGGCTAGTTTGTCCATGTATCAAGCTAGAAGTGGCTAAGGGTTGCTTGGGTTGGACAAAATAGTTCAATGAATTTTCTATCTCTTGGGTTGTCATGCTTACTAGATTCCCTAGCATACCTAGCTTGGCACATGTTCCAATCACCAACTCACCCAAGTACCAGGCTAGAGTTTGTCAAAAGTGCTCAAGATGAACAAAATAGTTCGGAAAATTTTCTATCTTTCAGGTTGCTACACTCCATAGCATAGCTAGCATGACTTAGGTTATAGTGCCTAGTTTTACCTAAGTGTCAAAAAAGGATCTATCAAGATAGCTCAACATAGAAGATACATTTGGCACATTTCCTAACTTCCAAGGCTACCCATCTTACTATGCCATAGAGTGAGGCCAATGTGCCATGAAGGGAGACTGTAGATTTCATAAAAATTTGGCTAACTATCCCTACTACACTCTTCTACACTCTCCAGCATAGCCAGTGTAACCAGTATGAAAAAATCAAAATGTTGCAAATTTTCACTAAGTGTTGTGTTACGCTCTAGAGTGTAGCTAGCTTGACACTTGAGAAAAGTCTTTGATATCCTCCAAAAGCCTCTAGAACTCAACATAGACCTTTGTCCCAACTCTGATGTCCCTCTAGTAGCTAAGATTAGTAGTTTTCATTTCTTTTGCATCTCCCATTAATCCCAAAAATTGTTCCTATGCTTGACCCTACTCGAAAGAGGAGGAAGACGTAGTCCCAAAGTGTATTCTTCAAGTTGTATTATTTTGACACTATTTGTAGGTACATTTCCATCTCTCAAACTCTGGCACATGCAGTCCTAGTAGTGTGGTCACAGTCCCATAGTCTATGGGTACCTATTGCTATCCTTCAGAGTGTAACACTTTGTTACTATCATGAAAGTGTAATATGTCAGTGTAACCCCATCTATACTCGTGCCATGTGGCATGCATGCCACATGGTGTCCAATCCACATTTCACACTAAACCTAGCCCTATAGATACCCCAAAGACCAACACTCTAGGGGTTGGCAAACTAAAAGAGCCTTGATTATTTTAGCTATCTAAGAATCCCTGATATTCATGCATCTAAGCACTTGAGCTTCACAGTTTGGTGCCTCCAAAAATGCAGTCCATCATTATACTAGCAAAACATAGCAGCAACCAACTTAGTAGGTTTAGCCTTCCTTGTAGCCATTAGCTTCACGTCCCTGACATCCCAGAGATTGTGACTACACTAATTTGTTGCCATTTTGTTTGATTGACACCACGTACCATTCTCACCTTTTGTTTAGCAAAAGTTGTGCTCCCCAGTTTTGGGGTAGTGCATTTCTTTGTTCTCAAGCTCTATTTCATTTCTTTTCTAAGAATTTTTTTCTTTGATATTAAGCATAAATCTTGCATTTCTCCATTGTTCAATACATATTTGCATGCTCACATCATTGTTTTCAGGTTGGGACTCTCCACTATGCTCTTTTTTATTGTCCCAATGTTTGCAAGTAATGCTCTACAAACCCCTCTTACAAATAGTCATTCTAACACTACATAAGTCCCTATTTGATCGACCAAAATATTCAATGCACCTTGTTTCTATTTTCCAACATGACCCTCACACGGATTTTGGGTTAGGCTATATGCCCATTGACCTCTTAGTGTTCTAGTCACTAACCTTTTTGGACGTCACACCATGTTTAACACTTAGCTTCATTTTGCCAACACTTTTCTTTGACCTTGCCTAGATATGTACTTTAATTTTAACAAACTAGGTTTTTCTTTTGTAGATAGAATAATAATCTAGAAGTTATGTACATTCAACTTGAAAATGTAAAGGAGAGAAACTTGTAAACCAATGTATAGATCATGCATGGTTGGTGAGTGGAGATAGAAGGAAGTAACTTTTCCACTTAGAGAACATAGGGTTGAATCCTTTGTTTATATTTAGATCGCCTAACATTTCACCCATGAATGTAATCATCCTAGTAAGATGTTATTCAAGCCAAAAATAGTTATTCACATTTAATGTTTAGGGGAGAGAGGTAATATTACCTTACAACCAAAGTTTATTGAGGCACTAGTTTAATTTTTCTAATGTTGGCCTAGTAGTTGAGAAAGATAATAAGTTGTCAACCATTAATCAGGAGATGATTACTAAATGAGATTAGTATGGCAATAAGTCTTGTAACATTTTCAAATGTAAAAATCCTAATTTGGTGCAAATGTACCATCTCTTTAAGATTATACAACATAGAACTACTTCTTCTATTAGGCTTGTGATCATCTACAATGTCATGGTTCATGGTACTTGCTATGATTAGGCTATCTACTTGGACAAGAAGATGTTCAATGAGTTAGACAACATTAACATCTTGAATGGTGAAAGCTCAAGCAACTCTATTAACTTTATCTTTTATTGTGAGATGCATTATTTCACAAAGTTATTAGATTATGTTGATCACAAGGGAAAGGTGTTGAATGAGGAGGACTTATCTTGTCTTGTGTTTTAGCATGTGATGAACATCATGATGATCCTTTCCATAACATTAAGTGATCCCATGAAGATAGCGTGATTATTGTGAGAGGATGTAGCTAAATTCTCCATTCCTCATAGCATGGCATCGACCAAGAAACATTAAGTTCATGTGAACCTAGTTCCTTGGACACATACAATGAGGGAAAAATGGTTAAGAAGATGAGAGAAATTTGTGTTCAACAATGAATACATATGATTTGAAGGTTGATTTAAAAGAAAAAGTGGCCAAGGAAGCAGAGAGATTAGGAAAGTTAGCAAAGTAGTTTTATTATACATGTTGTTTTATTTCTAGCATTAGTGTATTCATATTTTGATGTTTTATAATATTTTAATGAAGTTTTTATATTTACTAGTTTTTTTTTGTTTATTTACACTTTGTACTTTTAGTGAAGGAAAACAAGAAGGTAGAGACCAAAGCACTCTTTAAGATAATAAAGAATGAAAGGATAAGAAGAAGAGAGGAGGGTCTATGAAGAGGAAGAGAAGAAAGCACAAGAGGAAGTAGAGAGGTAAGCAAAAGAGGAAGAGAAAAAAAGACCCATGAAGAAGTAGAGACAAAAGGAAGGGAGGTAACAAAGAGAGTGGAATATAAGGCCTTCACACATGAGCTATTTGACAAGGCATTATAAATTAACTTAGGAGATGGAAATAAAGTTTAAAATGTTTTGGTATTTGAAAAATATCTAATAGTTCATTTGTAGAAAAGACTAATAATTTTTTTAGCTTGTAGATCATGAGTTGGATAAAATTCCATTTCTTTTAAGGACCAGTGGATTGCCTTCCAAGGAGAAAGAAATGTCAAACAAAGTTAGGATGAAGTGGTTAGAAAAGAAATTGAAGAAGAAGGGCTCACTATCTTATGGTAAGTGGTTTTCTTTATACTTCTTTCTTATTTTTCTTAGTTAGGCTTATTTCTGATTTTTGAATTTTTTATTAATTTTTGTAATTTTTTATGTAAGATATTTTAAGGCTAGTATGGAAACATATTGAAATGAAAGAATTAGTTAGAGGAATGATTGATGGTATAACAAAAAAATCCTATAATGTTGTTTTAGATAGTGGTAAGTTCATTTGTGTTTTTTCTTTTGTATTCCTGAACTTTTAGTGTTCTAATTTTTTATTTATTTTTATTTTTATTTATGTTAGTAATCACAAAATATCTATTCTACTTTGTTAGTTAGATAGATGAAAATTAGATGTTTTAATAGATGTACCAATTAGGATGGATTGCAAAAAGTTATTCATTGTAGATCCTAATTTACAACCTTTATTGCATGATGATCCAAAGGTGATAGAGAGGATGGATGAAATACCTCAGTATGAAATAGATATGATCTCACTTAAAGTAAAATAATCAAATATCATAATGGATCTAACAATAGAACTATTATTGACCAAAGAGAAAAAGAAGAAAATGCCTTCTCAAATAAATAAATTCAAGAACAAGATGGAATGTTAGAGCATGATTTTCATGGTATAATTATAATACATCATAATCTTAATTCTTCCTTTCATTAGCTTTTGAGAGATTTCTTGGATGTTTTTCTAGCATCCATACTCATCAGTAGTACAAACTATTAATTATGAAAACCTTAAATAATAAGTTGAGGCATATTTGTGCTATGTGGAAACATTAGGGGAATCAACATAAAAGAAACAAATTGTTTTATAAGAAAAAACATTTATCCTCACCAACCTAGGGAAGAAAAGAGAGCAACAAAGTTAAGAGGCATGTTTATTAAGAAGATGAAAGTTAGTGATGCCTTAGAAGCCTTTGAATGTTGTGTAAAGGTGACGAGGAAAGAGAGAGACAATGAGGCATCTAATATAGGAGAGGACATCACGATGGAAAGGGAGCCTAATGTTGATAATCCATCCATTTTTAATGTCCTAGATATGCTTATAAAAAATTTGGACTTCACATTCCTCTCTCTTGAATAGATTAGATAGTAGTTGTTTAATGTATTTGGTTACAAGAACTCTAAGATAGGGGCAATAATAGATAATGATGATGTTGATGCATAAATTTTGAATACACCAACATCTAGAAAAACTTGTTTAGGGAGACTATCACCTATGATGCCTTTCATATTGATGTAGAAACCCAAGAATAGTCTTAGTTGGAGAGGGTTATGTGATGTTAAATGATTAAATGGGAATCCTATCTCATTTTCATCATACTACCATCGTTCACCATCATTTGTTATCTCTTTGTGCCACTGTGGTTGCAACTAATGGTGCCCACTACCAACAAAAAAAATCCTTACTATCACAGGGATGAAACCCTACTAATGGGATGGACTATTGCATGCCACCATTTTCTAACATTTGTTGTAGCTTATCACCACTACTAAATAAGCACACATTGCTTCTACTATTAATTATCACTAACCACCACTTACAGCTACTCACTGCCACATGCACACTTGTGTCATCCACCATAGTTGTTGCCTCACACTGGCCACCACTTGCAACATGCCACCAACTACTGCAATAAATGTTACCACTATTTGCTAACATTTTCCATAGCCTGTTACCACTACTAATTGGGCATGCATTACTTTTTCTATTGACTATCACTAATCGCCACTTGTAACTGCTCACTGCCACATGCATTCTCGCACTGCTAGCCATAGTTACTATTACTACCACCCACTGCTACTCATGTGCCACTACTAGTTATTGATGCTAACAACTCTTATTGCCTACTGCACCACCCATTATCATTCACTGCCGCATGCTATGCACCACCACTATCACTATCTATGCCTACCACTACAATCCACTACCATACACCTTCTTTAACCCACTTGTAGTAGCTACCATATGCCTACCAACCATTGGCTATAGCTCCCACCACACATGCAAAGTATATGTTGATCATGCCTACCAACTTCTAGTTGTAGCTCTTGTCATGTGTGTAAAGTTTGATGTCATTCACGTTGCTGCTATCGCTACTGTTGCTTGCTATTGCATGTTACCAGTTGATACCATTGATCATCACACGCTAAGCATCATCTACTGCTCATCACTCATAGATGTTGTTGCCACATGCTACATGTTATCTACCACTCACCACTTGCAAATTCTTTGGCTACATTGCATGACTGCCTATAGCTCATGCTTTGCTATTGTTCATGTTGCCTGCCTACCACTAGTTACATCATCTAACATCATGCGCTACCACTCGGAGAGAGAGATGCCTTAGAGATTTTTTTCCATGTGCATGGCTACTAGTCCTACCTAAGACCCCATCAACTTGCTAACTCCTACTACCGCTACTAGCAGAGAGAGTGAGAGAGATTTCTTCCCTTTAGCCAGTCATTGATCGCATGTACCCACTACTAGCAAAGAGAGGTCAAGAGATATCTACAAGTGATATGCAATGGTAGTGCACAAACGATGAATAGATAGCCCATGATGTGCAACATAGGTAGTGATTGGCAATAGCGTGACAACGAGGGGGCNATGTGCAACATAGGTAGTGATTGGCAATAGCGTGACAACGAGGGGGAAAGATCCTCATTCAACCATTTAACATCACATAGCTCTCTCTAGCAAAGACTATTCCTAGTTTTCGTACCCATATGGGAGGTGCCTTAGATGATAGTCTTCCTAAAAGAGTTTTTCTGAGTATTGATGTCTCCAAAATTTATGCATCAATAGATGGGTGTAAAGTAGGACCTAGTGACATGGTTGCAAGTAAGAAAATATATTTTAGTTATTTTCTCCTTTATTTTTTTAGGTTAATTCTTATTAGTTTTATTATTTTTGTAATTTTATACTTTACTTATGTTTGTATTTTTATTTCTTTTTATATTTTTAAGTTTTATTTTAGTTTATGTTTTTATAGATACATAGGCTCCAAGAGGTTTTGGTAGCAGTAAGAAGGACCCAGACAATGATGAGGTTGTGGGATAGATCTTTCCTTCTCATGATGAGATCCCAAGTAGGATGACTAGAGTTAGATATTAACATGAGACTTGTTTTTATAATTTTTATTACTTTTTGGATATTCTGTATGATTATTAATGTAATGTACTCTAATGGATGTTGTATGAATATTTGGCTATGGTAGAAGGACTATTATTTTTTATGGCTTTTTTTTACATTTTTATATTTTTATAACTTTTATAGTTTTCTAGGTTTGCAATTTTTTAAGTTTTCTATATTTATGAATTTTTCTAAATTTTATATGTTTATGTTTTTATTAATTTTTTCTTTCACAAATTATGAAAATGAATGGAACAAATATAAATAATAAAAGAAAATGAAGTTAGAATGGTAAAACATTATAATTATGTAAATTAAAAGACATAACATATGGACTAAGTGAAAATGGAAAACATGCACAAACTCTAGGAAAAAGATGGGCAACAAGAAATTATAAAGGAATTATTGTGGAGGCTATGATTGGATCGTGGCTTTCTAGCCTACATTCTAGTAGAACCCTTTCTACTTTATCTAATTTACCAAATCCTAAGTCTACAAACTCATACGTGTTGGAAGACCAAGAAATGATAATTTTAGCTTTTTTGGTTTTTTCTTTAATGGAGATTTATCCTATGAGTGTGAGTTGGGATCCTAGGCTAGACTCTCCTATAACATCAATAAACATGATGTTAGGAACTCAAGATGTATATGTGAATCACTACTTCTTTATCCTTGCAAGGGAAATGGATTCTTGAAGTAATGGAGAAAAGATAGCATAGTAATAAGCTCATTAAGGTCTTCCTAAGATAACATTTATACCTAATGAATTCCTGATAGTTGTAAAAATTATCTTAAATGTGAAGCAATTGCTCACTAAGAATGATAACTTAATGCACCCTAAGATCTCTACTCTAGCACCACTTAATAAAATTAAAGAGTTATAGTTAGAATATGAAACCTATTTCTCAAGCCCAAGATTCTCAATGGTAGACCATGAGATAGCATTGGTTCCTACTTCATCATTAAAGTAGGTTCACTTCAATAATTAATCACCTTCAAATACTAAATCTAGATATTATGAAAAGATAACAACTTTTTCTAGAAAAAAAAACTAAATATCTTCAATTATTGAATTATAAGATTACAAAAAGGTTTCCAAATCCCACAAACATCCAAAATTTTTCACTCAAATGATATTATAGGGCATGAGACTTTATAGCTATACAATGACTATTCTTAATGTAAGACACAACTAATAAAAAGATTCTTCCACAACCTAGGAATGAGATCTGCATATACAAGAAATAATAGGAATACATAGGCCAATACATAATACAATTAACCTTGGAGCTACAACCTCTATGCACTCACTTAATGTTCTCTTCCACACCTTGCCCAAGATCTTATCAAATCAAGAGCATTCACTAAGAAATCTTCTCTCACTCTTTGTCCATCATAAACTTGATACACTAATAAATTTATTATGAAAATAAGATAAAAATATAGGGAAATCTTCTACAAGCTCAACTTGGAGTTCCCATGATTTTTCTATCTTTTTCCTCCATCTTTTAGCTATTTTCCAACTTAGAATGGCCAAATAAAAAATTTTCTGATCATATGGATTGTATCTAGCTTCCTTGGATCATCTTCTATAAAAGCACCACTTTTGGCCAAGATGTCTAATATTTGTAAGAGTCATCTCCTCCCTCACCAAGATGTCTCCTTGTAGGAAAGTCCTCTTATCTAAGACATATACACCATAGATAAGACATCTTTCCCAAGATATTTTGTCTCAAGTCAAGATGTCTTTTCCAAATTTCATGATGTCTCCTACTAGACCAAGACATCTTTTGTGAAGAATTCACTCCTAGCCAAGATGCTTGCTTAACCTCCAAGACATCTCCATAGAGCTTGAAACCTATAAAACACATATGTAGGCAAGAAAAAAGTATTTGGAAGCCATGTTACTACACGAGCTCTCCAATCCTTCAAAAAGTGAACCCATGTGAACAAAGCAATATGATTTGAAGTGAGTTCTCACTCATGAAGTTTGCTCTCATGATCTCATAAAACATCATCCATGGATTAATCCTTCCAATGGATTAAATGCTCATGCCTCTTGACTCCTTGAGTACTATAAGCTTCACTCTAATTGAGTATGATTACCTTTCTTTCCATTGAAGACTTTGACTAATCAATAGCCCCCTTTAGCTCATCGTTGCTACCCTATATGATCTTCTCATCAATTGGTCCACAATAGTGTATAATATCTCAAACATTAAACATAAAATGCATATCAACATCATTTGGTAAATCAATCTCAAATGCATGATCATTGATCTTAGCCTTAATTTTAAAAGGCCTTATCTTCTTGGCTTTCAACTTGGATAAATTAACACCTCTCAACTACTTCTTCTTCAAGTGCACATAAACCAAGTTAGTAATAGCATAATGTAGCTCTATTTATCCTCATTTCTCTTAAGGAATCTTTCTTCAACCTTCTTCTCAAGATTTTATTTTACTTGTGCATGGAGATACCTCATCTCTTGTACAAAATCAATACTAAGTTGAGGTTCACTATCAAAGCTCTTCAAAGTGTCCACCATCTTTGGAGAAAAGTCATAGTTCACTTCAAATCGGCTTTTACCAATAACAATATGAAAAGCATTATTGTATAATAACTTACAATGACACAATAAGTTTTTTTACCTATTTGGTTGTTCATAACATAAACATCCCAATATATTAAGCAAACATATATTCACCATCTCCATTTGGCCATCATACTGTGAATGATATACACTAGAAAAATTCAACTTTGTCCCTAAAATTTTTCAAAGTGAATATCAAAAGTAACCTGAAAATTTGGAATCTCTGTCACTAACAATATACAAAGGAATTCCATGAAATTTCACAACATTCTAGAAAAATAAATTTGCAACATGAGAAGCATTACTCACCTTCTAATGAAGCATCCAGTCAACTATGTCGACTAGGCTGCATTAATGAAGCCTTGTCAACATGGCCACATTCATGTGACCCTATAGATGCATCTTTTCATGCGTTGATGTGGCCTCATCAATGCAGAGTTCATTTTCCACTATAAATATGCATGCACCCACCCCATTTATGGCACCTTTTGCTCAAGTTGTAGCAAAGCTCTTGTAGCTTGTTTCCATAGAAGTTAGATTATTTTCCAAGTGCCCGTAGAAGGAGTTAGAAGAGTCTATGGCTCTTTATTTAAGCAGTAATGTACCTGAGTCCATTAGCATGAATGGCAATAAAGATGAACTTTTTGGACATCCCTTGCAACATTTGAACTAGATTACTTAAGCATTAATATTTTGATACTTTAATAATTCTAATGCTTTTGTTATCACTTTATAGTTACAGTACACTTTCATAGTCCACAAGAACACATAAGCATGACCACCTCGAACATATGTTTGACACTTGGCAACCCAGTGATGCTTAACATCTGGCAACCCAATAGTGATTAGGACATGCTTAGGATGTGCATAGAGGATGGGACTAGCTACTTATGCTAGGGGTCGTCAAGCAATAGAGTAGTGGAATCTTAAATTATCTAGCCTTTCACTCCCTATATTAGAAGAATTAGATATTAAAGATAAAAGAAACCATATAAAAAAATCATATGCTTTAGTCTCACTTAACCATTATTCTAGAATGTCACAAGTGAGGTTGAGAGGACAATGACCACTCTAACTAGGATTTTCATGGCTATAATTCTATGTGCATAAGTGCTTTGGAATTTGACCAAGTCATGTGTGAACACTCATGATTTTGTATGGTTGGCTATAGGGGTACTTCACCATTGATCATTGGCTCTATTGCCAAGGACTGTTAGTGTTACATGCGCTATCTAGCCTTAGCAAGATCATCACTAACTTTGTTGGAACAAATCCATTACATTGAAATATAATCATGCTAGGTGACTTAGGTAGGAGTAAGGCACACCAAGTTATTTTTTATTTAACGCTAGTATGACTTCTCACAAGAAATATGGATATAACCCATGACTTCCCTAGGAATGTTGGGTGGTATATACTCATTCGAATGAGTATATACCCAACTTCACCTTCATTCTGCATCAGGATGAGTAGCTGTGATGCCGAGACATGGAGGGCAACATTATACTGTCTCGATCGGTCAATTCCTAGAATGCTACTCCAAACTCTCACTAGATTGGGCATTTAGGACATAGGTGTGGAGTACATTATGGAGGATCACAATTATTGGGACTATCGTCTAAATCAGGCATAGCATAAACAAGATCAGCAATAGGCAAGACACCATGAGCAAGTAAAGGAAAAATGGTTCAATAACCCTTTATTTCTGTAGGACCAACACAATGATGAGGAACCTATTTCTCATAGTTCTCATTCTTTTGAATCTCCTCCCCTATGTCAAAACATACAATCCATGATACAAAGTAAAGGTTCAAGGGACCAAGAGTCCCAAGATGATGAGGGATCTCATGAAGGAGATCATGGTGGAGGTGAAGATGGATGTGAAGATCAAGGCTGTCATCATGGAAGAGGAGGTGATCAACACCATGGGGATGGTATTTTTCCCCCTTCTTCTCCTTCCTCTCTTTCCACCTTATCTTCAATAGGTTCTAACTCTGACCTCAACCATCATAAGAGAGATCATGATGATGATGATCATAGAGACCGACATGATCGAGGAGGTCGATGGGGATGTCGTGACCAAGGGCATGGGCAATCATGGGAGGCTCACTGTCATGAAAGAAGAGGTAGTAGATATCATCATAGATGCCATGGCCATCATCAAGACCATGACTTTGATGAACCACTACTTGCCACTCGAAGCATGCTCAAATACCTACCAGGCACTTGAGAGATAGCCAAATCAAGTGTCTTGATATGAACAACATCCCTAGATTTGAAGGAGAATATAATTGTGATCCAAAAAATCACCTACAATCCTAAAAAATATTGAAAATGACTGGTAGAAACTCAAGCTATTCCCTTGAATACTCATTAAGGAAGTATAAAATTGGTACCAGTCTTTTGAGCTGGAATCAATCAAGCGATGGAGTACGATGTTGGAGCTCTTCAATGACAAATACCAAACTTACTCTAGAGTGTCTAATCTAAGACAAAAAATTCAGGGGTGGAAACAAGGTAGCCATGAACCCTTGGATACAACCATGGACAAATATTACTCGTTGTTGTACTGATGTCTTGGTCATGGCTACTCTTAGTGGGAACAACTCCACCATGTCATATATGGGCTTTGTTTCAAAATAAAAAAGACCCTTAGCATTTACGCTCAAGGATGGCTTTCTAAGTTAAGGGCTCATTAGCTTCAGTGATTAATTGAGTAGGTAGCCAAGGAAGAGGGAGAATTAAAAAAGTGGAAAAGTGTAGAGGAATATAATCAGAACCCTTCCATCTAGAAGAGGAAAGTCCAATTTTATGAAGATGAGGAGGATTCACCACTGGATGTAGTAGTGAACAGGAAGACCTTGCCCATACAAAAATTTTCTTCTAAAATTTTAGCCAAGGTGGACAAGATGTGGGATTCTTTGGATGAAAAATTCCAAAGTGTTCTAAAAATTGTAGAATAATTCAAAGAATAGAGTAATGATCAAGATCAACAAAGGAGAAAACAATCTAAACATGCCTACCACAAAGGTAAGGGCAAAGTTGTAGTGGTAGAACAAGTTGTAGACTCTAATATTAAGAAAGATGATGGATGTCACATATGCCAATATGAACATCCTAAGGGATGTTGCCCCATGGTGTCACATTTCAAAGAGTCTAGGGTGTACACTCTAAATCCTCACTTATCAAAAAGGAAAACACCCCAAAGATTGCCTTATCCCCAAGGAAATTCTAAGTAGTTCCACTATCAACAGGGATATTATCCAAGTGGAGTTCCACTACAACCATATAAGCACTACCAACAATGGCAACACCCACAATCATGGGGGATGCCACCCCCAAGGTAGCAATACCCTTACTGGCAACTAGATCCTTATGGGTACTATGTTCAGTAGCCAATGTCCTCGTGGGACTCTTCTAGTCACATGACCTTCCAAAATCATTACTATCCTCTATAATACTTCTGGGCCCGATCTCTGTCACTATAGAATACTATCCTCTATATTGTTACTATAGCTTCCTAGATGGTTACAATGGATATAAAAAAATCTAGATTATGCCAGAGTACCAGGCCAAGACAATGTTTACAAGTTCCTGGGGAACGTTTGCATATAGAAAGATGCTCTTTGGCTTGTGTAATGCACCCGCAACCTTCCAACACCTTGTCATCACCATCTTCCAGTAGCAAATCGGCAATGGTGTAGAATTTTTTATGGATGACTTCTCCACCTAAAGGATATGCAAGTGTGTCCAGCCTTGTTTTCCCTTGCACATCTTTAACTTAGGAGTCCATGGACCCCATATCTAATTAATGGCCACCAATAGTTAATCCTCATATCCCCAAGAATCAACCAAAGGATTTACAAGTACCAGCAAACCAAGATACTTGATCAAAACATGAAATTGATAGTGAAGTAAGTAATGGAGAGCAACTAATGAGGGGGAGAGTGTGTGGAATGGAGTTCTAAGGTCAATATTGATAAAGTCCCTTTGTGAAGCATGTGGTTAAGTTGCTAGAGTGTATAGAAAAATTTACAAAACTATGGTGTTCATGAACAAAAAAATTGAACACCTTGACAACAATGGACTCACAACCCCACCGAGATGCTGAAGTTGCTAAAGAGAATCACATAGTTCCTAGTGGCAGTGGTTCTAATGGGCCCTCACCAACTTCAGGTGCATGTGGTAGTTGAGGTGGTGCTTGTAGTTGTCCTGTGGCTACTAGAACTTTGGTCTGTTAAGTGGGCATCCATTCAAGCATGTAGTCAGTGTGCTGCTAAATCAAAAATTCAATGATGCCTGTATGTAGCAACCACTAAACAAGAAGGCACCTAGTGGCTAACCGCTAATTCTGATAGCAACATCCTATGCATGGAATCCTCTGAAAGCCTTGTATGTGCCTATATGGGGAGCATGAGTGAACTAGAATGGGTCCATCAACAACTTTTCACTACTAATGATGATATTGATTTGGGAAAGCTGCAAATCCCTAAAAGCTTTAAACAAGAGCCCCTCGAACTAAAACCCTTACCAGCTAATCTGGAATATGCATTCTTGGAAAATAGTAAGATGATAATAATCAATGCCACTCTTGCTCCCAAGTAAAAAAATGAAGCTACTAAAGATGGTGAATAAGTGGTTGACTACCTTTACATGGTCATGTCCTGAGTAGATAGGGATTAATCCTAGGGTATGCCAAAATCAAAACTATATCAACCCTTCCATGAAGCCATGATGATAGCCGCAAATATGATTGAATCGCAAACTTAAATAGATCATCAAGGATAAAATTAAGCAATTGTTAAAGGTGGGATTCATCTATCCTATTGCGGATAGCAAGTGGATCAACCCACTCATTATTGTGACAAAAAAGTATAGCAAATGGAGAGTCTATATCGATTTTCAATTGCTAAATATGGTAACCATTACCATTTCAGGGCATTGTTACTATAGCTTCCAAGATGGTTACAGTGGCTATAACCAAATCTAAATTGTGCCAAAGGACTAGGCCAAGACAATGTTTATAAGTCCCTAGGGGACTTTTGCATACAAGAAGATGCCCTTTGGCCTGTTTAATGTGCTCACAACCTTCCAATGCCTTGTCCTTAGCATTTTCTAATATAAAATCAGCA
The DNA here is from genome assembly GCA_015680685.1 of Gnetum montanum. NCBI lineage: Eukaryota > Viridiplantae > Streptophyta > Gnetopsida > Gnetales > Gnetaceae > Gnetum > Gnetum montanum. Next base: position 13,692 of record MNCI01015850.1, on the reverse strand, counting down.
ATGGATGACTTCTCTACCTATGGAGCAACATTCAAGCACGCCTTGGACCACCTTGAGTAGGTTTTGAAGCAATGCGTAGAAACTAACTTATGGCTCAACTCATAGAAGAGCTACCTAATGGTCTAAGAAGGCATTTTTTTTGGGGCATTTATTTTCACAAGCAGGGATTGGAGTGGATCCTAAGAAAATTAGGGTTATCCAAGGAATTACCAATTAGCCAAGAAATGTAAGGGATGTCTGGTCATTCCTTAGACACACTAGTTACTACTGACGCTTCATCGAGAAATTCTTGAAGATCACCAAGCCATTGGTGGAGCTGACAAAGAAATATGCTCCATTTATCTAGACTAGGGAATGTGAATTTTCATTCCAAATGCTAAAGCAAAAACTCATAGAGGCTCCTATTCTACGAGCCCCCAATTGGTTCAGACCATTTCACATCATGATGAATGCATCTAATTATGCATTAGGAGCCATGCTCATGTAGTTGGATGATTAGAAATGTCCATATTACATCCACTATGCAAGCCAAAGTATTGTGAGTGCTTAGCTAAATTACACCACCACCGAAAAGGAATTAATGGTAGTGGTGTTCACCTTGGAAAAGTTCCAACACTATGTGCTTGGATACAAGGTGTTTGTGCATATGGACCATAATGCCATCCAGTTCCTTATGAAAAAATCAACAGTGAGCCCCCATGTCATATGGTGGCTCATGATCCTTCAAGAATTTGATCTTACTATGGTAGGAAAAAAGGGAACCAAGAATGTCATTATTGATCACTTGTCTCAGTTACAATGGGACAGCATGGAGGAGGAGAGCCCACTCTCTGACCAGTTTCAAATGAACTCCTTTTTGTTGGAGCAATTGCAAAGGAGGCACCCATAAGATCAAATTAGTTTGACAACATCCTTACCTATCTTCTTACACAAGAGCTACCAAAGGAGTTGGATCATTAGAAGAAACAACAATTTCTTCACAGAGCCAAGCACTTCATAGAAATCAATGGACACCTTTACAAGGTGTGTGCAGATGGCTTGGTTTGATGGTGTGTCCCTGATGTAGATCAACTGTGCATCCTCCAAGATGCTCATGAGTGCCCTTGTAGGGGCCATTATGCAGGAAGGCACATAGTCATTAAGATCTTTCTCATAGGATACTGCTGGCCTACACTCTTTAGAGATGCTCAATGGTTCGTCCTCTCCTATGATTAATGTCAAAGAGCTAGTGGGATGACAGCAAGAATGGAGGGACCTCAACAATGGATTCAGCCACTAGAGCCCTTCAACATTTGGGGCATCAACTTTATGGGCCCCATCACACCCATGTCAAATGGGAAGGCATACATTATTATTATAGTGGACTATTGTACAAAGTGGGTAGAAGTGGTAGCCATCACCGACTGGTCCTCAACCATGGCCACATGGTTTGTTCAATAGCAAATCATGAATAGGTTTGGGATGCTACATGCACTCATTTTAGATCATGGCACTCACTTCATGGGTGCTACTTTTAGTAAACTCATGTAATATTTTGGGATAGAACATAAACTAACAACACCTTATCATCCCCAAGCTAATGGGCAAGTCAAAGTCACAAATTAGGAGATTACAAAGATCCTAACTAGGACAATTAGCAAATATAGGAGGGATTGGAGCAAAAAACTTAATCACACCTTCTGGGCTTCCCACTCAACATGGAAACTTCCTATACGCTACTTCCCTTACAAGTTGGTGTACAAAAAACTACCAATGCTCTTGATTTAGGTAGAACTTCGAACACTATCCATCACAAGTGACTTAGGTCTTGACTAACCCCTAACACAACAAGAATAGCTCATCAACTTGAATGTGCTAGATGAGAATCAATTAGTAGCCCTATCATCAAATGAGATGCATAAGGCATATAACAAACAATGTCATAACCTTAGGATTCAAAAGGTAACATTTTAATGTGGAGATAAGGTTCTCTATTGGAACCCCACACATGTGTTGCAACGGACTAAGTTTCAAACATTATGGAGGGACCTTATATTGTTTTAGAGACCTTTCCATCTAGGGCCCTACTCATACACAAACTTGAAGATCCAACAAGAACATAGTTGATCTACATGCAACAATTGAAATCCTTCCATGAACTACACCAAACCAGTGTTGCTACCACTTCACCAAGTGGTTAGCCATGTTCCATCTTTTGAATCTCCTCCTCCAAGCTAAGTCATGGGGGAGATCGCTACCCATGCTAAAATAGTTGTCCTAGCTTCTTAGTTCCTTTCTCTATTTTTTATTTTACACATTTTTATTTTACACCATCATTCATACATTTAACAATTCTTACCTACGTTTATATATATATATATAACCTTTATTCTATTTTGAGGATTTTTGTTCTATTTTATATTATTTTATTTTATTTTCCTCTATTTATTTCCTCTAATAAAGTCATCTTATTGCCACAGGATGCAATGGTGTGGTAGTTTCTCCTAACCGTGGTTTGCATATTATGGTTTGCCTATTATATCTAGTTCTTACCTTAGCATTTTGGTTTCAAAAAACTAAGTTATACTTTCTTTCATGCAATAAGCAATGAGTCCATGACATCTAACCACTTACACTTTTCTATGATGCCCTGGGATCAAGAGAAATATAGTTCTTTTTTTGTTAATCAACTCTAATAAATCTTTAACCTTGGTGGATTTTGAACTTGGGAAAGATCCAAGTGGTAAGGAACAGTGTGTGACTTCAAGGGGATGTGGTGGACTACATATCCTCCTACGATCTCTCATGCATTACTATCCTCAGGGATTCCTTCCTGTTCCATGTTGACGAATAATAAGAAGCTAACATGTCCTTACATGATGTGGTTCCCATTTGAAACAAAAAAAATAAACAATAATGGGAATTCAAAGAACACCCCTTGGACCAACCAATATATCTTTGCATGTTATGGTTCCCATTCAAAAACAAAGGAAAAGTAAATAAATAATAATGGAAGTTCAAAGCACATCCCTCAGATTAAATAACGGGCTATAAGGACTAGTTATGGGACTAGAAAGCCATGTTACCCAAGCCTGAAGGTCACCTCTAACTAAGGCCCTTTCTTACATCCTGCTTTCCTTTTCTTCTCTATAAGGAATTGGATTTGGTCTCTAAGGGCATGTGTATGTCTTGAGTGGATGGGTTGGTATCAGTCCATCACTGCGACATCACTAGAAATGGTCAGTCTTGATCCAGACTAGGAATGGATTCTTATTAGGTCACTTCACCACATGCTTGATAAAGGGACTTTATCAATCTTGACCATGAAACTCAATTCCACACACTCTCCCCCTCATCAGTTACTCTCCATTACTCACCTCACTATCGATTTCATGTTTTGATCATGTATCTTGGTTTGGCTGGTACTTGTAAATCCTTTAGTTGGTCCTCAGGGATACGAGTATTAACTCTTAGTGGCCATTAATTAACTATGGGATCCATAGACTCTGAATTTAAGGATGTGAAAGGGAAAATAAGGCTGGAGCCTAGTATGGGGAGGACCCACTTGCATATTTTTTGGTTCCACTTGTTAATCTTCTACTTCTTTGATATAATTTTTCGATTGTTTCTATGTTGTCCATTGTGAGGCTCTCCATCACCCAAGCTTCATATTATGATGTTCTCTTGAATTTGACTCTTCTTTTGAAACTGACATCCCTTCCCCTTTGTTTCATGCTATTCTCAGGTCTCTAAGCTCTTGAATGCGCCTATACTAAATGTACATGGGCTTAGAGATATGTAGACATCTATAGGGACTTAACATAGTAGATTCAATGTAGCACAACATGAAAAATTGTTGGATCGATTGGTGGGAATTGGAAAATCACTTTTAGATGTATTGACCTCCCAGAAAACATCAATATAACCCAATCAGAGTTGCTCTTAGCAAAGGGCGAGTGCCTCATCCTAGAGGGGCAACTTCAAGTAGCTCAAGCAAATAATCAACGCATAGCTATGGAAGTTGCCCAACTAAGGACCGAACTTGTTGATCTAGCTGTACTCAACCATGAACTCACCAAAAATGAAGCTTTTCAATAGCTTCAAAACAAGCTTCAAAAGGTTGAGTACAAGCGAGAGTCAACAATCTTTGACAAATCCTTAAAGGAAGCTCATTCGTATCATCTAAATAAGGACATGGCAAAGGTCCTCTAGGAGAATGTTGGGTTGACCACAGAAGTTTATTGCCTACATAATATTGGTGTCGAAAATCAACAAATGAAAGATTTTATCCACCAACAGCAGGAGAAGACACTAATGTGAGAAGATTGGCTACTGAAAATCACAATCTGTTAATAGAGGAAGTCTAAGCCTTGTGACAAAAGTCATCCATTCAAATTGATACTTGGAAAAATGAGGCCCTCAAGTTTGAATGAGTGAAAAATCACTACAGGGACCAAGTGGCATTGCAAAAAGAAATTAACAAGAAAGAAATACAAGTTGCAAAGGCTAAGATTAATCAAGCACTCCAATAGCTCAAGGAAGGAGGTGAGGTATGGCAACCCATCTTTGATGGATTAAACACCTACAACCAAGCTAAGATTTGTCTTAAGGAGCCACAAATTAAAGAAATGATAGAATATATGGAACTATCTAATCTTCGTTATGCAAACCTAGTTATGCTTATAGCTAGGAGGCCATGGTTAGACCTTGAAAAGCAAGTGGCCACCTTGTATTCTTTATATGAGAGCAAGTTCAAGGTGCATAAAGAGATGAAGCAAAAGTTGGAAACAAAAAATGTGAAACTTGAAGTTCTTTACACCTACTTTGAAGGGCAACACTCTGTCACAAAGAACTTAGCTTGATGAATGAATGACTACCAACAATTGCAAGCATCAGTCTGAGTGTTCAATATCAAACGAAAATAGTTTGTTGCCTGGTTTGTCAATTTAAAGGAGCTATTTCCTACACTTCCATGTCCTTGGGATGTTCCTGTTCTAGCACACATTGGTAAAGCCACTTGGATTGTGAGTGATCCCAGAAGTAAAGAAGATAAAATGAAGGCACTATTAGAGGCTTTCTAATTACCTCTAAAAGTTGTAGTAGCCGCAAGACAACCACAACCACCACCTCAACCACCACATGCACCTGAAGCTAGTGAGGGCCCATTAGAACCATTGCCACTAGGAATTGTGTGATTCTCTTTAGCAACTTCAGCATCTTAATGGGTTTGTGAGTCCATTTTTATCAAGGTGTTTAATTTTTTTCTCCATGAACACCATAGTTTTGTAATTTTTTTTCTATACACTCAAGCACTTGGTGTGTTGCTAGTATCAATGGGTGTATTGATGTGTTTTGCCATGTGTCGCTAGTAATCTCATACCTTCCAAATTGTAACAAACTCAAGGATGAGTTTTCACTCAGTTGTGGGGATATGATGAAGCATCGAGTCAACTACATCGACTGAGCTGCATCAACAAAGCCTTGTCAATGTAGCTGCATTAACGTAACCCCGTCGATGCATCTTTCCATGCATTGATGTAGCCTCATCAATGCAAAGTTCATTTTTTGCTATAAATATGCATCCACCCACCACATTTATGACACCTTTTTTTCAAGTTGTAGTGAAGCTCTTGCAGTTTTTTTCTACAGGAGTTAGATTATTTTCCAAGTACTCGTAGAAGGAGTTTGAAGTGTGTACGGTTGTTTATTCGAGCGCTAATGTACCAAAGCCCATTGGCATGAACAGTAATAAAGATGAGCTTTTTGGACATTCCTTACATCAGTTGAACTAGATTACTTAAGCATTAATATTTTAATACTTTAATAATTCTAATGCTTTTTTATCGCTTTATAGTTACAGTACACTTTCATAGTCCACGAGAACACAGAAGCATGACCACCTCAAACATATGTCTGACACTTGGCAACCCAGTGACGCTTAACATCTAGCAACCTAGTAGTTATTAGGACATTCTTGAGATGTGCACAGAGGGTGGGACTAGCTACTTATGCTAGGGATAGTCAAAAGTGAGGTTGAGAGAAGAATGACCACTCTAACTAGGATTTTGATGGCTAGAATTCTATGTGTGTAAGTGCTCGCAATCTTTAGAATTTGACCAAGTCACACATGAACACTTGTGATTCGTATGGTTGGGTGTAGGGGTACCTCGCTACTCATCACCTTCTTACATAGAATAAAGTATGTCATCTTGAAGAACCCATTCACAATGATAAAAATTACATCATTCTCACTTTTGGTTTTTGGAATATTAATCAAAGAATCCATAGACACACTTTCCCATGAACCCTTGGATATTGACAAAGGCATATAATGATCATTCATTCCTTTATTTCCTTTTGAAACTCTAATAAGTCAAATACTCCTTCATAAATTTCAAAACTTCAATTGTCATACCAAGCCAAAAATTATTCCTACCCATAAGTTCCAATGTTTTAGAATTGCTCATGTGACCTACCATGCTACTATAATGCTTTTTAAATAAATTTATTTTCCTAAAATCAAATTTAGAAATACATACCTTTCCATTTTTAAATAATAGTTCATCTTGAATATGATAGTCCCTCCATTGGTCTATCCTACTCAATGGCTCTTTAGGGCTCCTCCAAACCTAGCCAAAATTAACATCATGCTCATACAAAGAAGTAAAATCATTCATTACTTCCACATGAACATGCTAAAATTAATCACATGCACCCTAGGTAATGCATCATCAAACACATTGGATTTTCAACTTTTGTGCTTCGACACAAAATTGTACTCCTATAACTGTGTAATCCACTTCGTCTGATTGTTACTCAACTTCTTTTATGTGTTTAAAAATTGAAGTGCTTTGTGGTTTATCATGAAATTAAACTCCTTGAACAATAAGTAATGTTCTAATGCTTTATTTCTTAAAGAATAGTGAACAAATCCTTTTCATATATGCTATACTTTTTCCTTGACTCTTTCAACATTTCTGAAAAGAAAGTAATAGGCCTACCCCCTTGTGAAAGTATCCCATGAAGGACAAGTTCACTTGCATCTACCTCCACCTGAAAAAGCTTCTAAAAATCTAAAATTACAAGCACTAATTCATTAGTAATTTTTTCCTTCAACAATTTAAATCTCCCCTAAGTTTCATTATCCCTTCTAAAATCTTTATTTTTCCTCAACAAAGAAAACATAGGTCATGAAATATCACTAAACTTTTTTACAAACCATTCATAAAAATATGCTAAACCAAGGAATGATCTTACCTCCCCAACATTCTAAGGAGTTAGCCAATTCCTAATAGCCTTCACCTTGGTAGCTTCCATTTGAATTTTATTTTTAGAAATCACAAGTCATAGATATGTGATTTCCCTCTTGAAAAAATTATTTTTCTTCATATTGATCACCAACTATGCCTCTTCCAACTTAAGACACACCATACTTAAGTGACAAAAGTGCTCTCCCTCATTAGATCTATAAACTGAAATATCATTAAAAAAGACAATATAGAACTTACCAATTAAGGCTTTCAGTACATCATGCATCAGCCTCATGAATGTAGCAGGTGCATTCGTGAGCCCAAATGGTGTTTTGAAAACTATCTTTCACTCATCCCAGACCTAATTCTAATTTGATGATATCCACTCTTAAAATCAATTTTGCTCAAAAATCTCCATATTTGTAAGGATATCAAGGATATCATTTATCCTTGAAATAGGAAACATACATCTCAATGTTATCTTGTTTACTATTCTAGAATTAATGCACATTCTCCATTGATCATTATTCTTATTTAGTGCTACTACCACTAANAATGTTATCTTGTTTACTATTCTAGAATTAATGCACATTCTCCATTGATCATTATTCTTATTTAGTGCTACTACCACTAGACCTTCAGAAAGTGAAATCGATTTCATCACAAAATCATTTACAAGTAACTCCTTTACTGAGCTTTGCAATTCAGCCTAATAATTAGGTCCCATCCAATAAGCTCTCTTATTTAGAATGGTAGCAGCAAGAATAAAATAAATCTAATGTTGTACATTTTTCATTAGTGGTAATCCATCCAATTCCTTCTTAAACACCTTGGAAATTTCTTCCTTTAAGCCTAGCACATTTATTGGAAGTTCAACCTACACATCATCATGGTTAGTAGAAACTATTTTCATAACAATAAAACCAAAACCTATTTCATCATGCTCCTTAATATATTCCCTCTTGCCTAGAAGGATTAACGAAGCATTAAGCAAGATTTTCTACCTCACTTAGTTAGCTATCATTGGAATCAACTCATGGATTCCATCAATTCTAGCTACACTCCAAACATTTCTTGCTTCATCAAACTAATTGCCATTATCAAAATTTCAAGGTCTACTAAGACTTACATCAGCATTATCAATTGGAAGCACATCACACTTCACAACATCATAAAAATCTCCAATTTTAAATTTCAAAGTATATTATTCCCTCACCTCTTGGACAAAATCTCTAGAGAACTAATGAACTTTATAAGGTATAGGATAAGGATTAGTTAATAGTCCTAATCTAGAAACTACTCTAAAAGAAATAAAATTTTCTTGGGATTTCCCATCAATCAAAATATGAATCCATTCCCCATCAAGAAAACATATAACCACAATCTGGAATAACAATTTTCTATTCAGGTGTTCTCCTCTATTTACATTTCCCATGAATGCATAAGAATTTAATTCAAAAACATTCTCATTTCTTGGAACATTATGGTTATCTAATTGAATACCTTGGCTTGATGTCTTCTCGACCTCCATGGTTTGTAAATCGTTACCCCTAGCTACCCTGTGAAGTAGACATTTTCAATGCTTATGTCCCCATTCTTTCTAGTTAAAGTACTAGATTTTTTATGAGCTACTACCTTGATCCTTACCTTACTTATCTTAGTCCTTCTTGGCTTTGTCCTTCTCATTGTCTCTTTTAGTCTTCTTGTCTTAGCTACCATCCTTGTCTTTAGATTTGGATGTGGATCCCTTCTTACATTTGGATCCCTTCTCCCTTCCCTTGGAAGTTTGTTTGCCCCTATTTCTAAATCTACATAGTTACTTTTCATCCTTGATTGTCAAGTCATAAGCCTCATCAAGATTTTATGGCTCACAAAAAATTTCCTCCTAATACATCATTTTAAGACCTCCTAAAAAGATCGAAGCCTATTCATATTTTTCCTAGTTCACTTTAGCTTGATGAAATAGCTCACAAAATTTGATATAAAATTCCTTAACATCCTTGTTATTTTTCCTTAGGAATTTGAACTTCAAAATAGTCTTTGGCATCTAATGCAACTATTCGAATTTTCTTTTTAACTTGTATTTCATCATATTTTAATCTCTAATGGATTGACCATTTCATCTTTCATAATCCTATTACTCCTTTTCCCACCTAGTATAAGCCATACATCATAATCTGGATTGAATAATAGGTACCCTCAAGTTATTCAATATATCTTCCAATTGAAAATGCTTCTTAAGTACCTTTAGCTGACTTGTAAAAGCATTAGTAGCATCTACATAATTAAATGTCTACAATTCAACATATGAAAATCTCACAACATTTCTAAGTGCTTTAGCAAGCCTTACCTCGTCTTTATCATTAATCTTTCCTGAAGAAGAAGTATATACCATAGTTGAAGTCCTTAGAATTATTATCTAAGGAATAGAATTTTCTCCCATTGGGATTGTTGGTTGATGGATTTCTATATTTCCATAGTTAGATTATCCTTCCTCTTCATATGATCCATCTCCACCTAGTTGTGAAACTTCTTCATATAAATGTGCATGCTCATTACCTTCACATATCTAGATATGACTAGGATTGACATTTCTATCTATCTTTGTACTAATTCTATCCAATTAAGAAACCATCATCTAGAAGGTATACTTCATGCTCTCCATGTCTCTATTCAGTGCTTCAAATTATTTTTTCTTAGGTACTATCTGAACTAGAAAAAATCCTTAACTAATTCCAAGAGATAATAAACCCAAAGCTCCAAATATTTAATCAACACAAAGCTCTGATACCAATAATGCTGGAGTAAGTTTACTCTAATAATTCATCACCTTTAAATACTAAATCTAGATATTATTAATAAATTTTTCTAGAAAATAAGAAAACTAACTATATTTAATATTCAATTAGTAGATTACAAAAAGGTTTCCAAAATCCAAAAACATCCAAAACCTTTCACACTTAAATGATATTACATAGCATGAGGCTTTACAACCACACAATGATTATTCGTAATGCAAGATACAACCAATAGAGAGATTCTCCCACAAACTAGGAATGAAATCTTAATATATAAGTAAGAATAGGAACACATAGGCTAATACATAATACAATTGACCTTGGAGTTGTAACTTCTATGCATTCACTCAATGTTATCTTCTACACCTTATCAAAGCTCTTCTCAAATTAAGGGCATTCACTAAGAAATATCCTCTCACTCTCTGTCCATCATGAACCTAATACACCCATAATTTTATTAAGAAAACACGATAACAAACCTAAGGAAATCCTTTACAAGCTTAACTTTAAGTTCTCATGTTATTTCTATCTTTTTCCTCTATCTCCCATTTATTTTCCAATTTAGAATAACCAAATCTATAAGTTTCTCAATTGTACAAGTTGCCTCTATCCTCCTTAAGTCATCTCTCATAAAAACATCCCTTTTGGCCAACAGATCTATTACTTTTGAAAGACATATCCTCCCTAAACAAGATGTCTTCTCCTAGGTAATAGTTCTTATCTAAGATGTATATACTATTAAAAATATATCTACCCAGAGACATCTTATCTCAAGTCAAGATCTCTTACCCAAATTTTAAGATGTCTTAAGTCATATTAAGAAATCTTCTATGAAGATACCACTTCTAGCCAAGACATCTCCTTAATCTCCAAGATGTCTCCATAGAGTCTGAAACATGCAAAATACTCACGTAAGGAAGAACAAGGGGTTTGGAAGAGGTTTCCCTACACTAATCATTAATGTGAGCCAAGGGTAAGTACACATTCCCTTCCACTTTTATCATGATGTAGATAAGAATTTGACACACATCACCTATCAAAGAATGAGTTTTAATATTTTCTACATTAAAAACCAAACAATTCATCTTATACCTTGGATCATTGAGCACATATGAGATTTCTTAGACATAAGGTTGAATATTTATAGGCATAATTATTAATTTGAAAAGCTCCTCCAAAGCCAAACTATGCTCCTTAGAATTTGAAATTAGGTCACAAAGAGGGATAGATCATCTCCTTTGATTTTAATGTAAGTATGATGTAAGGCAAAGCATTACTTCCAAGTGTTTCTTTCTTGCTTACACATGGAGGAGAGATAGATTTTGATGCTACCAAAGTTGGTAGAATAATGAAGGAGGAAGGGATTATACTAGGTTCAATTTGAAAGAAGAAATTCCTTTTATTTTGGGTAGGGTGATTGAATACTTAATCCTTCTCTTTGTCTTTTTCTTACTTATCCTTCTTTTGTACATGCACTAGGATTCTAACTAATTTTGTTGAAGTGGGAAGCAAGGGAGGCTTTTCAGATTTTGGTGATGAATATGGGTGCAATGGAGTAGAAATTACATAGAGGAGAACATGAGGATAACCAAGAGGCCTAGATGATATTGGTAAAAGAAGATAGTTTCTTAGGGGAGACGAAGGATAAGAAAAAGAGGGGGTTTTGCATGTAGAGTTCTTATCATAATGGAATGTAATGTTGATGACTAGAGGAGCTCTATGCATATTTTGAGAAGAGAAATAATTAGCACCATTCTAACAAAGACTAATGACAAAAGTTTTGTTAGGCTTTAATCAGTTTGACTACAAGGAGAAGTAGAAAGCATTATGAGAAAAGTTCATTTGGATTACAATGGATTTTTTAGATTGATTTGCCTTATTTTTAAAATGAAATTCAAAAACCATTCTTGAATGTGCATTCAATGGTTCCTAAAAGATCTAGGTGTTTTAGTTACTTGGTTGCATATGTATGTTAAACATGCTCTCTCCCTTCTTCAACAATACTTGCACATGATCTTTAAGTGTATTACAATCATCAATATTATGTCCTACAACCTCATGATTGTAATAAAACTTATTAGAATTATACCATTTTGGAATAGGTGGATCTCCTTACACTCATTGGGAAGGATCTATGGCCAAGGTTTGTAGCCTTTTGAATCTTTCCCTTATTTGCTCTAACACATGCTTTGAGGTGATATCCCCCTCTTTGAATAACTTGTTTTACAACTATGTGTACATAATTGAAAATTTATGGTATTGGACCTATTCTTAGGTGGTTTCCTTTATCCACCATTGAATGTATTTTTTGTTCATCATCCCTAGGCTTCTGATTTAGATTTTTATTTCTATTATTATTGCTTCCATTATTTACTGACGAGGTAAATAGAGATTGATTTAGTAATGCCATTGTTTATCCTATGTTTAGGGTAAATTTATCCTTATTTACTACTTTATTGGCCTTATTATAGAAGTTGATTCACTCCAAGTCATTACATTATAATACAACATCACCAATGTACTTGGTAGAAGTAATGACATCATAAAGGCTAAGTGACCTAAGATAGACCATCTTTCCTCTAATATAATCATTCACCACTCCTTTGAATATGTCCAATAACTACTCATTAGGAAGTATATATGTACGTTACATGGTTGCTGATGTTCACTTAGAGATAAACTTGAAGATGGACTCATTGTATGTTTATTTGATTGTAAGAAGCTTTTCCAAAGTGCCATCCTTATTAATGTTATACTTAAACCTCTCTAGAAAGGTTCTCAAAAGTTGTTCAAAGAAAGTAATGAATTCTTGGGATAAGGATTTGTATCACTCAAGTGCTTTCCTAGTCAAAGAGTTAAAAAAGCTTCTAATTACAATGTGGGGATAATTATCCAATAACATATATTTATTTTGAAAGATGATTACACAATTGATGTGATTAGATTTCCCATTATACATACTGAAATTTAGTAATGAAATGCCTTGAGGAACTTTGGCAACGATGTTAGTGGGCTAATAGGATTATTAGGATTGCCCCCATGTAATGTAATAACTTTCCTAGTTTAATTCTCATTTTCTTGTAATTTGGAAGAAAATTCATGTAATAGCAACATTAATTCAAGAGGAACTCTAGGAATGTTTTAAGCAGGGTTGATTGGAATGGAATTATAAGTAGGTAAGATTTGTTAAAGAAATACCAAGGTATTCATGGGTGCTATTGACATGACATTGAAAAGTGGGATGTGAGATATAGATGATGTAAAATATAAGGAAATTTGTGATTGATTTATTGGATTCTTANTGAAATAGGTTAAGAGGTAGATTAACATCTTCTACTAGTAAGGGAAAAGTAGAATTAACTATAACTGTACTATGGAGTAAGCTAATAGCAAGAGGTAATCTCATTGTAGGTAAAGCTATGACAATGAGATTAACTGAAATAGGTATTGTAAAAATGATAGTTTAAGGTATGGGAACAAAAAGTAAGTTAGTAGAACATATGAGGTTTACATGTTATAGAATGCAATTGTGTGATGGATGAAAAGGATCTACAAAGAAAGAAACATGAAATTTTCCTCTTCATTAGCATCATGAATGCTGATTTCACCACTTTCCTCAATATGTTGATTCTATAGTTGGTAATTTATATTGTTGAAATTGATAT
>MNCI01015841.1:185033-195256 GCA_015680685.1 Gnetum montanum | reverse complement strand
CTTGTTTAGATGTGGTGACAAAGTATTGTATTGGAACACCTCACACGTATCCCAACCGACCAAGTTTCAAACATTGTGGGAGGGACCTTACATTGTCGCTGAAACCTTTCCATCTGAGGCCTTGCTCATCCACAAACCTACGGACCCCACCAGAACACAGTTAGTCAACCGCCAACAACTGAAACCTTTCCATGAACTCCACTCAACTAGTGCAACCACCTTGTCATTGCCAGGCTAGCCACACTTCATTTTTTGTGTCTCCTCCTTTCCTCCCAGTCGTGGGAGAGACCATAATCCCTGCTGATCCATTTTGCTACACCCCTCGTCGTTTTGTCAATTTTTTTAACAATTTTTTGTTTTTCACCATTGTTTATATGTTTGCAACTTCTTTGTACATTTTTTTCCTTTCTTTACTTATTTTTCATTTCTTTGTGCATGTTCTATTTTTTTTCACGTCATTGCTAATCTGTCATCTTGTTATCTTCAAATGTCCAGTGTGGATGATTTTCGTTGCGGTGGGTAATGTACACTCGTCTACCTAGTTGTCTAGTTTTCACCCTCACATGGTTATTTTTGGATTTTACATCTACTTTCTACTCATAAAATTGGTAGTGAGTTCACGTCATCCACCCATGCACCCACTCCATGGTTTCCCTTCTATTGAGCACATGCAACCCCTTACCTTAATTAATGTATGACTTGTGTAGTTCCCAGATTGAGGGATGGTCCAATGGTTTGAATCGGGTGTGACTTCAAGGGGAATGCTTTATTCGTTGTTCTATCATTCCCCCTAAGGTTGTTGGTATGACCTTATGGATTTCCTCCCACACCAAGTCTCTCTCCATGGAAGCTTCTAGGCAGTTTGACCTTGCATGGTGTGGTCCTCACTGAAAAAAATTTAAAAAAAAATCCAAAAAACAAAATAAAAAAATAAAATGAGGATTCAAAGCATACCCCTTGGTCGAATGCATGCAAACACACATGGGTCTTCGCATGGTGTGGTTCCCCCGCACAAAAGAAAAGATAAATGAATCACGGGGGAATTCAAAGCACACCCCTTAGACCGCCTCTCATGGGCCACACACACTAGTTATGGGACTTCCTTGGTCCCCTCTAACTTTGTCCCGTTTCACTTCCTTCTTCTCCCATTTTTTGAAGTGGTGGTTCTCTGTGAGGTCATTCTTGCTTCCTTGGGGAATGGCCGAGACTGCGTCTATTGCTGTGATGTCACTAAATGCAGATGGTTTGAGTTTGAACTTTTAAATGGTTCTCCCAGGTTACTTAACCACATCTCCACATGGGGTTTCCTATGCTCGACGATCAGAATGCCATTCTCTCATCTCTCTCTTCATCCAGTTCTCTCCGCCACTCACCTCACTGCCTTTTTTATGTTGTGAAAGTGTGTCATGGTATCTATGGGTTTTCCATGCTTTGGTGGAATCTCTTAGGTCAGAGTCTTACCTGGTGAGCACCATTTCTTGGCCCCAAGGCCCATGGACCCCAGTGTTGAGGGCTATGTAGGGGCTCCTAAGGCTATGACCTGCTCTGGGGGGGACCCACCTACATTTCCTTGGTCCCACTTGTTAAGTCTCCCACCCTTTGGATTTCGGGGTTGACTAGCTTTTGGGTCCCATCGTTTGATTTATTCCCCGCAGAGTTCTTTTTGAGTCTCGTTCTCCTATTTTTGTCTCTTTTGCATTTAATTACCTTCCTCATGTCCTTTGCCATGTTTGGACCTCTCACATGCTTCAACCACCTCAATTTGGATTTTCAAATTCATCATTTCAGGCTTTTTATGGGTTGGTCAATGCTGGTCAATGGGTGAACACACCTGCATATACGTGGTCGCGTATACGTGGCCCCGTTGATGTAGCGCCTAACCCCTATATATACCCCACTACACTTTGCCATTTTCCATCATTTGAAGTCCAAAATGAGGGGAGTTTTTGCCATTTTTTCTGCCTAACCTTTCCCAATGCACCTACATTCTATCACGAGTCCTCATCAACCGATCCTTGCCCTTTTAATCCACCAAAGGTATGCTCTCAGTCGTGGGGGGGTGGTGCCTTTGTGAAACTAACTATAACTAATTAATTAATTAATTAGTTTGTTAATTATGAAAAATTTGGTCCTAACCCTTAACTTAACGCTCTGGGAAACTTAACAATGTGCCTATGCCATTAACATAACTTGGTCAAACTGAGAAAGTATATACGGACCATCTTAAACTACTTATGAATGGTCTAACAGACGATTATGTTTGATTGTAGATGGCACCCAAACCGAAACACCCAAGGGACGAAGGACCGTCTCAACCAAGGGAAAAGCCCCCATGCACGGGAAGGGGACGAGATGTGCAATAGCTAGAGTATGCAGAGGAATCTCATGTAACTAGGCCCTTCCACGAAAGATCTAAGGTGGAATCTGTTCATCAGATTCCTGAAGAGGAAATTCTCAGCGAGCAATCACTCAGGGATGAGACCCCTTTGATAGCACCACAACTTTAGGTCACCTTGACCCAAGCTTTCCTTGATGTTATCACATCGCACGAGGTGCAACAAATGGTCCTCCAAGAGCTAAATTTTGGACCATTCCTCGAGAATGCGCTAGAAGATGTGAGGCTTTAGCTACAGAACTCTCCAATGTGGCCAATCATCACAGCTAGTGGTGAATGGTACTTAGGAGAAACTTATCTCTTCTGGATGAATTGGCAACCAGGGTCTAGAGTAAGAATCAAAGACATTTATGTCTCTTACTCTTCAGAGGTGATAGCACAAGCTCTGGGGTTACCTGAAACTAGGGAAAATGTGGCAGAAATTCCAAAACAGGCTGATCCATAGGTAAAGGCGCAATGGACCCAACGGTGCTATGGGGTAGAGCGCAAGGAATTTGGCTCCTTGACCATGATGGAGAGAGTATACTCCAAGATAGCATCTTACCATTTGAATCCAATGGTAAGACCTAGCAAAGTCACAGCCTTCTCCACTCGTGCATGTGTTTCCTTGAGTGGAAAATTTCCCATGAGTCTTCCACAACTGTTATTTTTGGAGATTGAAAAAAGGTTCACTGAGAACAAACATGGAAGACAAGCTCTCCCCTTTCCCTACCTAATCCAAAAGTTATGCAAACGGGTAGGGATAGCATGATATTCCAACGATGTAATCCGGCGCATCCCAATTGCCTCATGGCGAGAGATGATGAAAGACAAAACTCTTACCGTCACATAGACAGAGGAGGAGTAGAAACCACCTCCACCACCTGCACAAACAACGTAGCTGAGCTCACAAAACACAACAGAATAACTCTGCGGGATTCAGGAAACGCTCTTGAGCCAGCAAGAGCAATCTAGCAGGACTGGTGGAGGAGAAGACCCTTCAGTCTATCACCCTGCCATGAGCCACCTGGAGAAAGTGGCTCACTCAGTTAGCTTGATTGAAAGGGCAGGGCTGATATTCTCCACTGCCCGAGCACAAGTTCCAACCAGAATAGATCCAAGCATCCAAGATGTATCAACATCAACCCAATAGTTATTCCCTAAAATCTCAGGGAATGCTGCTGCCTTCTTGGTTTTCTTGGAAGATGGTGAAGGGGCGACGGTCCTGGTGATGCAGCACTAGGGATAAGAAGTTGCGACTGAAGTGGTTGCTGACACAATTGCTACTACTCTCAATGCACTGGTAGCACCTGTACCAAACATTCATGGACTACAAGATGTACAGGTGTCTGCTGGAACTTCGCGTAGCCAGATTGACGCAGCCCAACATGAGGAGCTATTGGATCGACTAGTGGGAACCGAGCAATCACTTCTAGATGTCTTTGACCTTCTGAACAACATCACTGCAACCCAGTCGGAGCTGCTCTCGGTAAGGGGCAAGAGCTTTATTTTAGAAGGGCAACTTGAAGCTGCTCAAGTCTCTTGTCAGGGGTTGGCAACTGAGGTAGCCCAATTAAAAGCCCAGCTTGCCGATCCAGCCATCCTCAACTGCGAAATCACCAGAGATGAAGCTTTTCAGTAGCTTCAGCTTAAAATCTAGGTCATTAAGGATGAACGAGAGACAACGATCCTCGACAAGTCCATAGCAGATGCCCAAGTGTATCACTTAGAGAAGGACTTGGTGGAGGTTCGCTAGGAGAACGGGCAGCTGACCGTGGAAGTTCATCGCCTGCATAATGTTGGTGCAAAGAATGAAAACATGAGAGATTTTATCCATCAATAATAGGAGGAGCTAGCCATGGTGAACGTAGACATAAGAAGGTTGGCAGCTAAAAATCAAAATCTATCAATGAAGGAGGTTCGGGCATTGCGACAGAAGTCTGCAATCAAGATTGTAGCTTGGAAAAACAAGGCCCTGAAATTTAAAAAAGTAAAAAATCATTATAGGAACCAAGTGGGATTGCATAAGGACGTAAACGAGAAGCACATTCAAGTCACCAAAGCTAAGATGAACCAAGTGCTCCAGCAGCTTCGAGAGGGAGGCGATGTATGGCCATCTATCTTTGATGGGTTGAACACCTACAACAAAGTAGAAATCCACCTAAAGGAGCTGCAAATCGAGGAAATGATAGAATACATGGAGTTGGCCAACCTTCGATATGCAAACCTAGCTATGCTCACAGCTAGGAGACCGTGCTCAGAGTTAGAAAAGCAAGTGACCGCCTCGTATTCTCTATACAAGGGTGAGTTCCAGGCATACAAGGCAACAAAACAAAAGCTGGCAATAGCAAGCGCAGAACTCGAGATCCTTCGCCCGAGATTTGAAGGACAACGTATAGTCGCAGAGGACCTAGCCTGAAGAATAAATGACTACTAGCAGCTGCAGGCATCAATCCAAGTGTTTGACATCGAACGCAAGCAATTCGCAGCCTGGTTTGTCAATTTAAAAGAACTCTTTCCTACACTGCCATGCCCTTGGGAAGTTCCAGCACTAGCACACATTGGAGAAGTTGCTTGGACCGTGAACAACCCCAGAAGCAAAGAAGAAAAGATGAGGGCTCTCTTGGAGGCTTTCCGGCTACCTCTAGAAGTTACAGTTGCCGCAGGGCAACCGTCATTCGCACCGCCACCAATGCATGGACCAGAGGCTAAAGAAGGACCATCAGAACTATCACCCTCAGGGATGGTATGATCTTCTCCAGAAATTTTGTGCATCATTCCACATAGCATAGGCTCCAGGACCAGCGAGGTGTTTAATTTTGTCTCTGAACACTGCCATTTTTGTAATATGTTCTCCTCTATAACTTGGGCACTTGGTCAAATTCATGTTGTGTCATGTGTGTGTCATGTATGTGTTTTAGTTATGTGTGTTGCCAATAAGAATCCATACCTTCCAATTTGTAAAGTAACTCGAGGATAAGTTTTTGCTCAGTCGTGGGGGTATGATGAAGGGTCATTGAGTCCTGTGTCGACTAGGCCACGTATACACAGCCGCATCGATGCGGGCCTGTCGACGTGGCTTTCCTGCATTGACGTGGCCCCGTTTACGTAGCCGCCCATCTCGGCCTATAAATAAGAGGTACTTCCACCTCATTTAGGCATATTTTTAGTTATAAGCTCTTGCAGTTTATTCCCATAGGAGATAGAATATTTTCCAAGTACCTACAGCAGGTGTAAGAAAAGTGATCGGCTCTTTATTCGAGCATTGATGTATCTGAGCCCATTGGCGTGATAGAAATAAGATGAACTATTCGAGCATTCCTTGCAGCATTTGGAATTAGCTATTTCATGCATTCAGTAGTTTAATATATTTATGCTTTGTTAGTTACATGTTAATTACTTAAGTTTTTGTTATTATTATTTTAATCGCTATTGTTCGTTCGTAGATCGTAAAGGCCATAACTATGACCATCTTGATTGTAAATCAAACACTTGGTAAACCTAGTAACGCTTAATGTTTGGTAGCCCAGAAGTGTAGGAGATGCTCAGAACATGCTCAGAAGATGGGACTGGATACTTATGTTAGGAATAGTTAGAATACAAGATAGGATAATTAGTGATTAGATAATAGTTTATTCCTTACCTTTCATACCTTAAATTATCCACCAAAAGATATGCAAAAAGCTATAAAAATCATTACCCTTAACCTCACTTAACCATCGTAAATAGAACATCACAAGTGAGATTAGGAAGACAATGACCTCCTAACGTAGAGTTTCACTGGATAGAGTCTGGTGTATATTAAGTACTTACAGTCTTCAGAATTTGACTGGGTCACATGTGAACGCTCGTGATTCGTATGGTTGGGCGTAGGGGTACCTAGCCGTTTATCATAAATCAAATCTAACATCCAAAATATTTTTATAAACATTTAAATAAATCAAAGAAAAGTGCATCTAAACTATGATCAAAATGAAATGAATAAAATGTACAATGCACACTAAGATTTATACTAGTTCAACTTAAGTCTAATCTACTCTAAAGGGCTATCTAAATCTCTTCTACCACTAGGTTCCCTTTTAATTTTCAAATCCTTGAAGAACAAGGTTGGTTTCAAGGGGTTTCCAATCTCCCTTTTATACAAAAGGAAATTTTTAAGCAAAAAATCCTCAAAACAAAAAATAAATGACCCTTTAAGAATCTCACAATAGATTAGATTGTAGCTATTACAAGAAAAAATCATGTAATCTACTTTGTTGCTGCTAATATACCAAACTTCATCCAATAGGCAAAAGAGCCCTAATGTTCACTTAAAAAATGCACTGCCTTCAAATACAAATGGAAATCCTTAGTTTTTCAAGGTTCATGGAACTTTTTAATATTTTTTTCTTTTATTTTTCAGCAATTTATCCCCCAATAGGTCAACCTTATACTTCAACTTGTAAAACTTGAACTTTTAGCTTAGTCATCTTACTTGATCTCAAACATCCAAAATTAGGCAATTTTGATGAGCTATCATCAACAATTTTTCTAAGCTCCATCAACTTATGAGGATGTTAATTGACCATAGAAGTGATGCATTTTCTATGC
Organism: Gnetum montanum; assembly: GCA_015680685.1. Taxonomy (NCBI): domain Eukaryota; kingdom Viridiplantae; phylum Streptophyta; class Gnetopsida; order Gnetales; family Gnetaceae; genus Gnetum; species Gnetum montanum. The sequence continues at coordinate 188,292 of MNCI01015841.1, read as the reverse complement.
TCCAACCTTTCTCTAAACTAGGATCAACATTTGGCATAGTTAATCAACCTTAATAATGCTATTTTTTCTTAGTCTACACTTGCCTTTAATTTTGGTTGATCAATTAATCATGACATCATCCAAGGAAAAATGCCAACTCAATCATGACCTAAAGATCTAAGTGAACAACATGCATTTTGTCATTCCAAATCTCCAATTTCATCAATAGTTAATGCATATATAAATTGTATATCTTAACTTCATAATTTTAACTTTCCTCAATGTGTATTGAGAATATTTCTTATCATCATCCTTTGATGAGTGGCGAGGTACCCCTACACTCAACCATACGAAACAAGTGTAGCACGCGTGATCCGGTAGAACTCCATAGACTAAATGCCTAAACGCCCCATGGAGCACTTGGGGTTAATCATTCGTTGTCTTCCCAGACTTACTTGTTGTTGTCACGGTGTATGGTTAAGTAAGTCCAAGGTATATGATTTTTTTGGTCTTTTCAGGTTTATCTCCTATGCTAAAGGGTGAAGGGTTGAGAGAACTAACTACTCTAACTAATGTCCTAAGTCTAAATTAACTAGCATCAGCATTCATTCCCACTTACCGTACACACCCTGAACTGTGCAACTGTGGCTACCAAATGCTAATTGTTACTGGGATTAACACACGTAACGCATGTGCTCAAAGCGATCGTACTGAGGCACCTAACTAGCCTAATTGTGACGAGTAGCCGATTCCTTGACTAGCCATTCACATTCGTAGATGCTCGTAATCAAGTCGTATGCATCCCACGTTCTAGGAGATAAGGGTGAGAGAATCTAATCGCGATGAGTAGTCGATTCCTTGGTTAGCCATACACATTCGTCAATGCTCGTAACCAAGTCGTACTCATGCTGTACTACTAGGAAAGCAATAAATAACATTAAATAAACCTATCCATGTACTGCAAGGTTTATCTACAAAGCTCGTCTTTATTTCCGTACACAACTTGCGTTCAGGTACAAAGCTGCTAGAATAAAGAACCGTTCACTTGGGGGACTCCTACTGCTGGCACATGGAAAATATTCTATCTCTGGGGTGATCAATCCGCCAGAGCTTCGCTACTTCTAGCCTCTATATGGAAATGAGGGGAGTGCCACCTCTTATTTATAGATTTGGTAGTGAACCATGATATCGCGTACGCGATATCGCAGGGGACAACGTGATATCGCGTACGCAATATCGCAGGGGATGCGATATCGCGGCTTGTGCATATCGCGTCTCATCATACCCCCATGACTGAATGAAAACTCGTCCTCAAGTTCCTTACAATAATATCGGGAAGGTATGGAATTATTGAGGGGAATGGAACTAATGGGATGACATATGAATGGATCATTATTACAAGACTTGACAAAACTGGTGTTCATGACAACAAAGGTGAACACCTTATTACAATGACATCAGGCCTTTATTGGCGGCTTGAGAGAAAGAGAGAGATAGAAAGAAGTGTTGCTGCTGCCAATGCCAAGTTTGCGCCTTCATTGTCCATCCATAAGTGCGCCATCGATCTTGCTCCTTGCATAGCTACTTTAGGGCTGCTCCATTTCCAGTGTTTGCTCCTATGCCAGATCCAATCATTTGTTTGCATGATCACCATCTGCACACACAACACAATCATATATTAGCAAGTGTAAATGAATCATCATGTAGTTAATGCCTTGCTTCGGTGTAAGTCCATTGGCTAGGTTGTGGTATGGCTGATATGGACCTGGGAAGATGTAGTAATGATGACTACCAAAGGTGTAGGGGTTAGGAAGAAAATAAAAAATTTCATGGCTAGGAGAAAATTGAAAAAAGCGGGCCCCATACCCCCATGACTAATCGCAAACCTCCGGTAGCGTTAGAATGAAGAAGGGAAAGGAGTAAGAAAGATAGATAAAAAGGGACAACTGAAAACAACAGTGAAGTGGATGTCAAGATCGGAATGAACAAAATAATAATTAATTGCAAAATGTTAAGGAAAAGAAGTTAACTAATGCTCCAAATAGGAATGTCAGTGGGTCCTCCCCAAAGTAGGTGCATGTCATTAATGCCCTGACAGAGCCACATTCAAAGAGTCTGTAGGCTCTGGGAATGTCTTTTGGAACAAGAGTTAAAGTCTTAACCACAAGAATTTACTGAAAAGAAAATAATGCATCAACCAAAATATATACACTAATGATACAACCAGCAATGAGGTGAACAATGGAGAGAAGGATGGAGAGGAGAGAAGAGAATGGAATGGAATCTCAAGGACAAGGTGGTGTATAGCCCCTTGTGTGTTTTATGGTTAATGTGACTTGGCAAGTCTCATTCCAACTTCGGCCTCAAACCAACCGCTTCCAGTGACGTCACCTCAATGCATTCGGTTAAACCATCCACTTGGATAACAAGGATGCATCTTCAAAGAGCCACCACCATTCCGATGAAACAAAGGAAACAATGGGAAGCAAGAAGGACCTTAGTTAGAGGGAACACTTTTGGTTCCATAACCAGTGCTTGTAGCCCAAATTTTATTTCGTCTAAGGGGTGTGCTTTGAATTCTTACTTTCTTCGTTTTTTTTTTGTGTTTTGTGTTTTTATGCGTGAGAACCACACCATGCAAAGACTTCTTATTTTTATTGGCTCAGCTTCTGATAATTGGGAAACATCAGAACGATGAGAAAACTCAAGAAGAAACATCTAAGCACCCAAGAGAATGACCAACACAAAAGCATCAAGTTCCCTTGAATTCACACCCTTTGCAATCCTTGAGTCCTTCCTTGGTTTGAGAAATACCCAGTCACCGATTTGTTAAAGGTCTTATTAGAAGGGAACTGTACATTTCCAAGCCAAGAGAAACCATAGAAATTGGTGGATGGATGGATGAAGTGATCTCATTGCCTGCCATATCAAAAGAAACATACCTTAGTATCAACATTGTAACTTAAAGGTAAAAACCAAACATTAGCAATCAATATGAAAACAGTTCATACCATCGGTCTAAACAATTATTGGGTGATGAACTTACATGGTGGATGGCACACACAGACGCACACAAAAAATTGAAAAGTATAACGATGGTGTAAAAAAAACAGAGAAAGTTAAAGAAATTTGTAAAACAAAAACGTGTAAAACAAAACGTCGTAAAATAAAAATTTGTAAAACAAAAACTTGTAAAACAAAAATTTAAAAAGAACTGAGGGCCCCATATGATTAGCATAGGTGGCCATCTCCCCCATGACTGAGTTGTAAGGGAGAGATC
>MNCI01015841.1:101558-179981 GCA_015680685.1 Gnetum montanum | reverse complement strand
CAACTCAATCATGACCTAAAGATCTAAGTGAACAACATGCATTTTGTCATTCCAAATCTCCAATTGCATCAATAGTTAATGCATATATAAATTGTATATCTTAACTTCATAATTTTACTTTCCTTAATGTGTATTGAGAATATTTCTTATCATCATCCTTGAAAATCCAACATAACATAAAACATGTGGTATTGCCATGGGGTTGGTATCAACAATACAAATCACCCATCATTTTCCCAAGGCATTAAACTTACTAGGACCTCTACAAAAACTTTCATATTTATAAAATCATTTAACTTCAATTGATTCCATAGAGCTTTACCCAAATAAATCCTATAATATATGTTAAACCCATTATTTTTATTGCATTTTAATTATTTTTAAATTTCAACATAAGAAGTGTAAGCCTCTCAATTTCATAAATCCATGAAAATCCATGGACTCACAATGCAAGGATTCATCAAATCAAAGACCTTTAGATTTTGTTGTTAGAATCCAAAATAATCCTTTGCTACCCTTTCAAGTTTCATAAAAAAATTCCAAAATCCATCCTTTGAATTTCATCCAAAACATAAATCAAAAATGTAAATTCATTACTTTAAAATCTACCAAGGATAATTTTGCTAAATTCCTTGAAAGTTGTTATCCTTCCAAAGGGAAAGATACTCTTTTCAAAAGTGAGTCAAACTATTAAAATGTATCTTTTAAAGAGTTAGGCAAATAATTTTATGTCACAAATAACTTAACTAACCATTTAATGTTATATAGTATAAGCCATTGTAAACCTAACCATTAAATGTGTTAAAAGGGCATCCATGCCATATTTATATTCTATTCTTTGTTACCACACATTACACATATTTTACTTAAGGATTAAAGAAAATACTTAAACATAAGGGAAAATATGATCACAATATCATACCTTTAAGCTTAACTTCAACAAATTCTTTTTAATGTATTGTTCATATTGTTGCCTCTTTTCTACCCATCTTAAATCCTCAGAAAGTAAAATAAACTCTAAAATATTGACCATTCTCAACAAACACTTATCAAATTCTTATCATCAACTGAATGCATATCTCATCAAACATTGCTATCACTTCTTGTGTAGTATTTTCAACAACAGGGGCTTGGGGCTTGTGGATCACTATTAAAAATCATTAATTAACATTTACATAATTATCTAACACCACACAAACAATAGACACTAGGCCAAGGATGATTAGATAGCAAAACTCTCACCATGGAAGCCCCATAAAGGGTTGGAAATTGCTAGTGTACATCATATATTCATTAAATGAAAAAACCAACAATTTAATTCAAAAAATTTCATTAAGGAAAGAGCCATTCTTGTTAGAAAGTCCAATGTGATCAACAGTATATCAAATATTCATTAAATAAGAAAAACCATGAACAATTTCATAAAGAAAAGCCTATAAAATTTATAACCCCTATTGTGTTTCTCTATGTCTTTTATTTCTCCAATATAAATGTTCAATGATATCCAACTCTGAATTTTTTAAGTTTCTTAGGGGAATGGTTGGTTGCCCCAATTTTGAGGTGATGCTACCATTTTGATTTTGTTTCTTAAATTCTTTTGGGATTTTTGTTTGGATTCATGAACCAATGACTCAACATTTATAGAGATTATCCAAGGATTCAATCAACCAAATAGACACTTCACATATTCCTAAATAATAAAAAGAGGGAAATATGAAAATACCTAAAAAATAATGAAACATACACATATTCCTAAATAATAAAAAGAGGGAAATATGGAAATACCTAAAAAATAACAAAACATATGAATGTATGCAAAATCGGAATTGAGGGGAAATGAGAAAAAAAAACGTACGACCTATTCCATGCTTTCGGCACAACCAAAAACAAATTGAGCAGTAGAGTTTTAAAAAATAAAAAGACCCTTCCCAAAAATAAAAATGCAGGTTTAGATCTCCGAGAGACAAAAGGAAGTTGCACAAATTTTTGGAACCTCAAGAGAAACACTGAGATTGCAGCTCGACACTTGGCTTAAACCCCGACTTGGATAGACAGTGAATTAGAACACACTAATTAGACAAACAAAAAAATCACATCCAAAATATATGCCTCCATATCTTGATCAAGCACAATGCCAAACATAAAATGTAATGCTTTGATCTCAAATAGAAAGAGAGCAAACTATATATGTAGAGCATCATGAAAAGCGAACACGTGAAAGTAAACATCCACTTTACTCAAGCTCCATAAGCCTTTGATCGAAATACATATAGGAAAAAGATGCACATATTACTACATATAGCAAAACAACAACACATACTGTCAATGGTAGCATCTAGACAACATTTCTAAATAAAGAAAATAATCTCAAATAAGAGAATTTTCTAGGTTTTTTGAAGGTGTCACTTAACACAGTCATCTTTGAAGATACATAGAGGAAAACCCATATAATGGTTAGGAATAAAAACTTGGAGAGATTAACACCACTTTCAAATTTGTTGAGAGAACAAGCAATCCCAAAGACATGCACAAAAGAGGCATTGGCTTTACAAATGGTGCATTTAGGCAATCAACTCCTAAGTGAAGCCTATTTCCAATGGAAAGACCTTGATAAATTAAGGACCAAAAAAAGAAATGGTGCTTAGGTTGGGCCTTGGAAGTCCAAACACAATAAAAAATAGCTTTCCAATGGTGTTTCTCAAGATGCACACTCCATCTTCTATTTAAAGTGGAGAGTTGGAATTCTTGTGCATGAAACAAAGATTTGGCTTTAGAAAAGCATAAAGAACGCAAAGGGGAACCATCAAGCCAAAACCAATCATCATACCAAAGAGTATTATTATGCAACTAAGGAACACCAAAGTTGGAGAGAACATGCTCAATGTGTTGGTAAATAAGAGAATCTTGTCTTTGAAACCCCCATTTTACTTTGGCATCTTGCTAAGAGAGGGTAGTAAAATCATTCCTAATAGTAGTAAATAATTGAGCAACATGATGGATATTGTGATCAGCAAAATGATTGGCTCTATGAGAGAATTCATCATAGAGACAACCCAAACTTCTTTAAAAAATAGGAGACCACCAAATGGAGTGCATCGACAAAGAGTTCAAGCTTATCTAGGAAGGTTTCCATTGCAAAAAGCCTTTACGTTGACTCAAACACTGCCAAATTTGCTTGAATAAGAAAGAACCTATAATCTTCTAAGAACCTACGCTAATGATCCAATTGCTCCAATGAGTGTTTTTCCATCTATGGTGATTACCAAGATGAGAAATAGTATGCCTAAAAAGGATCTTCCAAGCTTCATCTCTTTCTATACAATAAGTGACCCACTTGAAGGCTAAGAGAATACTTTGGTGCTTAATAGAGGTGAGGCCTAAGCTCCCATGTTCCTTGCTTAAAGTGTAGATATCCTAAGCAACTCGATGAAAAGCTTTGTGATTGTCCTTATCCCCCCATAAAAAATTCCTAAGAATTTTGTTGATGCACTAAAAGAAAGATTTGGAAGGAGCCATAAAGGAAGAGTAGTACATGTGAGTGGAGCTCAAAATATGATTAAAAAGATAATTCTACCTACAAGAGATAAGGGTTTAGAAGCCCATTTTGAAGCTTTATGTTTCACTTTTTCCACCACATTATTCCATAAGGTAGTGGGAGTGGGATACCCAAAAGGGTGAAAACATTTGTAGGAGAAAGCCACTTGATATTAAAATGATAAGTCCAAGTAGGTCTTGGAGAGAAGATAGATCGAATATGTCACATCCCCATTCCCAAATGATGTGGTTGCCTAATGAAGATGGTGTCTCTTCATAACAAATATTATTGTTATCTTAACAAGACCCAAAAGGATAGTTGTAATTAAGACCTAAAAGGGCATGTTGTAATAACGAATGTGTCTCTTGAGGTAACCTTTGGGGGTTTGACCTAAGGCATTTATTCCCAGGGTTAGAGGTCATGCCAGCATGGAGTTGCGGAGCCTAGAGAGGTAAGTAATGGGAGTTGGGTGAAGTGGAATAGAAAGGGGACTAGCCCTCCCTTCTAGTTAGGTTATAGGTCTAACCATGGTGGCAGTGCTGGATTGCCTCTAAGGGATAAGATGCCAAAGGAAGAAAACCCCAAGGAACTCTCTCAGAGCACTCTCCAGATACACCTTTCCATATCAATAAAGCATTCTTTTATTTCTTTTTCTGCATTTTTCCTATTATTTCCTTTATACATAATGCTAAATATCACTTATATTTCGCAGTATGTTTTCTTTGTACACATAATGTCTAATATATCGTATATTTGACATTTTCCATGACATCCGAGGATGGGATGTCACAGAATAGCTTGCATTTTTTTCCAATTGATTTTAGCTCTTGAGGCTCTACAATAGATGTCAATGCAATCCAAGGTACCGTTAAAATTATTATGGTCCTCAAGAAAAGTGAGAAAAGTGTTATCTGCAAACTGGCTATAAATGAGATCCTTTCCTTCTTTTGGAAGAGAGATACCTCTTAACCTCATAAATTCATTATGAGATCTAAGAATAGCTCCAAAAGCATCAGCAACTAGAATAAAAAGATAAGGAGCTAAAGGACATCCTTGTCATACTGATTTTTGAAGCTCAATAACCTTAGATAAGGTTTCATTAATACAAATAACTGAAGAGGCATATGACAAAACTGATGTCTATCAAAAATAATACCTAAGTTATGATGCTTAACTATACTTCTTAAAAAGGACCAATCAAGCATGTCATAAGCTTTTGCAAAATCAAGCTTAGGAAGAATGGCTTTTTGATCAGTGGAAGAAGCCCAATGCATACCCTTAATAGCCGTAATGACATTGTCTAAAATATACCTACCTTGAACAAAACCAATTTCCTCTTTGCTTATGAGATGAGAAAGAAAAGGTTTTAATTTATTAACTATAGCTTTAACAACAATTTTATAGATAACATTTAAAAGAGTGACAAGGTGCTAGTTGCTAATGCACATACGATCTTCCAACTTGAGTATAATCTTAATAATACCAACATTGATCACTCTACCAAAAGAACCTTTCGTAAGAGCTTCTTTATACATACTATAGATAGTATCTTGAAGAGTGGGTCAGAATTTCTTGAAAGATTCTGTAGGAAGACCATCCATACCAGGGACTTTGTCATCATGGTGTTGTTGAAGAGCTTTACCAAGATCTTGTTTAGAAAGAAAAGAAGCATCACCAAAGATGGAATGATTGGGGTTAATAACTCCTAAGCAGGTATTAACTACAGTGGGATCAATATCTTCTTTTCAAAAAATTCGAGAGTAGAACTCAAAGAAAGCCTATAGAATGTCAGTCTTGGAGGTAGAGATATTATCATCGACTTGAAAACCTGGGATTTTAGGGGTTGGATGTTCCCCTTTAAGGAGACAAAAAAATTCTTTAGTATCCTAGTAACCCATGTGAAGCCAAGAAAGACTGGCATGAAGGTGAGCACCTCTAGCTTCATGGTGATCCACCATACACATGTTCTCCTTGGCAATTTGCAAGCAATGGAATTAAGCCTCAGTAGCTTCACCTCTATTAATGGCATTTTATAATAAGGATATTTCTTTATGAAGGTTGGAATTATCAAAATTTAGTCTTGAAGCCGCCAATTTACCCACATGTTTGGAAAATCGCTAGAGGTGAGTACAAACATTAGTCCACTAGTCAATCAAACAGTCTTCTCCAAGGGGTTTAGGATGCAGATTCCATATTTGCATCAATAAAGAGCAAAGGGAGAAACTACAAAGAAAGGTAGTGTTACAAATATAAAGGTCATTAGAAGAGTGGGAGTAGCTAGAGAGGGAAAGAGACCAGCGGATAGGACAATGATCTGACAGAAGATGGGTATAATCTCCCTAAATAGGAGCACCATTTGTGGTAGTAAATTGAATAGAAGCATTTATAGATAGGTAAACCCAATCCAATCTAGAAGAAATGTAGGATTCTCCATGTCTATAATTGCTCCAAGTAAACCAATAAGAAATACTAGAAGAGGGGTAGTTTCCATAAGCTTCTTGCAAATTCAATTTGCTCTTCAATAGAAGCCAAACAGAAAGTTCCTTGTTGTCTAAACCACCTCTCTATCCTCCAAACTTATCCTATAGATGATCAATCACATTAAAGTCTCCCACAATGATCTAATTAGTTGTGGGCAAGTTGTGCCTGAGCCAATTTCAAAAAGCATCTAGTCATTCAGGTTACAAGGAGCGTAAATGGAAATCATCCCTAGGATTTCATTAGCATACTATAATTGAAGCCAATGACAATGCCCTAAATTATCATAACTATGAGTAATAACAAACTCCTACCACTTACTATGAAGAAGAATTATAGCTCCCCCTTTACCATGTTCATGGTGAGAAGAGACATAATAGCTATTGGGAAAATACTCTTACAATAGGTATTTTGAAATAAAGTTTTTTAGGTATTCCCTCTACATTTTTTAAAAGTTTTTGAAATACTATTTATTTACAAATTTCCAAACTTGGTTTGGACTAGAATAAATAATTTACTTTTGAATATTACATTTTATTAAGCTATAAAGCTTCCTCATGAAAAAATCCTTTATCTCAACTTTCTATCATCACTTCTTTTGGGTATCTATCCAATGAGAATTCAAAGAGATTATGAGTGTAGAATATAAACTGACAAATAGCTCCAACTTCTAAGGGTATCATCTCTACTTCAAGAAGCATAATATTATATTATCTTTATCTCATCACTTTGAATTCATAAATAGTTAAACCTTCAACATTTTATTTATTTATTTCTAAAATTTATTTGCTAGATTAGAACCATATATAACACAATTGCAAGGAATGGTTGGTTAAACAATAATATGATAGACTTGTTTTTAAATATCCCAAGCCAACATAGATTTCTTCTTACATTTAATTTTTAAAGAAAATAAGTTTTTAACACCACTTGCAATTCTTTTAGTAACGCATTAAGCCCATTTGTAATTGCAAGAGTAGTCTACACTAAAATATTTAGAAGAGGAGGTTATGTCTACATGCTAATTTTCTATAGGCAAACTGTAAGTTTTATTATATGTATGACAAATCATGTTTGTAGTTGATAAGTGACGAATACCCCTATGCTCAACCATACGAATCATCAACATTCATGCACAATCCAGTCAAATTCCATAGACCTTAAGTCTTCAAGTACACTAGTTCTAGGAAGTGAAATCTAATCTTTACAATCTTTGTCTTCCTAGTTACACTTGTGAAATGCAAAGGTATGGTTAAGTACACCTAAGGCATTTGATTTTTATCATTTTTTATGCTTATGTTCTTAGTGCTTAAAATAAAAGAATGAAGTAATTTAATGGCTAATTTAATCTAACTAACTCATTAATCTCTAACTAATCCTAACATAAGTATCCTCTTCCACTTTCCATACACATCCTAAACATGTATAATACTACTGGATTACCAAACATTAAGTATTGCTGGGATTACCAAGTGTCATGTGTATACTCGAATTAATCGTACTTATGTGCTTAATTAATTGCTATTTAACTTAGTTAATGTAACTTAGCTTAATTTAGCTTAATTACTTGGAATTAAAATTGCATAATACATTAAATGCATAAATAAAATAGTTAACTTGGCCAAGGTGTTGTAAGGTTTATCAGAAAGCTTATCTTTATTGTTGCACACATTGCCATGCTCAGGTACAACAGTGCTTGAATAAAGACTTGTACACTCAATGACTTCTACTACGGGAACTTTGGAAAATATTCTAACTCTAGAGAAAAGAAATTATAAGATATCTACTATGCTATGATAAAAACTATTCCAAACCATGTGCTTGAGTCCTATATTTATAGGCTAGCACATGTCCTACGATATTAGATATTCAACATCACTTCATGGTCCTTGATATCAGGTATCTAATATCAAGGCTCTGATATTAGATAAAATACACTTCATCATATCCCCATGACTGAATGAAAACCCATCCTCGAGTGAACAAAAAGAGGAACAAGTCTCTTATAAAATATTGAAAAGGTATGGGATTATTAACTGATATGCAATCTAAATCAAATGAAATAGATAGACTCTAAGTGTAGAAGTGTATGGATTTACAATCTGTTACAAAATTGGGTGTTTATGACAATAGAATTGAACACCCTTGCCAAAACTAACATCCAACTTTTCTAGTAGCTAAAGAGTGAGGGAGAAGATTCAATGATCATGAAGGATCCTTGTCGCATGATGCTAATGCTTATTCTTTGGTGAAGATAGTCCTGCTTCCAGTCCATGCTTCCCACTACAATCACAACAAAATTATGGATTAGTGTGCAATGTGTAATGTATAGCTTTTAGGTACCTTATCTCATTGGTAGTTACACTTGGCTAGGTTGTGATTATGGTGGATTAATTCCTTTAATAGTGTTAGTGAGAAGACTAAAAAATGGGATGGAATGGATAAACAATCCATTACTAAATTTTTAAAAAAATCCCAAATGTGATGAAATACTTGAAGAAGGTTAAAGAATTTACAACAACAAAAAAAAAAGAGGATTTCATTGAAAAATGTTGTAAAGATGCACATAATTGGATGTCATTGATGGGGCACACAAAAGGATTTTCTTGTGAGAATATCTAAGGATAAAGAACTTAACTAACATAACCAAAAGGTATGCAAGTAGGTCCTTCCCAAAGTAGGCACATGCCCTTTGTAGACTCATAGTGCTTCTCTAGCTATCGATCCCTCAGAAATTATGCATCAATAGGATGATAATCCTTGCCATTACTGTCCTGCACAACCTATTTAGCATGAAGCCCTTGGATGCCCAACCACATAAGAGTTTGGTGGAACATCGCAGAAATGGATCAATCAGGCAGAACACAATGTTGCCCTCCATGTCTCGCCACCATAGTTGTTCATCCTAGTGTAGGAGAAAGGTGAAATTGGGTACATACTCATTAGGATGAGCATATATCACTCTATATTTCTAGGGCACTTGCTGATTTACTTTGTCAAACTTGGGCAGAGAATCACTCTTGTGAGAAGAAGACATCTTGTTTTAGAAGACAAGAAATGCAATGCACTTTCTTATAATTGTTGTAGTTATTTTGAGGTATGATATGAATTTAGGCTTTGTTCCAATGATGTTAAATAATTTTTGACTAAGTCCTAGATAGTGCACGTAACAAACTAAAGGTCCCCAATAATGGTGCTAATGATGAGCAACAAATACCCCTACACTTAATCATATGAATCACAATCATTCACGTGTGATTCAGTCGAATTTCATAAACCTTAAGTCTTTAAGTACACTAGTTCTAGGAAGTGAAATCCAATTGTTACAATCATTGTCTTCCTAGTTACACTTGTAAAATACAAAGGTATGGTTAAGAGCAATTGAGGCATCTAATTTTTATCATTTTTTATGTTTATGTTCTTAGTGCTCAAAATAAAGGAATTAAGTAATTTAATGGCTAATTTATTCCAAATAACTCATTAATCTCTAACTAATCCTAACATAAGTATTCAGTCTTACTTTCTATACACATCTTGAACATGTATAATGCTACTAGGTTACCAAATGTTAAGTGTTGTTGGGATTATGAATTGTCATGCCCATGCTCAAAGCGTTTATACTTATCTGCTTAATTAATTGCAATTTAATTTAGCTAACTTAACTTAGTTTAATTAATTGGAAGTAAAAGTGCATAAAACATTAAATTCATAAATAAAATATTGAATCTAACTAAGGTGCTACAAGGTTTATAAAAAAACTTGTCTTTATTGTCGCACACACTACCATGCTTAGGTACAATAGTGCTCGAATAAATATCCATACACTCATTGACTCCTACTGTGGGTACTTGGAAAATATTCTAACTTTGGAGAAAAGAAACTACAAGAGCTCTGCTATGCTATGACAAAAATTATGCCCAAACTATGTTCCCAAGCACTATATTTATAGGTTAGCACACATCTCATGATATCGAATATCCAACATTGCTTCAGCACCCCCAATATTAGGTATTTGATATCAGGGCTTTGATATTAGAGCCAGATAAAATACACTTCATCAATATTTTTATAGACATTAACTTCTATTTATAAATGCTAACAAAATTCATTAAGAGTAAGATGAATTCATAGTAATTTTTTTGTTCAATTTGAAATTAAGACAACATAATCAACTTAAACTAAGATTTTGAAAAGATTAGTTTAAATTATAATTCTAAATTGTACTTATATTTTATAGATCCACTCTTCAATTTCATTAATAAAAAAGCTCAAATAAAGTTAAATAAAGAGGATATCTAATGAATATCGATGTTTTGAAGTCACATTGATGCATTAGCATTGACATAGCCCTTACTTCATTAACACATTAGCATTGACATAACCACAATAAATGTCTATATAAATGCACATACCCACTACATTTATGAAACCATTGGTCATTCCCTTAGCTATACTTTTGTAGTTTCATTTTGTGAAAGTTAAAATTTTCTTACCATGTGCCTTGCAGTCTAGATTAAGTGGATTGTATGGAATTTTATTTGAGTATGTGATATACCTAGACATACTTGCATGACAGAAATAAAATCAATATGTGTTCTTTTTATTGTAGCACTTAGCTTAGTATTTTAATTTTTTACTATGCAATTTACTTTAACTATTCTTTTATTTTTCATGTACTTAGTTAAATGTGTTACTTCATTACACTTAAAGTAATTCACACAAGTACAACCAAATTTGAGCATAAGCATATTAACATTTGGTAATGTAATCCAACAATGTTAATACATGTTCAAGATGTATACAACAAATAGGAAATGGATGCTCTACACTTAGGCTAGATTAGATTTTTTTTCCTATACTTAAGTTAATGAGTTAATATTTTAATAATAAACTTTAATAATATGTCTCAATCACACTTAACCATATAATTTAAGCAAACACAAGTATGATTAATGATTAGTGACTTATCTCTTAACTATGTAAGGTATCCAGCTAGACCCAATCCATGAGCTTTGATTAAATCATGTATGAACACTTGTGATTCATATGATAAGGCACTTGGTACTAGTGATTCATGTGATTGCATGGCACTTGGTACTAGTGTTTTAGATAGAAAGAATTATTTAAGGTTTGCTATTGAAGCCTGCAATGAACTATCATCTAAATACAACTCTATTTTATTCTAAGAAAGACTTATAAATTGAAATATATCTTCTTCTCATAAGGTAAATTCCCCACCAATTGATTATTTAACAAGAGTATGTAATAGGACTAATAAGAATAGGGATGATGTACCACATTAAGTAAGGATAGTCTACCAACATCTAAATTCCTACCATCTAAATTTTACTTTTAGACTTTACTAGGATGAACAGCTATAATTGAGAGACCTAGAGGACCAATTATGGTAGAATTGATTAAAATAGGGCTTGAAGCAATAACTTTAGATTACAAGGTAGTTGATGAAATCTCCAAAGCTTATTAGCCTATAGAAGTTCAAGTTTGTAAATATTAGTTTATGAGAGCTTGCTAAGAGACTTTCAAAGAATAGAAAGAATTTATTCACTTAACATCATATTTAGAAAAGGAGGATACTAATTACTAATATGGTAAATCCCAATTCCAAAATCCTTCACCCCTCAGTGAAGATGAAATGAATCACTCATGACTACATTTAGCCTTGGCAAACAACCAAGGCAAGGGAAGGATAGGATCTAGAAGAAGGGAAACCTCAAGACCAAGGTCTTCCAAGAGATAATAAAGAGAACACCAAAGAGATCACAGAAAAAGAACCATCCAACATAACTCTTCTAATTATCCATCTTCATCCTTATCATCAAGCTCTAACAAGGATGAACATGGTTAAGAAAGGAGGGAAAATGATCGCAGATAAGATGGAGATGATAGAAGAGACTATTGTAGATATGGTCAAAGAGATGGTAGACATGTGTAGGAAGAAGTATATCATAATGAATGATGGTCTAGTAGGAAACACCAAAGGAGATATGGTTATGATAGGGATCATAAGAATTATGATGATCATAAGGAACTATTGCTTGTATAAGAAGAAGCATGATAAAAATCTAGTAGATATTTTACATCCCTACTAGACATCAGAGGGATGGATCAAATAGTTAGATAATAATAATATTTCTAAATTTGAAGAAGGCTACAACACAAATCCAAAAAATCACTTGCAATCCTTTTGTGATGCCTATACCTTGTAAAACATTAAAAAAAATGGTAGAAGCTTTCAAGAGTCCTTATCAAAGAAGCAAAGAGTTGGTACCAATTCTTGGAATCAAAATCAATCAGAAGATGAAGTACAATGTTGGTGCTATTTAATAATAAGTACTAAATGTATGCATAGATACTTCACGTAAGATAGAAAATTCAATGGTAAAGACAAGATAACCATAAGGTCCATCATGCAGTCTGAAAAAAATATTATTTACTTCTTTACTGATGCCCAATCCATGGCTATTCTCAAAAGAAGTAGCAATGCCATATCATAGATGGAGTTCACAATAAGACAAGAGAGACCATTAGAACCTATGTCCAAGGGAGATTATCTAAAATGAGAGCCTAGAAGATTCAAAGGCTTATTATATAAGTGGTAAAAGAAGAGGGAAAACTCAAAAATATAGTGTACATAGTAGTACAATAGGATCCCTCTATCCACAAAAGGAAGTTCATCTTTGTGAACTTGATGAAGGAGCATCATTGGAAGAGATAGTGTAAAGAAAGGACTTGCCTATCCAAAAATCTATTACTAAAAGTTTGGAAAATATTGATAAGATATGAGACTTCATAGATAACAATTTCCAAACAACACTTAAGATTGTGAAGAAGAAAGCAAAGAAAGCAAAATCCAAGGATAAAGACAAAAACAAAGAGACATAGGAAAAGACTATTACTAGTAAAGAGGAAAAGTAGCTGCAATGGAGAAGATTGAAAACCCTAATTATGATAATGATTAATTATGATAATGATTATTATGATATTTTCCAATATAAACATCCAAATGATTGTTTCCAAGTTATGTTACATCATTAGAAGTTTTGGTTTTATGCTTTAAACCCAAAGTTCATCAAAAGGTAAATCCCTAAGAGGTGTATCCTCAAGGCAACTATAGGTATCCTTATCATCAATAAAAATACTATCCAAGTGGAACTTCACCTCAACCTTAAAAGTACTATCACCAATGATAAAACTCATAGTTATGAGGGATGCCACCACTAAGGTAGGAATATTGTTGATTAAGTTCTTGCATTCTTATGTTGTAAAAGTATGGAAGTCAATCAATAGAGAACCACAAGTTACATGGGGTTAATTTCTCAAATTAGGATGAAGAACGCTCAACATGAATTCACTCTTAAGCAAGAAATAAAAACAACTATCTTATTATAAAAGAATCTCTAATACAAATCAACATAATTCAATAGAAAGTCCAATTCACTCTAAACTTTATACCTCTTCTATAAACTCTTTTGTCTATATTCTCATCATTCATCTTATTCTATATCCTCCTTTTTTCTTATATTAAATGCTTTATAATCCTACTTCAATTTGGTGCTAAAATGGCTTCAATTGATGGTTAAAATAATGTATGGATAATGACTTTGACTTGGGTGCGAGCTGCACAAGGTTGCATCTCTTAGTCCGAATAAGAAATATGAAGCCAATTGACCACTACTAGTGATTGTGACTATTAGTCTCAGTGAGCCATTTTCAAAGGTTGAATAATTAAATCCTAATGACCAAGTGACTAATTAGGCTTAAAGGACTACCATGAGCAATGACAGGGTGCAAGTCACAAAGACTCACTTTAATGAATTCCCAATCTTTGTTTAGAATTAAATTACAATTGGCTGTGATTTGTAGCTAGTGGAAATTTTGTGATCTAGAACCTAATGTGGGTTGCATGAGCTCATAATTCATCACTAGACTCAAATTTAACTTTCCAATTCTACCCCATCTTTATTTTCAACTAACTTTAATTGTTCCTCTCTCTTGATCCTTTTGAACTTCACTTTTGATGATTGTAGGATGGACATTCTTCCTTCTATATTTCATAAGGGTCATTCTCATTATCGAAGGTCTAGCTTCTATCCTTATGATGATGAGTTGCAGGTGGCTATGATCACATAAGGTCACAACTAGCTATCACAATCTGAACACTTGAAGAAACCAAGTAAAAACAAGCATTGATTCACGTCATAAAATAGCCCTCAACTAGCTCTTTATCATCTCCATAAAAGAGAGTGAAAGAATGAAAGTGAATTAATGAATAACACAATAAATGATACATAGCATAAGATCAACACATATACATCATAATGCCTCATGAGTATGCAAAAATAAGAGAAGGGATAGAGGAAGAGAGAAATAAAATTCTCAAACTTGAGGAGCTAAGCCATTCCCTTGAGGGAATGTAGGAGCATTTGCTAAAGGAGGAGGATAAGAAGCATCCTCTCTAGGCTCCTTACTCATAAAATTCTCCTTTGTGATCCCATGATTAACTTGGACCATAGGGCAAAATGGTCTAGCCTACTTGCTGTTGATGATTAGTTAGCCCATTGATATGATCTATGAGTTCACCTAATCCCTAACTTCTAGGGACCTAAAAGAGTACTACGCCTTTCTTAGCTAGGAGAAAATGTGATGGCCAAGGATCTCCACATTAGATACTTGTTGATATTGTCTCCTCTTCAAATAGTCACATTGAGCATGTAGATCAGTCTCCATCTCATTACAATGTGTAATGAGACTCACCTACAATGCATCCTCATGGACCATAATCCATGCTTTGGCTTTTACCAAAGCCTTATCACCACCTGCTATGCCATGCTGCTAGAACTATTGATTCTACTTTGGATAATGAGCCTCCCAAGTGGCCTTGTCCCCATCATCAAGGAAATGTGAATTAGAAATCCACCAAACTTCCTTATACCATGTTTGGTGCAACTGTTGAGTGTAAAAAGTGCATCTCAAATTTGAAAACTACTCCTAGTTCCATACAATAATCTCCTTGATGGGTAGGGATGGTGGCTGAATCTGGAGGTGTTGATATAATGTTAAGATCACTGATAGAAAAGGGACCTCATTAGCATCTTGAACCACCAAATCCATCTTGGATAGAATGATGAATGGATAATTGAGGATACAAGGATCCTCCAAGTCACTCATGATTAGCATGCTAAACAACATGACATGCATGAAGTGAGAACTACCAAAGGCATTCATCATCACCACCCTAGTAAGAACCCTCCTTTCCAAGAAAAGATTCTTGTAGGACCACCCCATCGCATTGATATCAACTTCAATGAAGAGCTTAGCCAAGTGAGTTTTCCTCTTCGAAGATGCTACCACAAAGTATTGTTGGTTCACTCCAACCTGCATCTCAAGAACCTAGGTAATAAAGGACTCATTGATGTCATAAGACCTACCACCAACCTAGAAATTCCAAGATGTAGCCAAAGTCCTTTGAAACATCAAATAAAATTGACATGCCTCCTTCTTGTAGAATGCCTTGCCTCAAGAAATCAAGGTTGTGAAGCATCAAGGATGTAACAACTAATGAGTTGACAAGCTCCATAAGAGGCTTAAAGTTCCTAAGTGCCCTCAATGGTGATGTAGGAAACTTCATCTCTCACTACTCATGCTTGAGATGCTCCATCCTCTTCCTATGGATGTGCTCCTATTGCATCTCCTAAGCTCATCTCTATATTATCAGATCTACCAATGTTGATTCTTATCCCTGTGTATGAATCTTCTTGCATTGAGAAGCACAATAAATTACTTGCTACAAAGAAAACATTAGTACAACATAAAAAATAATGTAAATGGAATGGCTAGGCTAGAAAAGACATAGTACGATAATGCAAATATTTTAATACTTGTATAAAATAAATCCAACATAATGCATAAATATGTAAAATATTTTAAATAATCACATAAATCCATTAAAAAATCTTAAAAATGTTGGTACCACCAATGAAGTTTACATTGTTCTCAATGTAACATAAATAAGTAAATTAATATAAATTAAGCAATTGAAAATAAAGACTAAATTTGAGAATTTCCATGCTTAACAAAGGAGAAAATCCTTAATTGAACTAATAGAAGAAAAAGAGAAAAATAAAGCTATTGTACTCATGAATAAAAATTGATCCTTTGTCATCCTTTCATTATTGCATCTTTATGGAATTATACATTCTCATTTGTGTCACCATTTATTTTATAATCTAGACATGGTAGCAACTTCAAATTGATTAGGTTGTACTTATGGTAACACACAACTATCCCAACATAGTGGATTAGTAAGCTACTTGCCATGTCATATGGAATACTATATAAGTTCCTAGTCTATGCAAGTTCTGTGGAGGATTTAATTGAGAAATCACATATAATGAGACTTCTACACATAATGGGCTACATAACATGAATTGCAAGGATTTGAAGACTAGATGTAGGATATATATTCTTATTATTAGCACAACATCCTATCACAAAGAAAATAGTATGAAAAAAATTTATTGTTATCTTTCTATGGACTAGTTTACCAAAAAAAAAAAGAACTTGAATTACCCTAAATTCATCATGAAAATTCTATTAAGTCATGAAAAAAATAAAGGCATTTGTAGTTCCCATTTGGTACTTGAGTTTCTACTTTAATCCTAAGGGTAAATGTATCCAACCTAGAAGATGAAGTTGAAAATCCTAAATCTCAAACTTATTGTTGGCACATTTGGCCATTTCATGAAGCAGGCTTAATGGGTTAAGAATTTTTGGAGAAGTGGCTAAATTTTTAGCCCTGAGAGGAAAATAATAAGTTAAAAAAGGCATTCTTTTAATTTAAGGAAGAAATGTATAGGAGCACCATTTCTATGGTAAGTTTATGAATTTCTGAGAAATGCATTTTACAAGGCAGCAATATATATACATAACCGGGCTTTACGGAATCAAAGTCTAGTAAGATTATGAAGGAAGTCCAATTTTCATATGTATCATTTATACATATGGTGCAGGGAAATTAATGTAAAAATATAAGCATGTCAAAGTATCAAAAAAAGGAGAAAAACTGAAACAGCGACATCTGTGAAGCAAAAATTTTTCGCATTTAGCCGTTGTATCAATGGTAGCTACTGTTTCGTTGCTGGAAGGCCAGAGAAATGAAAGGAAAGGAAACAGAACAAAGCCAGGTGGGCAATAGGCATGGTAAAATCGTGTGACCACGTGGCACTTATCATGGCGTAGCTGCGTGGCATTTATCGCGGTGCAGCCACCGTACCAAGGAAAACCACTATCACCACGGGCATGGCCAAGTCCCTGGGGGATAAAACCTCTTTATCATGAATGTAGAGAGATAAAAAAATCAAAACCCTCATCCACACATATTATACATAGAAAAGAGTCATGTTTTGTTGAAACCTCGGTTTCATTTCTAGTTTTGCAGGCCGTGGCATTTCCAATTTTGCAGGCTACGACAGTTCTGGAGGTTGTGGCGATTCTAACGGCATGATGAAGGTTCCTACGGGTTTGCTAGATGTAGATCCATGATACATTCACCCTTGGCTTGGCAATCAATAATAATGGTGGTGATTTGGAAGTTTATTCAAAAAAAAACGCAGGAAGCCCTAATTGAATTTGGGGTAAAAAAAAATTCCAGGCAACTGAAACCCTATGTTCAGAACCATATGTTTAGCATATCATTATTTTCAAGAAAAATCCTTCTCCTTTGCTCTTCAGCAACTGAACACCACATGGGAACGATGCCGGATGCAGCGGCATAGCCTTCTTCCGCAGTGGTAGTTAATAACGATTTTTGGCAAGGCGGGATAATTTGGAAATATTTGCTGGTAGTTCCAGGCCTGGCGCCTTCACATTCGGACCTCATATTTTGGATTTAAATTTTTTTTTTCCAGCCACTTTTACATAGGTGCAAATGTAGATAATTTATTAATATAATTTTACACGGATTGGCTACCGCTACCACCAATGTCTACACCAAGGTGGATATTATATTATCTTTTTACCATCACTTTGTTCATAAAATTACTAGGGCTTCAATAGTATTCAAAATTTAAAAATTATAAACACATAAAAATGAAAATAACAATTATATGGAGCTATTGGAGTTATTTTTCATTATTCACAAAAGCAATATTTGCAATATTTCTCCTAACTTCATAACTTCCTAACTTCCTAAGTTAATACTTCCTAACTTGATGGGCAAGTTACTTGGGAGAGAAGTTAGCTAAGATATTTTTGAGTATGTAACTACCTTTTGAAACCTATAAAAAGGCTTCAAGGGTAAGAAGTAAAACAAAATATATCACACTTTGGAAGATTACTAGCTAGCACTTTGAGCTCTCACTTGGAGACACACTTTGAGTCTTGGGATAAGAGCATTGTAAAGAAGAAATTCTGAAAGATTGCTTGTAAGATGGCTTGCTAAAGAAAATATTTCAGCCTCTTTGTCATAGTCCTATGAGTTATGTTTTATTTTTATTTTGTTTAAATTGTTTAGCTAGTGGTTTAGATAGTATCATCCTTGGCAAATAATTTTGGGATTTTTAGGTTGCTCTTATTGTTCTTGTTGCCTGATAAAAATTTCTATTAAAATTTTTCCATAGAAGCACTTGTGTTTAAAAGCCTTAAGAGCATTTTAGTAGTAAATTTTATTGTGCAACGTATAAGAATTGCTATTGGGATTGTTGTAAGAGAGCCTCTTCCTGTAGTCATGCCGTTGAACGATTCAATAGTCAAGAGGGTTCAGAAAATCTTTGGTATTTTAATGGGACCAGAATAGCTTTATTTTATCTTTAAAGTGAATCTTCGTGGTATTTCATTCAGGAATTGTCAAGTTTTTTGAAGGTTCTGTTGAATGCAATTGTTGACGTCCATTATCTAGCCAAAATGGAGTCTTGTACGTGATAGTTTACGCGGCAATTTTTTCGGTAACATAATAGGATTGTCTTGAAGAAATTGCTTATTTGAGCCTTAGAAGTTTGAATAATTTATAGATATTGAATTTGGGATAGCTTTATTGCGAAGTGTTTACTCATGTCATTTTACCTTGTTTTAATATTTGAAGTCTACACAAATCTTCTTTCTTTTCTGTCTATTTCCATTGAATCTTGCTCTATTTCTAGTTTTCTTGTGGAACTATCTCTTTCTCTAGGGAAAATTAGAAGTAGATTCACAGAGTTATGCTCAAATGTTTTTGCAAAATTTTATTTGTTATAGGTAGGTATTATAAGGACCGCATAGACTAGGCAATTGAACAAAATAAGAACTCTCAACAACTCACAGTACGTGGCAAAGTTGGCTAAATTTCTTTAAGATAAGTCATTTATAGTTTACACACAATGCAATCATTTCATTTTTCACAACCGCATGCTGCAATATCACACACACAGAAATTTTTCACAACCGCAAGACCAGCAAGCACAGAAATCCTGTTCGAGGACACTCGTTGGCGGTCGCATCCCAAACTGTCACCAGCACTTATGATGGTATCTAAAATTCTCTAGCTTGAGATTCACATGAAAAAAATGTGATGTACATAAACAAAATGCAATAATGCCAACCAAAATTTCCAATTGCATTTGGAGAGAATGTTGATGACCCATGGGTGCTTGCAATAATGTGCAATAGAAAATCTAGCTAGAAAAATCATAAAAATTAGAGAATTTATGGCCTACCTTTGGCATGTTAAGTAAAGGAAGAAACTTGGAGGTGAGAATTAGAAGCTACATGTACAAGTAGAAGCTCAGCTTGCACTTGGTCAAAGCTTGCAATGCTTTTACAAGGAAGAATGAATCATAAAGTTCTTGACATATTTTTATTTTACTTTTTAAATTAGGTTTTGGCCAACTATGAGTTGCAACCCATGACAACATGATAACAAAAAATTTCAATGAATTTTAATTTATGATCAACTGTGGGTCACACCTAGTCACATCTAAGAAACTGAGGATCGCAACTACTTGCACTATTTTGGAAGCTGATCACTAAAAATTTACAGTGCAATGTACTATGAGTTGCATTCATCTAGAATATTCAAGAGACCAAAACTTCTAAATTTTCAAGTGTGATAGGTTTCAAGTCACAGTAGATTACATTGATAAATTGAGCTAGGAGGTTAAAATAAAGGCATGAATGGGGGTGCGAATTGCACCCCATCATAGGTACTCAACTTACTAAAATTAACTTCAAGGTAATTGAGGCATGTAGTCAAGGTCACAATTAACTTTGAGGAACTATGAGTCATACCATATCCACACTTGTGAATCCTACCCACTTCTATAGCTAAAGTAAAGAAAACAATGGGAAAAAGTAGGGAAAATTAAGGAAAAATAATAAAACAAAGGAAAAAATTTATCCCAAAAGAATAACTAAGGTGTTAGTGCTTAGTAAACATCAAAACATTAGGTGATCACTAATTTACATAACTTCCAAAGAATAATAGAAATTCAAGGCACTATCACATTAGACATTTCGTGAACATTGTTTACCAACTTAACCATGTCTTATGATACCATACCTCTCAAAAATAAGTAGTCTTTCCTACTTAAAGTAATAGTTGGTGATGGAGAATTATCATGCATCAACATGAATAATATGATCTTGTTATCATGAATAGTAGAGAGCTTATCATTTAAAATAGTACATTACTTAACAATTATTTTTTTAAGCAAGTATTGTTATGACTATGGGATTGCTACAATGCCATCAGAACATGGTCCATAAATAATGGAAACTTTGATTCTAGTGTAGTTTCATGATTGTGATGAGACAATATTTTCTATTAAAATTATATTCATAGATCTATATACTTGCAATAGGTTATGATTTCTTGCTATACTACCAACATGATCTGTAAATACTAGAAACTTTAATCTTGGTACAGGTTCAATCCATATGCAAGTCATTCCTGATGAGTACCCCCATGGTTCATGTTTTATATCTCATAACATCTCTTATTCCAAGTCCTTGATTAACGAAGACCCAAAGCCTCACGTTTGTCATGAAATAACATATTAAGCTAATGATATGCCTAGTACAAATCAAAAGAAGTGTCCCATTTTTCCAACTAGAAAGTTAACAAAATCTATCCATGGGATGAAATCCCATTATCCAATTATTTATCTATTTATTTTTTAACATAAAATTCATAATATATGATTAAAAATGCCTTGAATAAATAAGATCCCAAAAATCCATATCACAAGACAAGTCAAACCTCCATCAAATTAACTCATTGAAGACTAAATACCATAAAAGATATGTTACCATAGACATGACCAAAGACTTGATAACAATAATGACACTACCATGCATAAGTATTAATAAAAATATAATGTATGGCTAATTATATGTATCATCCAATACTTGTAGAAAAATTAAGCACATAACAACAAGATCATTAACCAATCATAACAAAATATAGTAGTAGGATCAAATAGTTTTGTAAGAACCTATTTGAAACTAGTCCATGATTAAATTAAATTTAGCTTGCTAAGAAGAAGCATCTATTAAATTAGTTGTATCACTAACAAGGGAGGGGTCTTATCCAAAATAATGTTTTAGTCGCTAATCATTTACACGTAAGGACTCAGAACTACTAGGCCTAGAGATGTCAATTGCATCATTACCTAAGACCTTGATAACCCTATATGGTCCCTCCCATTTTTACACTAATTTCCTATCAAAGTTTTTGAGTATCATATTAAATAATAAAACTAAATCTTCTTCTAAGAAAATATTTCTCATAATCTTCTTATCATGCCACATTTTCATCTGCATCTTATGCAAACATTGCTTATCTAATGCTTGCATGGGATCTACATCTAAAGCATTCAAAGAAAATAAATGAGTAGAAAGACAAGAATCTAAGTCCATTTCCAATTGATGTTTCATTTTTTTTAAAAAAATATTTTGTATAGAAAAAGGAACAAGACATTTGTAGCAACTGAAAATGTCGATGGCTGGAAACACCAAGAGGTTGTCGGGTGAACAATTTTAACCCCGGATCCGTGCGAGGGTCATGTTGGATAAAATGGAAATAGGGCACCTTGAACAGTCTGGTCAATCAGATAGGGACTTAACCGTTGTAACTTAACCTTTCATAGATGTGTAATGCGGAAGCGATGTTTATAATGCAATATAATAATTATTAAATGCGACAAAGCTAAAAATGATGTAAAATGCAATGATAATGAGCAGGAATGTAAAGCGAACTGGAGTTAGAAAATGCACCGCCTCAAGATTGTGACTTTACTTTGTCAAGATGGATACAATCAGTTGCGCAACACTGGGAAGCATAGAGATCTCAAAGGTAACCAAAACGTTCAAAGTAGGCCAACTATATTCTTGAACGCAAACTTAACAGCCAACAATGCAAAGTGCCTGCCAACCCAGAGATTTCTCAATTTGTTAACCCTTTGAATTGCTAATTTGCTAACCAAATTTTCCAACTTGCCAAAAATGCCAACAATGCTCCAAATTGCCAACTATCAACAAAATTTGTCAACCATTTGAGCATTTCTCATCGGGGTATTTATAGGGCCAGGAGTACACGAGAAATGAGGCTTGGATGACACGTGTCTTGGACCCATGAAATGTCAACGTGTCTGTATTGCATGAACATGCAAAGCCGATCATGAACTTGTCACGACTCAATTATGTTGTCGAAACTAGAGATGCTAGAATCAAATATGCCAACAATGCAGATGAGGAATGAGGCACACTAAAGTAGTGTAGCCATTAATTTAAAGAAGAAATTTTCGTTGAAGTCAACTACATTTGTTGGAATCTTCGGCGCACATTAGGTCAACTTTTGCAGCACTTTGTTTGATTTTCATCTTTGCTACGCTATGCTATGCTACATAGCATAGCATAGCATAGCAGTTGGCTACTTTTAAGACCCATGTTGAAATTGCAAACACTTTCTTGGAGCTCTGATTATGCTAACAACTGCAACTTTTTCCTTTTGTGAAGGGAAGCTTTTGAGCTTGCTTAACTTGCATTTGAGATGCTCATTGCTACTTTTGAATCATCGCTACACTATGCTACGCTATGTAGCATAGCACAGTGTAGCAGCCAGTGTATCCTACTCTTTGTTCAATCCGCCACTTTCTAATGAGAAGCTTTGCTAAGGACTTGAAGTTGAACAAGGTAACTAGTTTTGAAGGCTAGAGTACTTGTTAAGTGCAATTGGAATAACTAGGTAAGCTGGGCCTTTCTATTTTTCCTTTGCTATGCTGTGCTACACTACGTAGCGTAGCATAGCATAGCACTTTGTTCTACAATAGTTTGGTTGCCTGAGAAACTGTCTTCTGAGGCCTACTACGGTACATAGCATAGCGTAGCGTAGTGAACTTCTTCACTAGAAAACTTGCCAAACTATTTTGTGCATCCTGAGCACCATCAACAACTCCAAGCATGATTTCTGAATAGACTGTGATCTGGGTGAATCACTCATGTGGGCAGGCCGGAGAGTCCATCAAGCCTATCAGCACTGGAGGTAGAAAACTTGCCGAACTGAATAGTCTAAACTCAGTGCATTTATTTCCTGCCAAACTGTCATAAGGCTATACTTGTAGAAGTGTCTACCTCATTTCCAAGACCCTGGTGAAGCAAGAGTGCCTTGAAATTTTAGGGTGTTTCATTGGCCCCTCTTTGTCAACGTCTAGATGAAGGACCCGAGAGATGTCGACAAAGAATACAAAACACCAGGAAAGACAAGATGCGAACATCGCTCTTCGGTAATCTCCAAGATGTTGCTCAGCTATGCTTGGGAGTGCTAGGATGGCTTTGTAGAGAAAGGGGAAAGGTTAAATTGGGGGGAGCAAGTTTAGGAAAATGGTAAAGATGAGACTTAGCAAGGTCCCTCATCAGAATGCTTGTGAGGGAGTTGTTTGCATGGTCATCTTTTACTTTTGCTGACCTTTGACCTCTCATCGGAATGCTTAGAGAGGATCACTGTGAAACAGTTGATGTGCCATTTTTTTAGGCACTCTTTTTCTTTTTGCACGAGCTTTTTATCTTTTACACTTTTTCTTTTGATGTTCTGCCATTTACATTTGCAAACAACCTTATCACAGGACAGGCGTTTCTTTCCCAGGATGAATTACGTTACATCCACGTGGAACTTTAACCTACCTACAGATGCTTCCCATGTGAGCAGTTGTGTTACGCATGTCATGGACTTTACGGTTGGGCATGTGGAAGGGCTTTACAAGCATCAAGAAAATTTGTAAAAGAGGTGAGAGTGAGAATCGCAGTTTTAAGGAATGAGGTAAAGTAGGTTAAGGGGGAGGACAGGATATCCACTCCAAAGTGGCTAAGCTAGTCAGGACGACCACCTTGGAACGATGTAGTGTCCTGCCTCCATGGAGAAACACATCTATGATTGACGCCCCTCCGATACGTATCCTACAAACAAAACAGAGAGCAAACCAAAGGAAGCAACCATGATGTAAAATGAAGGTAAGGGTCTTGCTTGCTTTGAATGCTGCTAGAACAATGGATGTTGTTGCTGAGCCATTCGATGTCCAAACTAGAAAGGCCAGCAATAGTTCTGGTAGCATCTGCATGGAGAGGTCAGCACCAAGGTAGCTAGCAATTGTAGTGATGCGAGTGCTCAGGAGTTCCCACCCAAGGTAAACATCATGCAGTTCAGCTGTGAGATAGGATACCCAATAGTTGAACATCTTTTGGGCTCAGACGTTGGTGGGGGCCAGAGGATAGCAATATTGTGGCTGGGCCACAATAGTGCTGGAACTCCAGCAGCAGGCACTAACCAGGGAAGCTATTGCCAGTGCAATGAGCCGGTGTGGCGGTAGCTCCGAAAGGTCAGTAAGATGTTAGAAGACATCTCGAGAGGATCAGCAAGATGCTAGGGGCACTGGCATTGCACTTATTCCTGAGGGTGTTCTCTTAGCATCGTGAACTACATTTGGGAACTGTAACGTCCCACCCCATGTTGGCACTATGCACGCTTACTTGCTTGATGAGTCATGGATGCATGCCAGGGACGTGTCGCGAACCTAATTTAAGGTCCTGGTAGACCATCTGATGTGCTAGTTTAAGGTCTTAGCAGACTGTGGTGCACTAGTTTAAGGTCCTAGTAGACCGTTATGCTAGTTTATCATCGTAGAGGATGGTGGTAGTACTAGTTTAAGGTCCTAGCAGACCGTTGTGCTAGTTTATCATCGTAGCGGACAATGGATAGGCCAGTTTAAAGTTATGGAAAACCATCTATGCTAGTTTAACATCTTAGTGGATGTTCTTTACCATTTTTATGTCATGGTGGATAGTCTATGCTAGTTTATAGTCATAGCAGACTGCCTTTACTAGTTTTACATCGTAGCGGACATCTACTTATCTTGCTCATGCATCAGATGTAGTATGGCTTGAGGTATGAATGATTTATAGGATTCATGAACTCGTTGCCATCCATGTTTACCAACTTGAAGGCCTTATTCCTGTAGCGTTTTGTGAGCATGAACAAACCTTCCCAGTTTGCTAAGAATTTGTTCACGTGCTCACGGACAGCCTTGAGAATGAGGTCTCCCTTCTTTACCGCCTGTTGATACTAATTTTCATGATGCTTCTATCGTTTCCTGTTCTGATATTACTCTATGCAACCAAGTGTGTGTGCACGCTCCTCCTCTATGGAGTCAAGGTCGATGATCCTCAACTCATTGTTTTGGGCTTCGCTCATGACATTCAACAGGATCATTCGAAGTAAGGGTACCTGCAACTCAAGAGGTAGCACCGCTTCAGATCCATAAACAAAACTATAAGGTGTCTTACCTGTTGTAGTCCTGCACATCGTCTTGTAAGCCCACAGCACATAGAGGATTTGCTCATGCCATCGCCTCTTGCTATTGTTAAGCATTTTCTTGAGCAAGTTGATGATGGACTTGTTTGTAGCTTCTGCTTGTCCGTTTGCCTACAGGTAGTATGGTGAGGAGAACAACTGCTTGATGCCAAGATTGCAGCAGAAGGTTTTGGTTTTCGCACTACTGAACTATGGCCTGTTGTTAGTCACAATAGTCATGGGAAGCTCAAACCTTGTGATGATATTGTCTAAGTTGAAGTGGCAAACCTTATGGGATGTAGTCTTCCTCAAGGAAATAGCCTCCACCCACTTTGTAAAATACTCTGTGGCGGTGATGATGAAGTTATGCCTTGCTGAAGACTTAGGCATGATAGGTCCTATGATGTCTAGTCCCCATCACTAGAAAGGCCACGTGATCTATGTTGGATGCAACTTTGTTGGCAAAACATGTATAAGATTTGCATATCTTTGGCATGTATCACAAGTCTTGACTTTGGCTAGGCAATCATGCTCCATGTGAGGCCAGTAGTACCCTATGAATCTAATTTTAGCAGCCATGGCCCTAGGTGCTATGTGTCCACCACACAGTCCCTCGTGTACTTCATTAATGACCTTCTATGCTTGCTCCTTATTTACGGATGCCAGCAATATCCCATCATAGGAGCGCTTGCATAGGGTGTTGTCTCCCATGAGCACATATTGTCAAGCATGGTTGCGGATCACATCTCTCTGGGTAGATGTCAATCTGCTTGGGGGC
Organism: Gnetum montanum; assembly: GCA_015680685.1. Classification (NCBI taxonomy): domain Eukaryota; kingdom Viridiplantae; phylum Streptophyta; class Gnetopsida; order Gnetales; family Gnetaceae; genus Gnetum; species Gnetum montanum. Next base: position 153,356 of record MNCI01015841.1, on the reverse strand, counting down.
TTACTATGTTGCAAGTAGGCTTTAATGTTGGCATACCACTCCTAGGTGTTCGCAGCGCTAACAAAGGCTACGTGTATCACCTGAGTGATAGGATCCGTACACTCGGTAATCGAAGTGGGCAAACTTGTGAATAGGTATGGTGGCACGTTTAATGCTAAGGTGGCCAGGGCATCTACTATGATTTTTTCATTGTGTGGCACATGTTGAACGTCCATTGTCACAAACTATTTAAGAAAACTTTTTGCTAGGTCGTAATAGGGCTGCAAGTGTGTAGCTTTGTAGGCGTAGACTTCCGTGATTTGATTTATGACAAGTTGTAAATCCCCACAAATCACCAAGTGTTGGATGCTCAATGCTTGGGCTACTAAGAGGCCCCTGAGTAACCCTTCATACTCTGCCATGTTTTTTGTAGAAAGGAATGCAAAACGATAAGCAAAAGGTTGCATTTCCCCCAAGGGAAATGTAATGACGATAGCTGCACTACCTCCTCACGTGGTTGAGGTGCCGTCGAAATGCAAAGTAGCTTCAAGATGTGACGGGATAGCTTTGATAGTGCTAACATGCTCATCAGGGAATTTGGGATCTATGATTACCTTATCGTCGATGGGTGAGGTCGTGAGTTGCGTTGCTATAGCTTGACCCGTTGTCAATGATTGGCTCACAAAATGCAAATCGAATTTCGTTGTTATGGCTTTCCACTGGGCTATCCTGCTGCTTTCATATAGATTATTCGTGATAGCCTGGAGTACATTGCTTTTGAAAATGATGTTAACCTTGCTATTGAAACACCACAAAATTTCAAGCTTGGTACTTCTCCAACAAGAGGCAGGTCCCTGGAACCCACAGACGATCACAGTTACATCTGGTGTCACACATGGCAACTTCGGAGATTAAGATAATTTTTACTAAGTATGCAGTCTCAGCGTATACGCCCAGCGTATATGCCCAAGTTAACATTCCCAGCGTATACACCCAGCGTATACACTCCAGTTCCCAGCGTACATGCCTCACATGTACGCTCAGTAGGTGCAATCGATGTATACGTCCAACATGAAATACCCGAAGGCAACATGGAAACAACATTGTAGAGCAAGATTTGGCATAAGGCAGCAACCATCAGCGTATACGCCCAGCCATCATCAGCGTATACGCCCAGCGTATACAACCAACGTCTAGCATCTCTGCCCAAGTTCGCATACGCCCAACACATCTAGCGTATACGCCCAGCGCATACGCCTAGAGTCTACGCTTACCAGACACAGCGTATACGCCCAACATATACGCCCAGCAAATGTAACATATTGTACACTTGTAAATTTTACGCTTTTGCACCCGGTCAACACGCCACATGTCGCCCAACCCGAAAATAGCGTCAAAACCTGTATAAAAGCCCCAATTTTTCATTAGATCCAGGTCGGTTGGCAAAAATCCTAGAGAAAACCAGAGAGCACAGACGCTGAGAACCAGAGCAGAAACCTTTTACGTTGGACAACCTTGTACGCTGAGCATACAGCCTCTACGCTATGCCTACAGTGTGAACCAGCCCACAGTCACCCTTGCATCCATTGGGGCTTTTCGTCCACCTTGTGTTCCAGTCACAACTGCATTAGACTGGTGCATTGTACTCTCATTCTCTAATGCCATTGTTACATTTTCTTCCCAAAATTGTTTACGGTTTGCATTAATTGTTGCGTGTATTCTATTTACACTTGTTTACGTTTATGCTCTGTTCACATCAATTACGTTGTTTATGCTCTGATTTACGCTTATTACACTGTTTAGGTATAACCCAACGTATAACACTTCAGTGTATGTTTGGGAAAATCCTTATCTGATCCGTGTGCGGACCACCCAAGGTACTCTACCTTCGTTCATTCCAGCTTGCCCTCAAGCGAAGGTAGGATCTTCTGTGCGTGTTCGGTGATCCCATGGTCCCTGTTTCTTTCCAGCCGGAGATTGACGATTTCAAATGGTACAGAAATTGGCGCTAGAAGGAGGGCCTCTGCCTAAAGCCTTACCTGCAAGCTTCCCAGCATTTACGCTGTTGAGCGTTTACATTGCCGACCATACGTAGATTCCTTATGAAAACCTCCCAACGTTTACGCTGCTCAGTTTAAAACCCAGTCTACAAACAATCCAGCGTTTATGCTGTTCAGCGTCTATGCTGCTTCTGTTAAAGCTCACCATCCGCAAGATCCCCAGCGTTCACGCTGTTAACCATACACTACGTGTTTTATGCTATAGATTTTCCTTACACCGTACACAAGACTGCTAAAGTTTACGCTGCACATTTTTACACCATAGACTTGTCTACGCTGTCATCCATTTACGCTACGCCATTTACACTGTAGACCTTGTCTACGCTGCCATCCATTTACGCTACATTCTCTACGCCGTAGACATTGTCTATGCTGTACACCGACTTTGTCCTTGCTGTTCTGTTTACGCTACGCTCCTTACGCTGCAAACTCATTCACGCTGCTATTCATATATACTACACTCTATACTTTGTAACCCTGTTTACACTACACTCTGATACTATATACGCTGCCTAGCATATACGCTGTACCATTTACGCCGTAGACTCGTCTACGCTGACCCTATATGCTGCATACATATACGCTGTCTATGCTATCGTTATACGCTGGACGTTGAAGCGTATACATTGTACATTATCAGGTAGGTTTACGCTGTACTCAGTACACTAATTTCACATCCCTATACCATGTCATACCCTCAACAGGTCATCATGAACCCTGTAAACACCACCGCTACAACCGCTTAAGTCACCTACATCGTAGGCACCATGGCTATACAACAGCCCATCGTTCAACAGCCGACGATACAACCCATAGCAGGGCCTCATCGGTCCCTTAGGTTGCAAGGGAGGAACCCAACCTCTAACATTATAACCCAGGACCAGTACAACTTCATATGTGTGAAGATACAAGCTGGCTTGGCCGTAGATCGAGTCGAAATAGAGGTAAAGAGGCAATACGAACTCTTCTATACGGGGGACACGAGTTCATCCCTTCCCCATACGATATAATCCCTGTTCCAGAGTAGTACTCAGAGCTCATCACACAAATCCTCCTGTAAAGGAGCCAGTCATTGGATCAGCCTGCAGTAGATCCCCAACCGGAAGAGGAGGACGAGTTTGCTACCCAATCCGAACACGAAGACTTCTATCACACCCTTAGCCCACAAACACACATCAACCCCATGTTTCATCCATGCATAGGGGAAATCATGCCCCTCCAATACCTCAAGTTCACCCAGGAGCAAGCACCTCCACCAAAAACATCAGCGCTGGTTCATGTTCCTCCTCTGAGCAACCTACAAATCAACACACTCCCTCTCGCTATTATTCCCGCTGCAGCTGCCAGCCCATCCTTGCAAGCACCACCGCCGCACAATAATGTGGGAGAAACCCTCTCGTCTTGTGTGATAGGAATGCCACATGTGATACCAGCATCCACATTCACTCACTACATCCCCCACATCCAAACGCATGGAGCCCCCTCGACCGCTGTAACCCAACAGGGAGTTCCTTCACAAAACGTGGCTAGGAAATGGGCAGCGATGGGTGTGCCATCACATCAACCCTCTCACCACAATGTGCCACCTCACATAATCCCACCAGCCAACATTTCCCAAGTACAGCCGCAACCGCAGCAACAACAACCTCTCACCTATAATGTGCCATCCCTAGTGCCACATGCTATGAACATCCCACAAGTACAACCGCCAACTGCACAGCTTTTAGCCTTCCAACCTACCATTCAATAATCTAACCTATACACTACACCGCACCTCCAATCTGTTAGCTCACCTAGCACCCAAGACTGGGCGGATGCTAAAAAATTAATGTAAGAATTAACTGATGAGGTTAAATGCCTCAAAACAGCTGCCGATGGAGATTTGAAGGTAGTGGACTTTTATCACGATGACCCCATCAACTCTTCCGTCCCACCCCTAACTTTGCCCAAAGGTATATCGTTGCCAACATTAACTAAATATAATAGGGAGATGGACCCCAACGCTCAGCTAATAACATTTAGATTACAATTCGTGTTACTCCAGGCATGGCCCCACGCCATTTTGCGAGTGTTCCCTATGTCCCTCGCAGGGAGAGCACTCGATTGGTACCGGGCCTTGCCTAGGAATTTCATATTTTCCTTAGAAGAGTTCATACATCAGTTCATGACTAGGTTTAAGTATAACTTGAAACCTTAGGCCACACTGGACAGCCTCATACAAGTTAAACAAGCACCGTTAGAACCTATACAAAAATTCATCCAGAGATCGAGCGCTGCTCTCAATGAGCTACACAAGCCAATTCCCCAGACATATCTACTCACCATTCCGAAAGGGGCTGTTAATGACTTTTTCAAATCCAAGTTATACTACCTTAATGCGTGTAACCTTAACCAAGCCTTTGTATAGATTAAAAATATAGAATAAGTGGCTCAAAATAGCCATGATCCTGCGTACTTAGCCTTCAAAAATCAACACAGTAAAAAGAATAAAGAGAAGGCTAAAGAAACTATAGCGGCAATAGTGGAAACGCAACAAACAAATATGGCACAACAAAACAAACTGCATGTAGCCCCTACTAACTATAATAAACCTACTCCCACAATCGCGCCAGAATCATCATCATCCCAGAACCCAACGCCAAACCTTACGAGAAATTTTAAGAGGAAAGAACCCTCTCAATATACGCCATTGCCTATGAAGCCATCCCAGCTATTCGACCAACTCCTGAAGGCTGGCTTAATGAAACACAAATAGTTATCCCCTATGGCCATCCAGAGACATGATCGGTTCTGTCAACTCATTCAGAACCCAAGCCTAGTGACACCAGATGAGCCCCCAGTGCCCAAAGGCTTTAGAATGGATCGCTTCTGTGACTATCACCAACGCAATGGGCACGGCACGAATTACTGTTTCAACTTGAAGCAGGACATACAACGAATGATCGACGAAGGCCAAATCACCTTTGACAAGGCCAACCCTGTCCAACAGCAGAACCAGGCTATGGGGGTGTATAAACACCCTCTGAACATCAAAGAGGCACCGTACGTTATCAACACAATCTACTTAGATGATGAATCCAAGACACCCAACATTAACACCGTCTACTTTGAATATAAACAACAAACACCTAACAAGCCATTTGTAGTCCATGTTCCTCCCACTACATCCACATCCATGCCTCAACCACTGCGTGCCCGGCAGCAATCATATGTCATCCGAGTGCCCTCGGTGGTAGCAATGTCTAATACTCTGACACGCGAAAGACCATACGTGGTGCGTGTACCTCCTACCATCACCACCTCAAATCTACCAACCCCTCCTACTCGGCCTGCCCCTTTCGTAGTCCGAGTACCACCCGCAGTCGCAACAACGGAGGTCCAAACTTCACCAAAACCGACCCCATATGTCGTTAGGACACCCAAAAATCCTAATGGTTACCAAGCCTCCACCTCACAAATGCAAGGCAAACCTAGCCCCTATGTCATTAGGATGCCTGGCCAATCTTCTGCTCAACCACGTCAGACTTTCCAACCGCAACCACACCCAGCTCCATATGTGATACGAATCCCAGGGCAACCCGAGGCTCCAAGACCAACTCCACCTCCATGCCACACACGAGAACGCTTAGCAGATAGGCTTTCACGTGAACGCTTGGAGAAGGAGCATCAACGGTTAGCTGTAGGGCCACCTAAACCCACTCCACTCAATGCCATACCTATGACACCACCCAACAGTCAACCCAATGCAGGTAACGAGGGTGAATCATCCAAAAAACATGATATATCTAAAGCGATGGTTTCGAGCAAAAATGACAGACCAGCAAAGCATGAAATAAAACTGTTGGGCCCAATGGACCCAGTCACCACCGATAAAAACGTGCACAACAGTAGAGACTTAGCAACAGCTTTAACACAAGTCACACAAGCACTCAAGCAAAAGAACACTTCATTAAGCTTGTATGACTTAGTTCTAACATCCCAAACACATCATGAAGCTTTGGTACGCATGTTGACGTCGATCCCAGTGAGCGAGGACTTGCCTCCAAATGAACCCTCCATTCATGCAGTAATGTACTCGCCCCAAGGGACAACTTCCAAACCATTAGGCTTCCACAACGATAACATTAAGGTGGATAAGAAAATAGGGGAGATAACAACAGCCCCCATGTTCATAACGATACGCATAAATTAGTTCAAGATACATAGGATCCACATAGACGATGGAGCTGCCACAAACTTAGTACCATACCCCATCATTGAACAACTAGGGCTTACTAAGTTAATCAAACCAACTATCACCACATGTTTAAAATCATTCAGCGGGTCACGTGTGATGGTCAAAGGCACGATGGCCTTAGACTTCATAGCGGGGGACCAATTTCCCACGTTCGCCGACTTCGTAGTGGTCGATGAAATGCCAGGATTCAACCTAATATTAGGAAGGCCCTGGCTGGCCCAACTGAAAGCGGTCTCATCACCTATACACCAAGAGATTCACCTACCTTATGAAGGTAGTGAAATCATTATACATGGGGAAGTGGCTACACCTATTATTTCGTCACACACGGACACAGACCAAGGCTCAAAGGTTGAGCTTGAAGAGCCTAGCCGAAACTCCATAAATGAACAACAACTGGTAGGCAGTAATCCTTTGAACACAGAAGAAAATCCACCTAAAACAGAAACACCTGCACCTGACATTGTACATACACCTTCTCAATTAGAAACTAACACAGAATTCACGATAACTACCAACATCTGAAAACACTGATACAGGAACCACTCCATCAGACGTCCCTTGGGCCGAATTACCATTCAATGTGATCAGCGAAGGGGACGCTGAGTACAAAATCATACCAGCTGATACATCGCCTGACGTAAAAATAAGAAGAATCAAAAAACTATTAAAATAATACTATCTCAATTAGTCCAAAATGACGTTAAACTACAAGCTGTCCAAAATGACGTTAAACTACAACAAGTCCGAAAAGACACTAAACTACGCCCCCTATCTGAAATGATGTTAAACTATCATGTTCGCAATGACATAAAACTAGCCACGATAAGCAATGGTCGGTCAACTGAGAAATCTATCCGGGTCATTCAAAATATTTCCTATTTACGTTAAGGCCCGAAATGGCCTTAAACTATGCATTTGGCCCGAAATGGCCTTAAATTACGCATGGGACCCAAAATGGCCTTAAACTAGTTCATACACTCATACTTTGTTTTCCTTTTTCGCTTAGCATTTATAATCACATCTGCGCATTACACTTAAAACAGGAAAACAAGCCAAACATTTTACATTGTCGTGTCGTATGCACAATTAAACTCAAAATCAACAAAAAATTTTCTTTATATGCAATGAAGTACAATTATAAGGGTTAACTGTTTTCGTCCATCTGTTCAAGATATCTCAAAATTTTCAATTTACAATTCACGTATCAATTTGAGTCAGAATAGTTCCATAAAACAAAAAAAAAACAAAATTAAAAACTAAAACTAAGCATCTAGGATGGGAGGGTCGTCCCCCTTGGATCCACCAGCATCAGGGGCCCCTGCTCCACTGGGGCCAGCTTCTTGGACATCGTCACCACCTTCATCCTGAAAATACAAAAGGAGACAATCAATATAAGAATAAGAGAACACCAAAATTCCAAACATTATTTAGCAAATCCGTTTCGTAATGACAAAAAGCTCACCATAGGAGATCCCCCTAACCCAAATTCCAGCTGACGAAGGATTTCCTCTTCTGAGGCACTGGCCCAATCTGTCCTATCAAGGCCTAAGTCGACGTCTGCTAAGGTCTTCCCCTTGTCAACAGCTAACCAGGTAGGATGCTCCAGAGGGAATTCACCCACAGACACTTCCCCAGAAGCAGTTGTAATCACCCTTGTAGGAGACTCCATCTCAACAGTTGTGTTTTGGGCAAAAGTATCAAAAGCAGAGCACAAACCCAAACCCTCCACAAACATTTCTAGTTGCCGCTTTTCAATGGACACTTCTTTTAATGACTTCTTGTAGTGATGTTTGTGGTTCTTCTCATCCTGGCCCCACTTGTGAATCTTGGAAGAGAAGGCTTTCCAATATTGACATTTGAGGTTTAGGAGATTAATTTGGGCTTTACGCTCTGCCATTCTCCGAGTCAGTGACGCATGATGATTTAGTAGTTCCAATATCTTGTATACATAACCTCGGACATTCGCCAATAGTGATCACCACTTAGTTTGGTAGCGGCGAACTCGTACCAAGCCTTAAGATCGTCATGTTCAATTGACAATTCAAAGACTTCCTTTTCCTTTGCCTGAATCTGTAGCCACAACTGCTCGACAGAACGCCTACAGGTCCACAATGACTTAGCATTGTGCATGAGACCTTCCGCCACCTCCTCATAAACAGGCCTCGGCACCTGCTCCACTTCCGGGGATAGTGTGGGTAAACTCTCCATACTAATGCTCTCAAAAGGATCCCACCTTAATTTGGCACCTATGCACACAAAAAGAACAAACGTTAAGACAACATGAACAAGGTATGAAACTCCAAGACTACAAATGATTCAAAACATTTATACCTATTTCAGGGTGAGCCTCCTGAATTCGTTCGACAACCTCTTCAGCGATTCCAGCCACAAAATCCATCTTACTTGGCATTTCTATCCAAGTAAATGGCCCACGGGTGTGTGACGAACTAACCTCTGTGGTCCTCTCAGGAGGAACCGTCTTCATGGGTACATCTAATTGCACCGTCCTGGTTTCGCTACCTTTGTCTGTACGAAATGAAATTATGAAAATAAAATACCATAGAAATGATAACTAGCGAAGCAGTATAAAGTGAAATAAAAATAAAACATACCATGCTCCTTGTCACCTTCTGGGGGATCGCCTAAGTCCAGCTTTCCCTTAAGGAAGCTGCTGAACATTTGGTCGACACCACACTGATCATCCAACGGCTCAGTTTCTGTGGTGTTTTCCTTCAACTCCTCTGTCCCTCCTCCCTGCTCCTTCTCCACATTTTCCTCCTCGTTATTTCACTCCGTATTGGTCTCCTCCTCCTCAATAATGGTCTCTAATGCCTGCTTCCTCACTTCTCAAATCAAGCCAAAGGTATCAGTGACATGTAAGCGATTGAAGTAAAAATTATGAGCAAAATGAAAACAATAAAACAATAAGTGGGTGAAGTCTACTTACCAGGCATCTTGAATCGTATGCGCTTCACTCGTGGCTCGTTCACATTCGAGACTTCCTTAGTCACGCGTTCGTGCATTTTCAGTTTTGACTTGGCCTGGCCAACGGTCTCCTTGATGACCCGTTCCATCCTTTTCGCAGTGTAGGGCACGTCGTCTGGCTCCAATCCCAAACTGTCATGTGTGTGGATTGACGTACCAGACGCCCCCCCCCTATTGTGATAGACACGGACTCATCAATGCCCTCAGGAGCATCTTGGGATAGGTGGTTGATCCATGGGCGGGGTAGTTGACCCCGATCCCGTAGAACAAACTTATTATCTGCGTGAACTACCAGAAACTCGGCGAAGTGGCGAAGGTAACCGGCAAAGAAGGAAAAGGTGAAGTGGGACTGCACCTCGACATTCGAACGCAACTGCACTATCTCCTTGTGCATGCCCGACAACAAAAATTGGGCCCAATTATAGCACATGCCAGTTTCTAGGATAGTTCGCATGACACGTACAGCTTCGACCCCAAGACTCCGCACCTAAGAAAGGGATTTGGGGAACACCTGCACCCTAAACAGGGGATATAGTTCATTTACCTCCTCAACCTTTACTTTCCCCTACATTGGGAATCCCTTGGCACCCTTGGCCATGCCTAACCAGTTCTCCAACTCATGAACCTTTTGTAGCTCTTTATGAGCCCTGTCCAACACTACACTTATACCATCTGCCAGTACCCCAAATAAGTTTGAAAGGAATTCAGGCGACAGATGGAAGGCTACCTTAACACCCTTAATCCGGGTGCTGTAGTATGAGACAGACTCATTAAAAGAATCCACGATCCCAATCATTTCTGCTATTGATACATCAAGACTCGGGGTCGTGAAGAGCTCCATGAGGCCAACATTGTCTAAGAAACGAACGATGGATGGTGGAGCATGGGTACGTAACCACTTTTGGGCCTTACCGACCTCTCCAAACTTCATCGACAGTGTAGTCTCAGTTCATCCCATTGTTACCAGATCCCCGCCAGGAGGTACATCAACTGCAAATATAATTTGAAATCATTATATCAGTATAACTCCCGACAGTTGAACAAACATATTAGCACATCTAGGAAATGTTGTCATTTATCATTAGTTTTAGACTTGGATGTGCTGCCAGAGTCACGGGGGAAGACCGGTCCCTTGTCTGACCAATCTTCATGCAGCCATCCACAAGCTTGGCACATAGCGAACGCTCTAGAGAACTGCTTGTGAAAATGAACGATCGCACCCTTCGTTTGACCCAATACGGTTCCACGAAGGGTGGGACCTGCCATAAAAGCCTCTAGAGTAGTGCGAGCTAGAGCAAGCCCTTCATCTTCAATGCGCGTCCCATCCGAATTAACTTTGGGCCTACAAACAAACGAATGTCAAAAAAGACATAAATGCCGAACGACAAAAAGAAACAATAAACTTAAATGGTCCTACCTATCCACCCGGTACACGGTTCCAGGGGGATTCTAGAATAGCGTGTGCACGTGTGCAACTATGAATAGAGTGTTATTAAGGTAGTCCTACCCTCGCGGTAACTGTGCCCACACGCGTGCTAATGGGCATGTAGACCTGGGCCCACGGGGAGAACCATCCTCGTTCACAAACGGCCCCTCGTCAATGTCTTCTATGAAGACCATGACACCCTCGGCGGCTCCCGGCAGCATTGCCTCAAGCATGCTCCGCGCCACCACTTCACTTAAGTTCGACCAGATGGCCACTTCAAAATTATCTAGCATGAAGGCCAGGAATTCACACGCACCTTCTCTGAACCAAACCCTATTGTTGTCCACAGTTAGATTCGAGGTGGGCTCATCAGCCTCAATGGGGCCAAACCATGTTAGCACCCCAACAAGCTCAACAACGAGGAGAAAAGGCTTACTATCCCTGCAAGCAATCAGGATGCCACAATAAATCATCCTTGCATCAAAATGATGCGAGGAACAAACGTTCACATCGTAGACCAACACTTAGAAAAAATTGCTAACTGCTTATGCTCAGCATATACGCCGTTTAACCCAACGTATACGCTATTACAAACTATTTACACTCAGCGTATACGCTACCTAATCCGGCGTATACGCTGACAATGAACTATTTACGTTGCCGACCGAACTGTCTACGCTCAGCGTATACGCGACCAAAAACCTTAGCGTATACGCCGTAGGAACCTTTAGCTTAAATGGTCTACGCTAGACACTGAACAAATAGTTTACGATGAAAACATGAAAAATAAGTCTACGCTGTACTATACTTGAAAAGGATTAACTGTTCACGCTCAGTGTATACGCTGGAGAAACCCTCAACGTATACGCCATACAACCTTCAGCGTATACGCTGATAAAATCATCTATGCTTCGTACAAGAAAAGTGTTTACGCTGTGCACTGAAAACCGCTTAAGCCATGACAGTCTACGCCTACAATAACTCATGCTCAGCATATACGCTGAAACCCTCTATGCTAACTCACGCTCGGCGTATATGCCAAAACCCTCTACGCTAACTCACGCTCGACGTATACGCCGAAACCCTCTACGCTAACTCTTTACGCTCAGCGTATACGCCGAAGCCCTTTACGAGACTGTCTACGCTATGAAACATGCACAAGAAAAAATAACTAATAGAAGAAGGATCAAAGCCTACCTATGCGATGATCCAGTCCATGATGGAATCCTTGGCCTGGGCAGGCACTGCAGCATGGCTTCGCTCTCCTTTGCGAAGGTCAAGTTAGGACCCTTCCTCCCCTAACCTTCCACTTCTTTTCCTTTGCCCATCTCGATGTCCTTTACGCTGGGATCGATAGTCTACACTAAAGGTTGGAACTGTTTACGCCTACACGAAGCCTCTACACCGAAGTCTGTGTCTCTACGCCGATGCCTGAACTTCTACGCTTGGCATCTACACTGGGGTTCGGTCGTTGGCGTCTACGCTGGGGTTCGGTCGTTGGTGTCTACGCTCTGGGTTTGGGTTTACGCTTACGTTGGGTTTCACAGTTTATGCTTACGCTCACTCAGATGTTATGCCCTGAAATGCAATGTTACAAATGACACCCCCTGCCCCCTTTTTATAGCACTATCACCGCTGCTTATGTCGTCGCCTCCCGGTTTGCTACTTTTTGCCTTTTTACTTATTTTTCGCTAAAATTTGCCCAAAAAATCATAAAAAATATAAAATAAACAAAAATTACCATATCTCGTTCCCCTGTGAACCCATTTCACACGTTTACGCCGAACATTCCAACGTAAACCACATATGGCCTGGTACGGCCTTAAACTGCCATTACGGCCCGGTAAGGCCTTAAACTGCCACATACAAACCCCCTACAGCCTGGTACGACCTTAAACTGCTACTCGTAGATTACATTTGAACCAGTAAGGCATTAAACTGCCATCTACGGCCTGGTACGGCCCTAAACTGCCATGCGTCCTGGTGTGATGATAATCCACCATCATGCATGTACACATAATTTAAAATTACCAAAGAACATAGAACAATACCCATTAGCTCATTCAGCTCTCTGTTTATTGGCAGGAGCAAGCTTGATGGATTGCCAGCATTTAACCGCACCGTTAATCATTGATGGACCATATGGCAAAATTGCAAGAGATATTAACATAAACCTCATCCACTTAAGTTCACCAACGGATGACGCAGTCATAGCCTCAACACAGCAAACAATAGACAACTACAAAGGCATGACAAAACCCCTTGACATAGAAGCCGAAAATATCACCGAAGGCCCGTTGGCCGAAACTCCTGTCACCATGCACGATGGGGAAATTAAAATATTAAAATTAAGCACATTACTAAAACCACAACTAGCCAAAAACATTGAGGACGTGCTTAGGGAAAATATGAAAGCAGTCTCATGGTCTTACACGGACATGCCTGGGTTAGACCCTCAAATTGTCCAGCATAACATTATCCTTGATCCGAAATTGAGACCAGTAAAACAAAAGGCACGAAAGGTTAAACCCAAGGTGGCATTGGCAATGCGCAATGAGATCACCAAGCTTTATCAAGCCAGTTTCATTCGTGCTGTTGATTACACCGAGTGGGTATCCAACATGGTCATTGTCCCGAAGAAGAACGGAAGCATTCGCTTATGCGTTGACTTCTGGGATTTAAATGTTGCAACCATAAAAGATGACTTCCCCCTACCCAGCATCGATCAACTTGTTGACTTGACTACTGGGCATGCCCTATTATCTTTTATGGATGGCTTCTCAGGATACAATCAAATACGCATCAACATGGAGCATCAGCTTCGGACAACCTTTATGACACCATGGGGAACCTTTTGTTATACAATGATGCGCTTTGGTCTCAAGAATGCTGGGGCCATGTATCAAAGAGCGATGACATTCATCTTTAGCGATTACATATTACAATCGCTCAATGACTACGTGGACGACATTGTGGTTAAATCAAAAACATTGGAACAACATGTACAAGACCTTGACCTAGTATTAAAGCATTGTTTAAAGTATGAACTAAGACTTAACCCAAAAAAATGTGTCTTCGACGTCAAAACAGGTAAAATTTTGTGATTTATAGCCTCAAAAGCAGGGATACGAGTAGAACCCGATAAAGTTAAGGCCATAACAAACCTGAAACCACCAGGAAACCTTACTAAACTTCGAGGTCTACAAGGTAGACTACAATTTATCAGGCGCTTTATAGAAAAACTGACAGACAAACTAAAACCTATGAACCACATGTTACACAAAAACGTCCATTTTGAATGGACTCCACAGTGCCAAGAAGCATTTGATAACATTAAAACAACACTTGCCCTACTACCCACGGTTTATCCACCTCAAAACGATAAACCGTTTTACATCTACCTTATCACTTCAGATTCATCCATCGCATCTATGCTTTGCCAAAAACAAGACGACGAAACCGAAGTCCCTGTATATTACTTGAGCCATGCATTACATGGAGAGGTCATGTTTAGCTTTGGTCTTTTCTTTAAGAAAATGGCGACATTACCTCTTCCTAACCAAGTTAACATAATTTGCAAGGATAATGTGCTAAGGGCCATAACAAGGAACATTTAGAAAACAAGTCGGATAGCCCGTTGGAAAGCCATGATAGCTGAGTTTGACCTGTACTACGTAGCGCAATAATCAGTTAAGGGCCAAGCCATAGCAAGTCAAATGGCCACGTCACCAACACACGATCAAGCGATAATAGAGCCAGAATTCCCGGATGAGTATATAACCGCAGTAGACATAGTGCCCAACGACTACGATGCCATTCTAAACTTTGATGGAGCATCCACCTCTCGAGGGGGAAGTGCGGTCGCTGTCATCACCTATCCCTCCAGGGAGATCCGACCCTTTGCTTATCGTTTCAACTTTCGCTGTACCAACAACATAGCAAAGTATGAAGGTCTCCTTAGAGGTCTCACAGCAGCACTAGCTTTAGACATCACACGGCTTGTAGTCAGAGGAGACTCACAACTAGTCTTAAACCAAATCACAGATGTTTATACATGTAAAGCCCAACATTTACAACCATATTGTGACTTGGCAAAACACCTAATGAGGCGATTTGAAAACATCGATGTGCAGCACGTCTCTAGAAATGATAATACCATTGTAGATGCGTTAGCCACATTAGCGATAAACATATCGCCAGACATATTCCATGCATTACCAAGCTCCATAATAATTTGTATTGAACCAATAACCGACACTCTTGAAACGTTGTCGATTGCATCTGTTAGCACAACACGCACGATAGAATGGTATGACGACATAAAAGAATACCTTCTACGCGGCGAAACACCACGACATCTAACAAATGCACAAAAGGATGTAGTGCGAAAACGTTCTAAGAAATATACCCTGGTAGGGGACACATTGTGTCGTAGGTCCTACGAAGGCATATTGCTAACATGCGTCAGTAGTACTGATGCCCAAACCATTGTTGAACAGGTACATGAGGGACTATGCGGAGGACACATAGCACCAAAAACTATGGCAACGAAGATAAGACGCCTAGGCTACTATTGGCCACACATGGAGTATGATTGTCTCTCCAAGGTCAAAACATGTAGTACCTGCCAAAACATAGCAACCTAATCCATGTCCCATCAAATGAGTTACACACGGCGCAAATCACGTGGCCCTTTCAAAAGTGGGGGTTGGATCTTATCGGCCCAATAACACCCTCATCTTCTACGGGGCATAGTTTTATTATAACCGTGATAGAATATTTCATGAAGTGGGTGGAAGCTGCTCCCCTTCAAAAAACTACATCTAAACACGTGTGCAGTTTCATTCTCGAAAACATTGTAACCCGCTTTGGCATTCCCATGACAATCATCACTGACAACGGACCACAATTTAGCAATGCTGAGACCAAAACCTTTTGTCACGGTTTGGGGATCAAACACTCGTTTTCATCCCCTTACTATCCTCAGAGCAACGGGCAAGCAGAGGCAACAAACAAAACAATTATTGCAATACTTAAGAGAATGCTCACCCAAAGCAAGAGAAAGTGGCACGAACAATTGGTATATGCATTGTGGGCTTACCGTACTACGCATCGAACTTCAACAGGTATAACACCATATACTCTTATTTACGGTTCAGAAGCTGTTTTACCTTTAGAATTACAGGTACCATCTTTAAGGATCACAGTTTCCGAACTCCTCGACGACGGGAAAAACAATGACCTGCGCATCATTGACTTGGACTCGGTGGAGGAGGAACACATACGTGCACTCGATCAGATCGAATGGTATCAAAAACAACAATGGCAGTGACATCGGCATAACATCAATAAGCACCCCATCAAAGAAGGTGATCTCATACTTAAGGCTGTTCGGGAACACCTGGACAAATTCTCAGCCAACTGGGAAGGGCCTTACTTGGTCACTAAAGCATTTGACAATGGAGCATTTAAGCTAGTGGATATGGAAGGAAACGAGCTCGCAAATCCAACTAATCACTTGTTCCTGAAACCATTCTATATTTGAGTACAAGCTCAGGTACATGTGAGTCCTGGGGTCACGACTATAAACTGATACCATAGCTCGTCCTGGAATCATGATGATAAACTGATATCACAAAATAGTCCTGGATCATGACTTAAAACTGATACCATAGAATCGTCCTGGAATCATGACAATAAACTGATACCACAGCTAGTCCTGGCATCATGACGATAAACTGATACCACACAGTGTCCGCAATGATGATAAACTAGCATCCGTCTGGNACGATAAACTGATACCACACAGTGTCCGCAATGATGATAAACTAGCATCCGTCTGGCATGATAGTAAACTGCCACAGTTGCATTCACCAGAGTCCGCTAAGACTATAAACTGGTTTCCCTCTTCATGGTCCGCTAAGACTAGAAACTGGTAACGTAACATCCGCCACGACGCTAAACGGGCAATGTCCAATAGGTTATGACATAAAACTAACCCATGATAGTCCGCTAAGACTATAAACGAGCAAGTTCATCTCTAGCTCCTCAATCTGCGGCCACGTTCATTCATCAGAATCACTGCATTGCTCGCCATCGAACGATCCTATCAATGTCGCTGCCATTCATACACAGTGCATAGAATCTCCTCTAGTGTCTTTGTTCCATCTGTAGCTGTTTAAGTCTAAGCTCGCTTATTCACTCATGGTTTTCTTGTCTCCTTGGAGTTGTGTTTGCAGGATGACACCCAGAGGTCTTCGCACAAGAATGCATTCCATCATAAGCAGCAAGGTGGGATACTATCCACAGCACACATGGCAAGATTGAATCAAACCATTTACTAGTACATCCCCATTCCCCGATACATTCTCTATCTGTTCACTGACACACTCTACTCAGCCACACCTCTGATACACCCAATACACCCAAAACTTTAAACATGCTATTGCACACTGCAACACTTTAAAACAGTTGCAACACATAGCATAGCACTTGAGCATGAGTACAAGATCAAAGCAAAGCTCCTTTCAAAAAAAAAGAAAGACCCTTGGCACATCCCATATAAGCCCCAAGTAGGAAGGCAGTTGTCTCGAAACCAAGTACTCATGTCAAAAATAGTCAAGAAGCATCCAGTTGCATGACTTTAGCTCTCCGCCAACAGGTTTCCCTAAACGAAGGGCCCTGTTCCTCCAAATAATGCAACACATGATCACATGGCTTTGGCTCTCCACCAACAAGTTCCCCCTAAACACTAAACAAGGGCCCTGTTCCTCCAAAGAATGTAACACATCCTCCCGTGGCTTTGGTCTTGCCAACAAGTTCTCTTGAACACTAACCAAGAGTCTTGTTCCGCCAAAGGACGCACATCACATGTCTGGATTCCAAGTCTGCTAAATAATGGCTATTGACAAGGATCAGCATGACACACACTAGACCATCCCCTTTACCAACCACAATCCCTTGGGCACTTCCTAATCCCTACAATCTCCATTTCCCCATCTAGATACAAAGTTTACGTCTCTCAATCCCATGTACTATTGAACACGGTGCGATAATGTTCAGTCAAGTGGCAACGGACAAAGTCTCTATCGAGTTGCTTGTGGTGTTTTGCACTTCTTTGTCGGCACTTCTCGGGTCGATTCCTTCAAGTGTCAACAAAGAGGGGCCAATGAAACACCAAAAATTTTGAGCTTGGTACTTCTCCAACAAGAAGCAGGTCCCTAGGACCCACAGACGATCACAGTTACATCTAGTGTCACACATGGAAACTTTGGAGATCAAGATAATTTTTACTAAGTATGCAGTCTCAGCGTATACACCCAAGTTAACATTTCCAGCGTATACGCCCAGCGTATATGCTCCAGTTCCCAGCGTATATGCCCAGCGTACATGCCTCACATGTACGCTCAGCAGGTGCAACCAATGTATACGCCCGACATGAAATACCTGAAGGCAACATGGAAACAGCACTGCATAGAAATATTTGGCATAAGGCAGCAACCATTAGCTTATACGCTCTAGCGTATACCCCCAACAACCATCAGTGTATACACTCTGGCGTATACGCCCAGCATCCAGCATCTCTACCCAAGCTCGCATACACCCAGCACATCCAGCGTATACGCCGAGCGTATACGCTCACCAGACACAGCGTATACGCCCAACGTATATGCTTAGCAAATGTAACATATTGTACACTTATAAATTTTACTCTTTTGCACCCGGTCAACGTGCCACGTGTCTCCCAACTCGAAAATAGCGTCAAAACCTATATAAAAGCCCCAATTTTCCATTAGATCCAGGTCGGTTGGCAAAAATCCCAGAGAAAACAAGAGAGTAGAGACGCTGAAAACTAGAGTAGAAACCTTTTACACTGGACAACCTTGTATGCTGAGCATATAGCCTCTATGCTGTGCCTACAATGTGAACCAGCCCATAGTCACCCTTGCATCCACCGGGGCTTTTCGTCTGCCTTGTGTTCCAGTCACAACTGCGTTAGACCGGTGCATTGTACTCTCATTCTCTAATGCCATTGTTACATTTTCTTCCCAAAATTTTTTATAGTTTGCATTAATTGTTGCGTGTATTCTGTTTACACTTATTTACGTTTACGCTCTGTTTGCATCAATTACGCTGTTTACGCTCTGATTTACGCTTGTTACGCCGTTTACGTATAACCCAGCGTATAACACTTCGGTGTACGTTCGGGGAAATCCTTGTCTGATCCACATGCGGACCACCCAAGGTACTCTACCTTCATTCATTCTAGCTCACCCTTAGGTGAAGGTAGGGTCTTCTATGCGTGTCCGGTGATCCCACGGTCCCTGTTTCTTTCCAGCCGAAGACCGACGATTTCGGACGGTACAACTATGAAATAGATAATGCCTCCATTTTTTTAATGCAAAGATTAGAGCAAGGTAGTTTCTCTCCATCTCATTGTATTTTGCCTCATACGCTATCAATGCATGACTTAGATAATACACTAGAATGTTAGAGCTGTCATCTCGTCTCTGACATAATAGTGCTGCGATAGACGTGTCTGAGGTGGCAAGGTAGACAAAGAAAGGCTTATCTCTCTATGGTGGGTACACAATCGGGAGGTGTAAAAGCTCTTTCTTCAGATCATCAAAGGCTTGTTGGCATTGTGTTGTCCATTCGAAGTTAATCCCCTTCTTCAGTAGATGTTGCATGGGGCGTAACTTGNCATACAACACACTATTGTCTGAGATCCGTGGATGAAAGTAGTTAAGCAGAAGGCTCGCAAGGTTAAACCAGAGATCGCACTAGCCGTACGAGATGAAATAACCAAGCTCTATCAGGATGGTTTCATCCGGGTAGTTGATTACTCAGAGTGGGTGTCAAACATCATTTTAGTTTCTAAGAAAATGGGAGGAATACATATTTGTATAGACTTCCGAGATCTGAACAAGGCAATGATCAAAGATGATTTTCCACTACTGAGTATCGATCAACTCATCAACACTATGGCTAGTCATGCTCTGCTATCCTTTATGGATGATTTCCTCGACTACAACCAAATTTGCATTAACCCAGAGCATCAGTTAACAACAACCTTCATGACCCCATGGGGGACTTTCTGTTATACTATGATGTCCTTTGGGCTCAAAAATTCTGGGGCAACCTACCAGAGAGCCATGACATACATCTTTAGTGACTACATCGTAGAAACGCTGAACGACTACGTGGATGACATAGCGGTCAAATCTAAATAGGCCACTGATCATCCCAACGATCTAGATGTAGTTCTCAAGCATTTCCAAATGCATGATTTACGCTTTAACCTAAAAAAATATGTCTTCGGGGTGAGAACCGAATGCATGTTAGGGTTTGTAGTATTAGAGGCTGGAATATGAGTAGACCCTAACAAAGTCAAGGCCATCGTTAATCTAGCACCACCTACAAACCTTAAAGAATTACACAGGTTACAAGGTAGGGTACAGTTCATCAGAAANAGCTAGTCTGGGGATGTTTCTAAGGATGTTATAGTGCTTTTTGCAGATGATCCCCAGTCTATTGACTTGGGGTTTAGTTGTCTTACAAGCTCACCGTGTGGACCTGTTAAAGCTAGAGGTGAAGAAAGATCAAGGTGCATTGCCATTCTTGTTCAACCTACCACAATGAGATGAATTCCTAGTCAAGGGATACATGTTTGTAGCAACAGTGCATAGTAAGCATTTTTAAAGCAGTAATAAGATGTGAACAGTTGAAATAATCATAAAGCATGATACAGAATTTGTACCTTGCCAGTTTAAGGTCATACAGACCGCCTTAAGGAAGAAGCGTAAAACTACTAGTTTAAGGTCTTTGCAGACTGCTAACGAGTTGAATTTTCTAATTAAAACTATTAGTTTAAGGTGTTTGCGGACTGCTAACGAGATAGAAGCTACGCATTAGAACTGCTAGTTTAAGGTCTTTACGGACTGTTAACTCGTTAAAGCTATAAAGGCAAATGGCTAGTTTAAGGTGGGTCAAAGCTTTCGGTAGGGTCCACCTGCCATAATGTGAACAGTGTCACTATGCTATGGGGAAGTGCTACGCTGTATAGCATGTCCCACATTAATTGAGGAGAGAAAATGGTAGGTTTCCTTTCACCATTTTTAGCTATAAATAAGGGTTTACCCCCAATAAACTTGTCCTTTTCACCATAACAGCACAGAGCTTTCATTCAGAGCATAGAGCGATTCTGCTAACTAAGAGTAAGGTGATTTAGCGTAGCATCCAAGGAAGAATTGGCAACCGAAATGATGGCTCCCAAGAGAGAATGCAAACACCTAACACTTGCCAAGGTGGACGAAGTGAAGGAGACTCTGGGGCCTGTGTCGCAGGCGTGCATTGTAGTGCGAGAGGAGACCCCATTGGCCTGGTAAGTTGCTATGCTATTTTTTGTTTTTCTATGCTGCTGCTATTGCTTCTGCTTTCTCTGATTTTTTTTATATGATTTTTGTCTTGGAATTTGCGTTTCATGTTATCGTTTTTGTTGTTATTTTTTCCGTTACACCACTGCTATTGCCGATTTGGCCATGACAGTGTACAGACGCTATGCTAAGGTTGCATGCAGTGCTGCCGAGAATGCCGTTGCCATGGCTACCTTGCCACAGAAGCTTAGGCAATTCTGGCAACTCAACATGCAAATAGCGTAGCATATGATCCTCAGGAGGGTTTGGCCATGCGTACGATTTGATAGCATAACACGTGTCTATCGCAGTGAAATGCAAATCGTTTTGGTTAGGCAGAAGATTTTTTGAAATGGCTACAGCGCATTGAATTCTTTTTTTTTTCAATTCACATTAAATTTTTTGTTGCTACGCTATGCTAGTTCTATTACGTTATTGCCTCTATGCTTTTGCTACGCTACATGCAAGGGAAGAATTATGCTACGCTATTTGCTAACTACCAATCCTGCTATGTTATATGCGAACTCCATTGGAACATGCTATTAATGTTTGCCGTTGTGTTATGTAGGGTGATGCTAAGGCCAATCTTAATTGTCCTAGAGATCGTAGGGGTCCTGTACTACCTAAGCGAACTAGTGGCCAATGTTCCTCTGCCCCATGCGCGTGCAGGGCAATAGGCAGTTTGGTTCTGGGAAGGCGAACAGGACTTCGTACAATATCTCCTCTAGCACTTCAATGTGATCATTTGGTCACACTTATCAGAGGAGGTAACAGCTACAATAACAAAAACCCTACTGCCTAGGGCAAATCGGGGTATTCTGAGATTTTTGACAGATGGAGCAATTAGGAGCAGGCAGGGAGAAGGATCCAGTCAGCGCCAAAAAAATTTGAGGCTTCTAGCTTGGGTTTGGGAGATGCTCGAATACAATTGCTACCATCTGTACAACACTTTGTTTATTACACGCCACATGGGGACTTGTTTTCAAAACCCACCAGGAACTGTTTACTGTGCCAGTGGGTGAGTTCTGTAAACATATTCCACTACGCTATGCAACACCTGCTACGCTAGGCGAATGTTAACACCATGTTTTTTTACCAAGTTTTTTTCAACAAGAATGGACTTCAAGGTGAAATGGAAGTGTTGACCTTGGCACAGATGGAACTGCGGGAGTTTTCTTCTACTGAGAATATGCATACAAGTGTGATAGGTCAATGCGGGGGTGAGGAACAAACCTACCTAACCCGGTACTCCTAGCTCTACGACAGATGCAAGGAGTTTGGTTGGTTGGATGGGGATTGGGAATCCCTTAGGCTGATCACCATTGAAGATGTATTGGTGGATCTTCTACCATTACCATCACCATTTAAACCTGGTAAGCTAAACAGTGAGTTGCTTGCATGTTCAAGTGTTGCTCCTATTTTTATGCAATTTCTACTTTTATCTAAGTTTTTTCATTTTCCTTTGTGCAAACTGCTACAGCAACGAAGAAGTCCGAGGAGGTGATGGTGATCACCTCTAGGCATCATGCGGCCAACATCTACTTCAATTATAGGGAGGTAGATCAGACTCAACGTTGGCTTTGTAACAAGGCCCTAGAATCGCTGACCAACCACATTTAGAATGTTGGATTCATGGACCTATTCCTGGCTGTGAACCCAAGCGTCCCTGCTACTGAGATGCTAGCCCTAGCCAACTCATTTTCTAAAAAGCTAGACCGCTTTTGCACACATGTGCACAGTGTGCTGGTGGTCCTTGAAATCAATGACCAACTATTTGTGGACCTCTTCGGTGTCCCTGCTGATGGTCTCCCTGTGGGGGCAAAGACCAAAAAAGAGGCGAACCATCAAAGGGACATTGAAGAGTGGCTAGGGGTGGCAAAAGGGTGAAAGGAAATCCTTATGGAAAAAGCGAAGCTAAAAGCAGAAAAAGACATTTACCCCATCTTCCATGCCCATTCTTTCCCCAAGCTACTTTCCCAAGGAAAGATCATTGGGATTGAGCAAGCTTGGGTGATGAGGGAGGTCATGGAAGAGGGGGCCTGTTACAACTGGGCTAGCCATCTCTGCAAAAGGCCTGCAAGCTAAAATGGTCAAACTTCATAAGAAGCATGAGTCCCATTTTAATGTGCATCATGCCTTTTATGTAGCTTGCTTGTGGCATTTCACGAAATTCGTGGTGGTTCGTGAGAACGGAGTCTAGGTTATGCAAGATCGTAACCAGATTTTCAAACCATGGATCTGCCAAGTCTTCTAGACCACCTGAGCCCAGGATCCCCTAGAAGTAATTTGGGAGTCATTTTCCATGACGACTAAGGATCGAGTGGCCCGCAACTTTCGTGGCCAAGAAAGTGTGGAAGAGGCACCCCCTGCTACTATGGGTAGCATATCACATGGGAAATGCCTTATTGGAAAGACGATGGCCACCAAGTTACTGCAAAAGAGGTCTCATCCAGCTGAGGAGCTTTCCCATACGAAAGAAGAAGATGGGTGGACATTACGGTTCAAGCTATGCAGGATACAGCCCCCCATTGGTAAATTCTTTTGTTGTTTTGTTTGTTTCTTCACTTATTTGGTTAATGCTTGCTACGCTATGCTCCATTAGGTAGCGTAGCATAATGTAGCATCAATTTTGAGTTAATAAGCTATGGCCTAATGTGAACTTACTTTGCTATCAAAGGAAGAAGAAGAAGAAGAAGAAGGCAAGGAAGAGGTGTCGACCCCCAAAACAAGGGAGGCTAACAAAGACATGGGGGCCCCAGCCATAGAGGGAAGGGCCCTGGTCAAGAGAGAAAGGTCCCCTACCACAAAGGAAGGGGCACCTATCGATAAAGAAAATGCCCCTGTCAATGAGGGGGACATTTTAGCCAATGAGGAGGATTACCCCACTAATGAGGAGGATACTAGTGCCTTAAAAAGAAAGGCCCCAGTGAATAAAAAGAAAGCCCATGTCAACGAGGAAGGAACCTCTGTTGATGATCCTTTCGTTGAGTACATTTCAACATCAGAGGAGCAGATGAACATGGAGGGTGCTACCATAGTGTTAAGCCAGCAAGGAGGGGAGCTAAAACTAGATGCTAGTGAGTTTGATCGTATATTCAATAGTATGTTGATGGGCAACCCCCCCCCGGTGCTATCATCCCTAAGGGTTTGCTAGGTAGGAGCCTTTACACTGTCGTTTGTGTTACCCACTAGCTTTATTGTAGTACATCTTGGTCATGACTGACATGGTTGGTTATATGGTAGACACTGCTGTTGATAGTGTAGGACCTTCCTTGATCCATCTGGAACCATGGGTCGAGACCCCAGACAAGCTTATGTTCATGCAGGGGTTTCTCAATGACATGATCGGCCGTCTCAAATAGGTCGATCCAAAAGTGGATAAGTAAAGTGGCTCCGCTAGCCTTTTAGTTTACTACACTAGACTTCTTGAGTTGTCAAACTTTGCTATGCTACTATGACTAATGCGCTTTTATGTGTGATAATAGCCTCTCACCTCAAGTGGGACCCAAAACAAGTAGTAAATGTGGACGTCGTGCCTACATGCCCACCTAAAGTTACCGAGGTGCCTCATCACATATATGACGAGGCTAGCAAATGTGCGTTACACTCAGCATGCTCCTTATGGGAGTGTAGGCACATGAATGAAGACCAGTGGAAACAAGTCCAAAGGTTAGAGAGCGAAATGGCCAATCTAACTATTGAGGTGGGAGACCTCCATTCAAGGAACAAGTTCCTCCTAGCCCGCCATACCAATGATGCCAATTGGAGCATGGCCGTCATTGATTATGCAAGATATTGGACGGTTGTGCGATGCAACAATGAAACCACCTGAGAGATAATTCAACAATGGATGCAGATGGACTTGTTGGCTTAGAAGAACCAAGATTGGAAGGATTATAGCACTAGATTTTACGAGTGGGGGCAGTCCCAGAAAAATCATAAGCACATGTATAAACTAGAACGTGCCACCTATCACAAACTATACCAAGATGCTTCAGTAAAGTTGTATACTCATGAAGCATTCCTGGATGCCATTGGTGCTTCTGAGGCCTACAAAAAGTTCATGCAGCAAGTGATGATCACTAAGTCACCTGAGCAAGAAGTGAATCTTCCCATAGGTGAGACCACCACTGCCTCCTTTTCTCCGGGACCGCCAAGATGGATGGCCATTGAAAAGAAGAAAGCTACAGAAAATGTTGAACCCAACGATAGACATTGGGCAAATATTACATAGGAGGAGGTCTGGCACCACCTTGGGATCAAATTGGATTGCATACCCCTCGAGACAGACGCAGGGCTATCTCAAGTTAGTCACTTTCTGCGATGCAACAGTTTATGTTTTTCTAGCCGTTATGTGTAACTTTAGATGACTACTTCATGTTTATGGTGCAGATTATGGATGAAGAAGCAAGGCCACTAGAGGACAAAAATGATGATGCAAAAGAAGGCGATGCAGAGGGAAATGATGCAGGGGAAGATGACGTATGACAGTAGGGCTTTTGATTTTTGTATTTTTATATTTTTGTAAAACTATTGCAAACATTGTCTAAATGAAGTTTTGAATGAAAAATGGATTATGACAAGATTGTTGCTACTCTAGTTTATGCGTTACGTATGTTATCTATGTGATCGGTTTCTATGTTTTTTCTTTTAGTTTTAGGCCATTTTGGGCCATGAGGTGATGGTATAGTTTTAGGCCATTTCGAGCCATGGCTAGTTTTAGGTCATTTCAGGCCATGGTGCGATATAGTTTTAGGCCATTTCGGGCCATGGCTAATTTTAGGCCATTTCAGGCCATGGTTAATTTTAGGCCATTTCAGGCCATGGTGGGATATAGTTTTAGGCCATTTCGGGCCATGGTGGGATATAGTTTTAGGCCATTTTGGGCCATGGCATAAATAGAAGGTATGTCAACAGTTTTAAGAAAAGTAAGTTGGTGTAGCTAGCATAGATGGATGAATGCAAAGCCAATAAGTCATAAATGTACAAAGGATGTTAACTAGGCAGGAAGCAGTGGGGTTTCTATGCTATGTGTAACTGCTTTCGGACTCGTCATGGATTGGGCGAGGTGTAAGGCCAACACGCTTTGCTAAGGCATTCGTCTACATCATTGTCCTCCACTTGGAAGGGCAACTCAGTCCATGCATTTTCATTCTCTAAGCCAGCGTGCTGGGCCAGACCTTTCGCTAAACCATTAGTATCTACAGAGATAGGTGTCTGACTCTCAGAGGTTATGACCTCCGAGCCTTGTTCCATGTCTACGTTATTGATTGCTTGCATTTCCACCTCATCTTCGTGAATTACCACCTCCCTACCTACGTAGGGTAGATGGATCTCCTAATGTATGGGCGAAGAGACTACTCTAAGTTATGCTAACCATGACCTCCCCAAGATCAGGTTAAACCCAGGCATCTCTTCCACCATGATAAACGTTACATTCATGGGGAACTAGTTCCCTACCACAAAATCAATGTGGATAGTGCCTTTCACCATGACCCATGCCTCGTTGAATGACTTTAAGCATAACGTCATCGTGAGTCTGATCTGGTCTACCAAACCTAGCTTATCCACTATAGGGAATGGGATGACGTTTGTAGCAGCTCCATCATCAATGTGTACCCTTTAAATCTTGTGTTGGCTGACCTGAATTGTGATCAAAAGAGGCACTGTAGTCACCTAACCCTTTTTAGGGTCTTCCCTAATGGAATCATCATAAAAAGTTAGTTGGGATGGATTTGGTTCTGCAGGCATAGAAGGAAGCATAACTAAGTGGATTGCTTTTTCTTCTGCTTGCATGTTCTCATCAACTATAATTGTCATTAACATGTGAACCAAAGCCTCATGGTGTGCAGTCGAAGTCATAATCAGGTCATATAGGCTCAACGTTGTGTTTTTTTAGTTTAGAGCCTACTTGACCTAGGTGAGAGCGCTTAAAAGGTCTAGGCCACCTTCCTATTTACTGCCTTTCTCCTCTTCCATTCATCCCAAGAGATGAATTTCCCAAGGAGGGATAGTTTTAACTCTGGGATTAGAACCTTTCAAGCGAGGTGGAAATGACTGTGCATGTGTAGCAATGTTATCTTTTGATAACAAGGACGTAGATGCAGAGGGTGAGGGCATAGGTTTAGAAGTACCTGGGGTGGTACATTTTGTTGATGCCTCACCTGTCAAATGTCCTTCTCATTTTTTTGGACAAGAAGGATGTTGTGTTGTGTTATGCAAGGTGGGGGTGGTTGAATGACTCGGCCCCCTGATGAAAAATGGTACTAATGATGTTAATATGTGCAGCGCTGGTGCTGTTTTGCAAATAGCTGGTGTAGGGGTGGATATCCAAGGAGGAACTCTCAAGACAAACGGTTGCTGCGGAGTTTGTCTAGCCGCTGGTGGTGTTGGTGTGCTACATTGAGGCACACAAACCATGAATGGATGCTGGGGTGGTTTAGGATTACTGTCAACATCGATGGTGTTAATAATGTAACTAGCATTGTTGGCATTAAGAGGATTCATGTAAACATGAAGAAATTGATTTTCAGGACACACTGGGTTGCTTTCATCTAAAACCAGTTTTCCTTGATCAATCATTCTTTGGATGTCATCCTTTAATGCCATGCAGTAATCCGTTTCATGACCACACTATTGACGGTAGTCACAGAATCGCTCTAGCCTGAAATTCTTAGGAATTGGGGCTCATTGGGTAGAGCCAAAGAGGGGTTCCTAAGGAGTTCGTGGTACCATTGATGTTTTTTTACTCCTTCCTCTAACATCTACTTGTGTTGGATATACCCCACTGCTAGTAATTTCTTCATAAGTTCTAAAGGCTTGATGGGCAGTGGGGTATACTTAGAGTGATCTTTATTCTGAAAGTTTGGCTTGGGCGGTGCAGATGTTTTGGGTTGTGATGTGGAAGGTTGGGCTACGCTACGCTAGCTGGGCGCAGGGTTAGTTGCTATTGCAACTGATTTCTTGTTTTTCTTGTTGTTGTTGGGTTTGGCTTCATTTTCCACAGCATCCACTGTGGCTGTTGCAGCCTTGCCCTTGTCCTTCTTTGCGAACGTGTTCTTGTATGCAACATAAGCCGGGTCTTTGCTTGCCTTGGTCACGTCTTGTATGCTCTTGGTCTACGTGAAAGCCTAACTAAGAGTCTGTGGAGTGAGATAGTATAGTTTTGACTTAATAAAGTCATTCACTGCACCCTTAAAGAAGGCCAACAGATGGGTCTTTGTAATGGGCTCACAGATCTCATCAAGGGTAGCACTCCATCGTTGTATAAATTTCTAGACTAGTTCTAGTGGATCTTGCTTCATACTCATTCGCTGATCCAGCATAACCTCTAGCCTCAAGTTATACTTGAAACGCATTATGAACTAGGTTAGGATCTCCTCTAGGGTTGAGATGGAGGAGTGTGGGAGTGCGTGGTACCAGTCTAAGGCTTTTCCTATCAAAGACATAGCAAAAGCATGGATGATTATGTGTGGCCATTGTTGCAAAAGGAATGACTCGGATCTGAATGTGACAAGATGTGAGTTGGGATCACCCTCCCCATTGTATTTTGTGAAATGGGGGAGTGGCATCCCAGGGGGTAAAGTTAGCATGGGGACTATCGGGCTGATGGGATCATCCTAGTAGAAGTCCATGACTTGTACCGTATCAGAACTGGTAATCTTGAGGCATTTAATTTCCTCTATAAGGGTCTAGATAAGTTGGAGTGCTTGATCCAGACCTGGGGATGGCGCAGATGGTTGGGGAGCTACAGGGACAACTCCCATCTGTGGCACTATAAGGGAAATGACCTGGCCCATAGGCAGTGTCGTTGCGACGGCCCCTATGAAAGGTGCTTCTTACGCTGTCCATGACTCAGTAGGTGGTGCTATTGGAGCAATAGATGTCAATTGTGCTACGAGATAGGTTGTTTGTGTGGCCTGTGGGACAGACCATGGTCCCGTGCTTCGTTGTACCATTTATGGGACCTGGTACATTTGGTGGTGAGAGTAGCAGGACATCTACAAAGGTTGTGAAATAG
Organism: Gnetum montanum; assembly: GCA_015680685.1. Taxonomy (NCBI): domain Eukaryota; kingdom Viridiplantae; phylum Streptophyta; class Gnetopsida; order Gnetales; family Gnetaceae; genus Gnetum; species Gnetum montanum. The sequence goes on along the minus strand of MNCI01015841.1, from coordinate 124,231 downwards.
GAGGAGAAGTGAATGGGGTCCACCATGTGGATGGGATTGTGCCTGCCGCTGATGGTAGAACAGGTGTAGACATCGGAATAGATGCAAAAACTGCATGCAACTGCGATGTAGGTACGGTGTGAATGTAGGGTAGGGTAGTCGTGATCGGTGTGTGGTGTGAAGCAGAAATGGATTGGAAAATGGTTTGTGAAAGGGTAATGCCTGAGAATGAGACGAGGGAGTAGGTGTGCTGATATGCCGAGGACATGGCATGGCTACCACTTGCTGACAAAACTACAGGTTGTGATAAGGTGGATGTGATCATAAAGGAAGTGGCGATAGAGAGCGGGTTTGTCCAGAAGGACGGGGTGGGAGGAATGGTGGCAGGGTTAGTTTGACCACCACCCTCAGATTGGGAGTCCAACTCCTCTTACCCATCTTGGAACGCCTCATCATGGTGAGACACCGTGTCTTGCGACTCCCTAGGCCTAGCAACTGCTACCAGCTAATCTATGAGCCACTGATGCATTTGTTTCAAAGGAATGAAAATGCTAGGAGTGGGAATAATTTCCTTCCCATTACAGTAAGCGAACTCAAAGCTACGTTTTTCCTCGAGTTCTTGTGCATCTAAGTGTAGATTTTCCTAAACCTTATCACATAGAAAGTTATACTGCTTGTATTGTTGATCCAAGCCCTCAGGCGCTTAGTTTTGGATCCTGAGAGATTGGCGTGGCCCCAGCATTGGGCTGGGCAACTGCTCGGCAGCGGTGATGCCTTGAACCAAGAGGGGGACCTCAACGTTAGAGGTAGTAACTGTAGTTCTTGAGGAAATCATTTTTGTAAAGCTAAAAGGGCTTGTAAATAAGAAAAAAAAAGATCAATAGGCAATCGGAGGCTTTCTATCCTACAGGATTCCAGAGGAACCGTCGGAGTGACCGATCTACACCACATGATGCATAAACAACTGCAAAAGGATGTCACATTTATGCTAGTGTGTGACGGGGTATAGAACGCGTGCAGGAATCCCATGAAACACAGAAAAGGCACCAAAAAGGCCCTCCTTCTAGTGTCAGAAAACTGTAGCAACCGAAAACATCAATGGCTGGAAACACTAAGAGGTTTTTGAGTGAACAGTTTTAACCCCGAATCTGTGCGAGGGCCGTGCTGGATAAAATGGAAACAAGGTGCCCTAAACAGTCTGGTCGATCAGACAGGGATTTAACCAATGTAACTTAACCTTTCATAAACGTGTAATGTAAAAGCGATGTTTATAATGTAATATAATAATTATTAAATGCAACGAAGTGAAAAATTATGTAAAATGCAATGATAATGAGCAGGAATGTAAAGCGAACTCGAGTTAGAAAATACACCACCTCAAGATTGTGACTTTACTTTGTTGATATGGATACAATTGGTTGCGCAACACTGGGAAGCATAGAGATCCCAAAGGTAACTAGAACATTCAAAGTAGGCCAACTATATTCTTGAATGTGGACTTAAAAGCCAACAATGCAAAGTGCTTGCTAACTCAGAGATTTCTCAATTTGTTAACCCTTTGAATTGCTAATTTGCTAACCAAATTTTCCAACTTGCCAAAAAATGCCAACAATGCTTCAAATTGCCAACTATCAATAAAATTTGCCAACCCTTTGAGCATTGCTCATCAGGGTATTTATAGGGCCAGGAGTACATGAGAAATGAGGCTTAGATGATACGTGTCTTGTACCCATGAAATGCTGACATGTCCATACTACATGAATATGCAAAGTCGGTTGTGAACTTGTCATGCTTCAATTATGATGTCAAAACTGGAGATGCTGGAATCAAATATGCCAACAATGCAGATGAGGAATGAGGAACATTGAAGTAGTGTAGCTGCATGCTACGCTGTGCTACGCTATGTAGCGTAGCATGTCGGCGTAGCATAGTTGCTTGCTTCACTATGTAGCGTAGCACAGCGTAGCCATTAGTTTCAAGAAGAAATTTACATTGAAGTCAACTGCATCTGCTGGAAGCTTTAGCGCATGTTAGGTCAACTTTTGTAGCACTTTGTTTGATTTTCATCTTTTCTACGCTACGATACACTACATAGCGTAGCATAGCATAGTAGTTGGCTACTTTTTCCACCCATGTTGAAATTGCAAATGCTTGCTTGAAGCTCTGATTATGCTAACAACTGCAACTTTTACCTTTTGCAAAGGGAAGCTTTTGAGCTTGCTTCACTTGCATTTGAGACACTCATTGCTACTTTTGAATCGTCGCTACACTATGCTAAGCTATGTAGTGTAGCACAACATAGCAGCCAGCGTATCTTGCTGTTTGTTCAATCCTCCACTTTCTAATGAGAACCTTTGCTAAGGACTTGAAGTTGAACAAGGTAACTAGTTTTGAAGGCCGAGTGCTTGCTGAGTGCAATTGGAATCACTAGGTAAGCTGGGCCTTTCTATTTTGCCTTTGTTACGCTATGCTACGCTGCGTAGCGTAGCATGGTGTAGCACTTTCTTCTGCAATAGTTTGGTTTCCTGATAAACTATCTTCTGAGGCCTACTACACTACATAATGTAGCGTAGTGTAGCGAACTTCTTCACTAGAAAACTTGCCGAACTATTTTGTGCATCCTGAGCACCACTGACAACTCCAAGCATGGTTTCTGAATAGACAATCAACTGAGTGAATCACTCATGTGGGCAGGCCGGAGAGTCCATCGGGCTTGTCAACACTGGAGGTACAAAACTTGCCAAGCTGAATAGTCTAAACTCAGTGCATCCATTTCCTACCAAACTATCATGAGGCTATACTTGTGGAAGTTTCTGCCTCATTTCCAAGACCCTGGTGAAGCACGAGCACCTTGAAATTTTAGGGTGTTTCAACATTGCTTACCGAATACTAGTTCATACAAAGTAAAACCAAGAGATGATTTATATGAAATATGGATTGCCCATAGTACATTAGGTAAATAATAAAACCAATCCATTCTATTACATTCTATAACTTTCTATAAGATATTTTTAATTTCCTTATTCATGCTTTCAACCAATTCATTCGATTGAGGATGACAGGCAATACCAATACAATGTGTAATTCCCATTTTATGTAACCATTTTCTTCATTATATTATTAACAAAATGGATTCCCTAATCATTAATTAAAATTTGTGGATGCTCAAAGCATGGAATTAAATCCTCTCTCAAGAATCTAACTATTGTTTTTACATCATCATGCCTAGTTACCTTTGCCAAGATCCATTTAGTAACATAATCAATGGAAACTAAGATATACTTACATGAATTACTTGAAGGAAAAGGATTCATGACATTAATGCCCTAAAAATTGAAGGGCTTACACTCCACTAAGACAAGCAATAGTGGCATGTCTTGATGTCTTGTAAGTCCTCCCATTTTCTGGCATTGATCACATTACTTACAATATGCATAAGTAACACTGAACAAGGTCGGCCAAGAAAAAATAGCATGGAGGATTTTGTATGAAATTTTCTTATCTACAAAGTGGACTTCACACACTCCATTATAGTTCAAAGCAATTATCTCTTCTTGTTCTTATTCAAGTAGATATCATCAAATGATCTAATCCTTAGAAATCTTGTACATAAATGGATCTTCCCAAATGAAATAGTGTGCCTTTGACAACCAAGGTTTGTTTATGTCCCTTAGTCCAAGACTTTGGTAATTTACTTACAAATAAATCATTAGCAATGTCTACATACCAGGGATTTTGAACTTTAGGAATAATAGCCCTAGCCCAACAAGAAAATAGTTGCTTATTAGAAAATGCATCATGAAAGGTGTCAAATGTCTCCAAATCTAAATTATGCTCCAAACTGAACAAATGATCTACCACTAAATTCTTAGATCCCTTCTTATCATGAATCACCAAATCAAATTCCTACAAAAAAAAAGAAAAAGAAAACACCAACGAATCAACCTAGGACTTTTAGTTCATTTATTATGTAAATACTTAATAGTAGCATAATTAGTAAAAACTATAGTACAAAACCAATTAGATGATGAAATTTATCTAAACTATATACAGCCGCTAACATCTCCTTCTCTATAGTAGTATAATTAACTTGAGTATGGATTAATGTCTTAGAAATACAATAAATAACATATGAAACATTTTCTTTATGCTAACCCAATATTGCTCCAATTGCAAAGTTTGAGGCATCTATCGTAAGTTCAAATTCCTTGCAAAATTGGTGCTTAATAAAGCTTAGCCTTTAAAATTTCAAATGTATTTTGACAATATTTACTCCACTTAAAAACAACATCTTTTTGTAACAGTTTCAGCAATGATTAAGTAATTAATGAAAATCCCTAATGAATTATCTATAGAAACTATCATGTTCCAAAAATGAATGTAAATATTTGACATGAATAGGAGTAAGATGGGAGATAACCCTTATTTGTTAGGATCTACTAAAATTCCACTCTTACTTACAATATGACCTAACATAACACCAGAAGAGACAATGAAATAATACTTCTCCCAAGGTAATCTAAGATCTTTATCAATGCACCTACACAAGACTAACTCAAGATGACATAAGGCATTAGAGAATGAATCACTGTAGACTAAAAAATCATCCATGCAAACATCTAAAAATGAATCAATCTTATCTAAAAAGATGGATGTCGTAGCTCTTTTAATTGTAGTAGGAGTATTACACAACACAAAGGACATTCATCAAAATGTAAAAGTTCCCCACAATATGATAAATGTTGTTTTATGTTGATCTTAAAGGGAAATATAAATCTAATTATAATCACTAAAGTCATCAAGAAAAGAATAAAATTGGTGTCCTTAAAGCTAATTTAGAACCTGATCTAAATATGAGAGTGGAAAGTGATCCTTAGTTGTTCATTTACTTAATTTGTGAAAATCAATACAAACACACCACTTACCAAACCTTTTAGGCACCACCATAATAGAGCTAACGCATTCAAAATTAGAAATCAAATAAATAATATTCACCTAAAATGATTTCAAAAGTTCATCTTTTATTACGTGCTTCACAGCTAGGCTTAGCCTCCTACATGATTGTTATCATGATCTAGCCTTAGCCTCCAAATGGATATGATGCTAAACAATGAATGGAGAAATCCCCTACTTAAGATCCAAAGGTGACAAAGAAAAAGCTTCAAATAAATCTATTAAAACCTAAATCAATCTCTGCTCTTGATCAGTGGTTAAACTTGAACTAATAATCAATGGTTTATTTTGCTTAGCATAAATATATTTAAAGTAAGAAGAAAGTTCCTTTAAATCTAATATTACCTCCTTCCCACTCACAATAGAAGACTAATTTTCTATCCTAAGCGAATCCTTACCATCCAAGGCATCCTCCACTTAAGTACATAGGAGATATCTTTGTATATGCATGGTTACATTTTTATACTCTTCCAATGTTAGTACCTAATATATCTCATCCCAATCACATAATTCATAAGAAACGATTTTTTCTATAATAACATTAACCATATTAAGTTCATGAAACTAGAATTGGTTTTCAAGGTTATATAAATTAACTAAAAAATTCATATTTATAAATGTTAAGGTTATCAGGNAAATTAACTAAAAAATTCATATTTATAAATGTTAAGGTTATCAGGCCAGTTTTCACATAGATAACCATATCCATTGTTAGCAACATGGGCCTGCCTAAAGTCAAAGGTTAAACATTATTCAAAGAAGATGTATAATAATCCAACATAATGAAATCAGAAAGGTACAAGGCTTTATCCACTTGTACCAAAATATCCTCAACAATTCCTTTTGGATATATAGTAGACCCATTTGTTAAAGAAATGGTAATATTAGTAGGTTAAATATGATAATAACCCAATGACTGATAAATATGAAATGACATAATATTTACACTAGTCCTAGATAAACTAATGCATGATAAAACTTCCTATTATGAATCATGCAAGCAATTGTAGGACTTTCTAGATCTATGAAGAGGTTTTTAAGTTGCTTATCATCTATCTCATTCAATTCCAACCTATGAGGAAAAGGTACTTGTAAAGGAGAAGAGTTATTAGGTTCATCTGAATGAATCATTGGAGTAGCTCCTTCCTTCATAGAAAACTCCTTTGCAAAAATTCATTTAGATTGATCCTCTAACTCCTTGTTCTCAATAGATCTCCAAAAGGGGGTTTGAAGATCAACAACCCTTCTAATTCTTGTAACAACATTACATTGATTTATTTTACTTGAAGAAACCATGTGTAATTCTTGTCTCCCTTGATACTTAGGATTTCCTTCTATTTATCTTGGTCATGTATCCTTAGGTTGTAATGATTAAATAAGCTTAATTAGATTATCATTTTTTTTGTTGCAAGGGATGTTGCACACTCTTATTTTTTTGTAGCATCTACTATTAAAACCCATTGTTTTGGTTGGGTCTACAAGATTGGTTAAAAGTATTATTATAACCTTCATAGATAGATTGAAATGGAGGATGTAATTGGTAATTTTGGTTCCAATTAGAATTCCATCCCCTACATTGCAAATNTTGGTAATTTTGGTTCCAATTAGAATTCCATCCCCTACATTGCAAAGTGAAGGTTTTTCCTTGTTCACCTTAACTTTCTACAATGTTAGTGATGAATCATAGTTGGGTTGTCTTGATAGGCATGCATCGACACATCCTTGTTGATGCATGTTTTTATGTGTTGATGTGGCATTTGAGTATACCCATATAAATGCATGTACCCACTACATTTATGGCATCGATTAGTCATTATCTTAGCCAAGTTCTATAGTTTGTTTCTGTAGAAGTTAGAATATTTTCTAAGTGTCTTAGTAGGAGTCAAGGATTGTATGAATCATTATTCGAACACTAGTGTACTTGAACACATTGTTGTGATGGCAATAAAGATGATATTATTGATAAACCTTGCACACATAAAAATAGATTAAGGTTTACTTTTATGCAATTTACATCCATGTTTCTAGTTAATTAATTAAACATACTTAATTACATGCATAAGTACAACCACCTCGAACATAACATTAATACTTGGTAATCCCAGCAATGCTATCACTTGGTGATCCAGTAGTGTTGTAACATGTTCAAGATATGTATAGAAGGTGGGATAGGGTACTTATGCTAGGAAGTAGGCTAAGACATTAGTTAGTTAATTAGATTAATAATTCATTAATTACTTTGTTCCATGCATGGGATAATTACATAAAAATAATATAAATCAAGTGCCTTGGCTCCACTTAACCATATGCTTGAGCTTACACAAGTCCTTACACAAGTGTAGCCAAGAAGATAATGATCACATCCTTAAGTCAATATCTTTACTATGGGTATTTGGTGAGCTAAAGTACACAAAATTTGACTAGATTGCTAGTGAATGCTTGTGATTCATATGGTTGGATGTAGGATCTACTCTAATGCTCATCATTGGCATCATTGTCGAGGACTTTAGTTAACTAAGTTCACTATTTAGGAAGGATAGTGAGATTATTCATAGATGTTGTAAAAGGAACTTAATGCCAACATCATTAATAACCAAGAAAATAATAACGACACACTATTTTTCTCAATTACTAATATGGCTTCCTCTCATAGGGAAGACTCTCCATCACTATTCATGGGTGATTCCAATTAGGTAGAGGTAAGAAGGCCATAGGATGCTAGTACCCTAATAGTTTAAGGTGCTCTACACTCATCTAGATGCCTATACTTCAAACTTCACCTTCATCGTGCATTAGGATGAGCATATATGATGGAGGAACATGGAGGGAAACATCATGTTGCCTCCAGACCAATCTATTCCTATAATGCTCTTGAATAATCTTATTAGGCTAGGCATTGTAGGACTCAATTCTGAGTACAAAGTGAAAGATCACACCTACCCAGATTATTGTACCATAGAGGCATAGAAAAAGTAACATTGGCATATGGAGGCCTAATATGAGACCATAAAAGGTAAACGAGACCCTACCCACTTGTTCCTACAAACTCATAAAGAAGAATAGGACTTCTTTTTGGGGACCTTTTAATACATAGATTCTCCTCCTCTATTTTATGAGGAGATCCTTAACCGATGACACAATCCATTGCCAACAACCCTGGTTCAAGGAAGAATAGATACCAAGATCAAGAGGCCTTGAAAGAGGGCAGCCAAGGTAGGAATGAGGATAAGCACCACAACAAGGACAAACATGGTGAATAGAGTAGGGATCAAAGAAGAGGAAGAAGTAGGCATTATAATAGTGTTGATTGAAATTTCTCTTTTCCTTCTTCATCCTCATCATCTTCCTCCTCCAACTCTAATTGTAGTTGCAGAAATAATAAAAATCATGATGTAGGTGAACAGTGGGATCAAGATGATCATAGATCCCACCATAATGACAGAGACCATAAGCATGAGTAGTGGTGAGATGATCATTCTAGAGAAAGGAGGGATAGCAAGACTTGTCATAGGCATCATGGCCATGAAAGTGGCCACTGAGACCACTATGACCATGATGAGCCCTTGTTGGCAACAAGAAACATGCTAAACATTGTAGATGTTGTAAGGATCCCAACTAGGCACGTGAAAGATAGCTAAATCAAATGGTTGGATATGAATAATATTTCCAAGTTTGAAGAAGGATATAATTCAAATCCACAAAATCACTTACAAGCCTTTAATGATGCCTATGCCTTGCAAAACATAAAAAATGATTAGCTAAAGTTGAAGCTATTCCCATGGATACTCATCAAAAAAGGTGAAAGCTAGTATCGGTCCTTCAAATTAGAATCCATTTGGAGATGGAGTACAATGCTTGAATTGTTCAATGAAAAGTATCAAATGTCTCCTAAGTGTTCAACTTAAGAAAAAAAATCCAAGAATGGAAACTACTCCTTACTGCACTAGTGCCAAGGCCATGGCTATTTTCAAAGGAATGAGCTACACCACATCATAAATGATTTTTGAATTGAAATGAGGAGAACTCTTGTGGTCTATGCCCAAGGCAGGTTGTCAAAGATAAGGATCCATTAGATCCAAAAGCTTATTAAGTAGGTAGCTAAGGAAAAAAGTGAGTTGAAAAATGAGAAAATGTAGAAGAGTAATAGGGATCCCTCTCTTCATAAGATAGAAGTCTATTTTTGTGACAATGAGGAGGATGAACCATTTGATAACCTTGCTGATACAAAAATCCATTTATAAAATATTAGCTAGGGTTGATAAAATGTGGGACTCCTTGGATGAAAAATTTCAAACTGCTCTAAGAACTATGGGGGAGAATAAAGACCAAAGAGGTAGTGATCGTGATAGGAAGAAGAAAAAGAAGGCTAAACATGATCATTATAAGGCTAAGGGAAAAGCTATAGTAGTTAAGGACATTACATATTTTGAGTCAAATGATGACAGGTGTGACATATTCCAATATGAACATCCCAAAGAATTTTTCCCTATTATGTCACACTTGCAAGAATTTGGGGTGTATGCTTTAAATTACAAATTGGCAAAATGGCAAGCACATAGGAGGTTGCATTATCCACAAAGTAACTATTGGTAGTAGTTACACCACTAGAATTACTATTAGAGTGGATCATTGTAGTAACCTCATGAGCAATATCAATAGTGGCAACACCTATAGTCATGGGGCATGCCACCTCCTAGGTAGCAATATCCTTACTGCCAGCTGGATCTTTATGGTTACTATGTTCAAAATCCCATTTCTCCATGTGACTCTTCTAGTCATGCTTCCTTCAAACAACACTACTAACATTCTAAATATTATAGAGGACCATCACCAAGGAGGAATTTTCCATTTTCCTACTTTCCTCCTCCTCATTCTGCCAATCCCACACCTTCATCCATAACTCCTCTTTTACCTACTCTATCTATGTAAGGTGAGATTCCAATGTAGCCATAGTAGAGAAATTTCGCAAAGGCTATAAACTTGTAGTCAACTCCTTAGCTAAGTGGTTCTAGTTCTAAGCCACATAAAAGACCTTTCTTTAGAACCAATATCTCCACAAAGCCCTCACAAAGACCTATGGTTGTGAACCCTACTCCTACCTCCTTTGTAACATCCATTGAGCCTCCTTCAATTCAAAACACTCTGTAGATGCATACCATTAAGTTGATCCACATCGTCACTGATTAGATAAAGGTTGATCACCTTTTCAGGAAAATATTTGATCCTAGAAGTCCCCTTATTTATTTACAAATTTTTAGAAATGAACCTTGTAAAGCTCTTTTGAACTTAGGTTCTAAAGTTAACTTGATCTACCAAGAAATGTACAAAGCCTAGAACCTACCTCCTTTGAAAATAAGTAATATAAGGTTAGAATTAATAGACCAATTCATCATTATTCCTTTGGGATTAGTTGAGGACATCGTGACCACCATTTGTGGGTGGTCATATCCAATTGATTTCTTGGTGATCCATGTGAAGAATGCTAAGGGGCACTTCCCAATCATCATGGGAAGAGTGTGGCTAAGTATAATCAATACATGGTTGGAGATTTGAGATATTTCCTTAGAAATTTTCAAGGAGAATAAGTTTGAAAAGATTGAGAAAAATCATGTTCAATGCATCATGTATAGTGACACAGGGTGCCACTACATGCAAAGATTATGGACTATCAAGAGCACATCCCTTAAAGAATGTAGTCAATGTGCTACTGTTGTGGAAATTCAATGGTGATTGTATACTATAGCCACTAAACAATATGGCATCCAATGGTTGATAATAGAAAGAGATGCTAAATCATCAATGTGCATGGAACCAACTAAGAGCCTCACAAGTTCTTACATGAAGAGTATGGATCAACTAGAGTAGATCCATCACCAACTCTCTAATGAATAAGGGGAAATTAGTTGGGGAGAGTTGGAGATCCTATAAACCTTCAAGTAGGAGCTCCTTAAGTTAAAGGATCTACAGAAAATCATGGAATATGCATTTTTAAACAATGGCAAGCTAGTTATCATTAATACCATGCTTGCTCCTGAACAAAAGAAGAAGTTATTGGGAGCTATCAACAAATGGCCAATAGCCTTTACCTAGTCATATCATGAGCTCATTGGAATCGATTGAAGGATATGCTAGCATATAATCTATACCAACCCTTCCATTAAACTAAAGAGGCAACTACAGAGATGCTTGAACCCCAAACTTAATATGATCATCAAGGAGGAGATTGAGCAACTCCTCAAGGCAGGGTTCATTTATCCCATTGTGGATAGTAGGTGGGTTAGTGCACTAGTTATAGTGCTAAATAAAGAAGGCAAGTGAATGATCTATATTGATTTTAGGATGTTGAACATGGAAACCTATAAAGATCATTTCCTATTGTCATTTGTGAACCAAGTATTGGATATAATAGTAGGGCTTTGCTATTATAACTTTCTAGACAGTTATACTGGCTATAACCAAATCCAAATTACACAAGAGAACTAGGTCAAAATAAAATTCACAAGTCCTTGGGGAACTTTTACAAATCAAAATATGCCCTTTGGCCTATGCAATGCTCCAACTAGTTTCCAATGTTTAGTCCTTAGCATTTTCCAACAATAAATCAATAGTAGGGTGAAAGTCTAAGGCTCAATTAGAAAAAGAGCCATCTAATGGTCCAAGAAGGCATTGTCTAGGGCCACCAAATTTCTGGCAAAGGGATCAAGGTAGACCCAAAAAAGATGAGGGTCATCCAAGGAATCACCAGATAGTTTGAAATAGTTAAAGATGTGAGGTCATTCCTTATACACATAGGTTACTATAGGAACTTCATTGAGAGATTCTTGAAGATCACCAAACAATTGGTGAAGCTAACAAAGAAAGATGCACCATTTATCTAGAGTAAGGAATGTGAGCATGCTTCCAACAACTTAAGTAGAAGCTCATTAAAACTCCCATTCTACAAGCACTAGACTAGTCTAGACACTTCCATACCATGATGGATGCATCTAACTATTTCTTATAAGCCATGCTTACATAGTTGGATGATCAAAAACATTCATATTACATTCATTGTGCAAGCAGGAGCATTGTGGATGCACAGCTAAAGTACACCACCACTGAAAAGAACTCATGCCAGTGGTGTATGCTCTAGATAAATTTTGGAAATATGTGCTTGGATATAAAGTATTTTTGCACACTAACCATAATGCTATAAGGTTTCTTATGAACAAACCAACGATAAGCCCCTGTGTCATACAATGGCTAGTAATCTTGCAAGAGTTCAATTTGATGATGGTGGATAGAAAGGGAACCAAGAATATGGTTGCTAAGCACTTGTCTCAATTACAATGGGATAGCAAGAAGGAGGAGAGCCCATTATTAGACCAATTTCCCAATGAACTCCTCTTTGCTAATGCTATTACTAAATAATACTCCAAAGAAACCAACTAGTACGAGAACATCCTGTCCTATCTTCTTAATCAAGAGATGTCATATGGGTGGGACCACAAAAAGAAATAGTAGTTTCTTCACCAAGCCAAATACTTTATAGAGATTAAAGAAATAGTAGTTTCTTCACCAAGCCAAATACTTCAGAGAGATTAATGGAAACCTTTAAAATGTTTACATAGATGGCTTGCTACAATGGTATGTCCCTAATGTGAATCAACTATAATTCCTCCAAGATGCACACTAGGGTCCTTATGAGGGCCACTATGCTGGGAGATGAATGACTATTAAGATCCTTATGGTAGGCTACTATTGGCCTACACTCTTCAACAATACCCATCACTTCATCCACTACTATGACAGATGCCAACATGATGGGGGGATGACTACTCATATGGAAGGGTCCCAACAATGGATTCAATCACTAGATCCTTTCAATATTTGGAAAATTGACTTTATGGGGTCCATCAACTCCATGTCCAATGAAAAGGTAACATCATTATAGCTGTTGACTATTGCATGAGATGGGTAGAAGCTGTAATCATCACTAACCATACATCATCTATGGTAGCCTGGTTTGTACAACATGTTGTAAATAGGTTTGGAGTGCCACGTGCACTTATTTTTTATAACAATACCCATCTTACAGGTGTCATTTTTCATAAACTCATTCAGTACATGAAGGTTAAGCATAAATTAATAACTTCATATCATCACCAAGCAAATGGTTAAGTTGAGGTCACTAATATGGAGATAACCAAAATATAATAAGAATGGTTAGTAAATATATGAGGGACTGGAGCTCTAAACTTAATGATGTCCTATAGGCTTAGCATTTAACTTGAAAACTTCTTATAGGATATTCTCCCTATGAGCTCATGTATGAAAAGCTCCCAACACATGTTATCAAAGCAAAACTCTTTACACTTTCAACTACATGTGACCTAGAATTGGATCTATGCCTAGCACAAAAAGAAAGATTGATGAACCTCAATGTGCTAGATGATAACAGATTAATGGTCCTATCATCAAACAAAGTACATAAGGCATACAATAAACAATGTCATGACCTTAGGATTAGGAAAGTAAAGTTTTAACTAGATGATAAGGTGCTCTACTAAAACCTCATGCATGTTCCTCAATGAACAAAACTAAAAATGCTATGAAAGGATCCTTACATTGTCAATGAAACCTTTTCATCTAGGGCCATGTTGATTTAGCACCATGACAACCCATATAAGAAATTATTAGTTAACACTCAACAAGTAAAGCCTTTCCTTGAACACTAAATAACCAATGGACATAATACCTCAAAATATGGATAAGCATGCTTGATCTTTCATATCTCCTTCCAGATCTCCCCCTTACAACTTAGTCATGGGGGAGATGGCCATCCATGCTAAGATTCTATAAAGTGGCTCCTCAGTTTTTAACTTTTCTGTTTTATATCATTTTTAGTATGTTTTCTATTTTCATGGATATTTTACAATTTTTTCTATATATTTTTTTATTTTTCTTTATTTGAATTTTTCTTACCTTCATTTATCTTTCTTTATTGCTATCAAGACTTTGGTGCCAACAATAGCTACTCATTACTAGTGGTTTGAAATTTATTGATTACTTGATTACAATTGGTTGGATTTCATTTTAGAAATTTTACATTTACTAATGGGACATTAATTCTTTTCATGTTAACAATAGTGAGTCCATGACATCCATCACTCCACTCAACTCTATGGTGTTTCCTCATTTTGGAATTACGAGGTTCCTTATTGATAACAACTTACAATAAGTTGGTCACCTTTGTACCTTTCAAAATTAGGATGAATTAAGTAGATTGACAAGGGTGTGACTTCAAAAGGATTTATCACTTTTATACCTACTTGTCATCTAAGTTACATGAGAATTTCCATGGATTTCTAACCATTCCATTGTAGATCAATAAATAGGAGGCAATGTCTTTGCATAATGCAATTCCCATTTGCAAAAACAAATAATGATGAAAATTCAAAGCACATGCCTTAGATATAATAATGGGCTAAAAGCACTAGTTATGGGGCTGGAGAGACGTGTTACCCATGCTTGAAGGCACCCCTCAAACTAAGGCCCTTTTCACTTCCTTCTTGTCTTTTCTTCTTCTTTTGGAATGGTGAGTGGTCTGTGGGGATGTTTTTGTAGCTTGGGGGTGGAATGGTTTAAGGTGTTGATGCAAAGTCACTAGAAGTGGATGGTCTTTCAGGTCATAATTAATCACATCTTTCACAAGAAAGATCTCAGGTCATAATTAATCACATATTTCACAAGGAACTTCATGTAACCACCATGGAGAACTTCATTTCATGCTCTCTCTCATCCAAAAATTTCTTCCATAAACAACCTCACTACAACTTTTCATGAATGTTTCAATGGGTTCATTTAGTAAACAATTGAAATTCTTGTATGACTTCTTTGATGATTTAGTCTTTAACAATCCATGATCATTAATCAACCTTGGGGTCCATGGGCTTCTTGGTTTGAGGACATGCAAGGGCATTAAGGGCATGAGCCTACTATGGGAAGGACACACTTGCATATTCCTTAGTTGGGATGGTTAAACATCTTATCCCTTAGCCATTTTGCTCTCAAAACATTACAATCTCACTATGATGTATCTAGTATTTTCCTTCCTTGACATATTAAATCTCTAAAAATCTTCTTTTCTAAGCCTATTTCTAACCCTCTTCTAGCATTTGCATTATTCTAGGCTTTTCTGGCTTCCTATGGATTCCAATTTTATGAAAAAAAAAATATTTGTGCTTGCTTAGTTTTTAAATGGAAAAAGTTTTGATTTTTGGTTGCATTAATGCATTCCCGTTGATGTAGCCTAATGCATCGATGCATCCTCATCAACATAGCACAAAAATACTATATATATGCATCAACACTTAGCTAATTTTTGCCATTTTCTTCCAAAGGCCCAAGGAGTTTTGGTAGTTTTCAAAGCCTAGAGCCTTCTCGAGCCTATAACATATAAACCACTTCTCCAAATCACTCTGTTCTTTAATCTTGTAGCTATCAAAGGTGAGATTTATGTCATGGGGCCTACAAATCATAGGTTTTTGACAAAAAATGTTTTGAAATTTTTCTAACTCCCACAAGGTTTAACTAATAAAATAACATTAAAAATCATTAACTCATGTAAGTTAAAGCTTACCATCAAACTTTGGTAGCTATCCAAATGAAATAATAATAAAATAATATTAAAATAATTAATCCTCCATAATCACAACTTAGCCTAAGTGTAACTTGCCAAGGAGACAAGGTATCAAAGTGCTCTAAGTTACATCAATTAAGAGCTGATCCTTGGTTATATTATGATTACAAATGGAACCAAAACCTAAGAGACCACAAGAGGGAGGATTGTTGCAACCAAGGGACAAGCAACAAAGATGGGAAAAGGGCTAGTAGCCATAGCAATCCTAAGAAGTAGTAGAAACACATGCCATGGGACCTCTTTGGAAGGAGCCCAAGGTGGAATCTGTTCGATAAATTCCCATAGCTAAAACTTATCAGTCACAACAAGATGAGGTGCCTGGCCCTAAACCAAACCTAGAAGTCATCATGATTGAGGCTTGCCTAAGGTAAATTAGCACTAAGGTGATCAAAATTTTGGTTCTTTAAGAGCTTAACTTTGGTTCCTTCTTAGACTTTGCACCATAAGAGGTTAAGACTTAGTTGCAAACCTCTCCCATGTGGCCTATTCTCACTTCCATTAGGGAGTGGTACTTAGGAGAAGCATACCTCTTTTGAAACAACAAGTAGGTAGACACCGTAGTCAAGATCAAGGACATCCGGTATCCTATTCGATCGAGGCCATCTCAAAGGTCCTTAGGTTTCTTGACACTACAACAACCTTGGTAGAGATATCAATGCAAGCAGACTAAGAGGTCAAGAAAGAGTGGATCTAGTGATGCTATGAAGTGATCTATAAGGAGTGTGATGCACTCACTAAGGTAAAGATGGCCTATTTCAAAATTATGGCCCATCATCTCAACCCAATGATGAGGCCAAGGAAAATCACAATCTTCTCTACTTGTGCATGTGTTGTGCTAAGCGGGAAATTTTTTTTCAATCTCCCATAGCACATATTCCTAGAAATTGAGAAAAGGTTCAAAGAGAATGAGCATGGGAGAGGAAGACACTTCTCTTTCTGTGTCTTATTAGAAAATTATACAAAAGGAAAGGCATAGCCCACTATGCCAATGATGTGTTACATCATGCTCCTACCACATCTTGGTAAGAGATGATGTAGGACAAAGTGTCTGTCAAGTTGTAAGAAGAGAAGTAGCCACCACCACCACTACTAACTCAAGAAAGAATATCAAAGGCTTGTGCTACAATCAAGTAGATGTAGAAGTTCCATGAGCAACTCTTATAGCAATAGTAGGAATGATCAAGGGATGGAGACTCATCAATCTACTAGCTAGCTTTGAGGCATTGGAACAAGGTCACTCAAACAATAAGCTTGTTGTAGTAGATTGCATCATTATTCTCCACACAAAGGATGAAGGCACTCACAAGGTTAAATTTGAACACATAAGAGGTAATGGTATCCATCTTAGGATAATAATAATTCCCAGATATCTCTAAGAATGACATCACTTTTTTAGTATTCCTTGAGGAGGGCAAGGGGACAACTAGCAACACCATGGATAGGAGACAATAGTGAAGATGGTGGCCAACCACATTACAAAGGTACTAAACACTCTTGCAACAACCTTGCTTAATATTATTGCACTTAGGGATTTGCAAACACCTACAAGAGTAAGTGGATGACTAAGTGTAGCCCAACATGAGGAGGTGTTGGACCACCTAGTGGGAACTAGGCAACTACTTCTAAAGATCTGTGATCTCCTAGATAACATCATTGCCACCTAGTTAGAGCTATTGAAAGCTAAGGATAAGATTAACATCATCAACAACTAACTTGAGGAAGCCATTTCCAATAATAGACAGTTGGCTACCGAGGTTATAGAATTACAAGCCTGATTAGCTAATCCCATTGTTCTCAACCAGGAAATAACAAGAGATGAAGCTTTTCTATAACTTCAAAACAAACTAAGAGAGTATAAGAATGTAAAGTAGGTAATGGTATTTGATGCATTGCTCTTGGAGACCATGACCTACAACATCAAGAAGGACCTATTAGAGGTCTACAAGGAGAATCCACCTCTAACCAAGGACATTCATCACTTGTAGAATGTCAAGGCATAGAAAGATCAAATGGTAGAATTTGTGTAATAGCTGCAGGAGTAGCTTGCTAAGGTAAACTTGGATTTGAGAAGGTTAGATGCTAAGAATCAAAATCTCTCAATGGAGAAAGTCTATCTGCTTCACCAGTAAATAACCATTGAGATAGCCACCTAGAAAAATGAGGTCCTAAATCTTGAAAGGATCAAGAACCACTACGAATACTAGGTTGGGCTTCATATAAAAGTCAATGAAAAAGAAATTTAATTAGTTAAGGTAAAGATGAATGAGGCTCTCCAACAACTCCAACAAATAGAGAATCTGTGACAACCCATGTTTGATGGGCTAAACCTATATAACAAAGTTGAAATCTACTTTAAGGACTTGTAGATCAAGAAGATGATGGAATATATGATGTTACCCAACCTATGATATGCAAACTTGGAAATGCTAACTACTATAAGGTAATGGTTAGAGCTAGTGCAACAAGTGTCTAGCTCATACATTTTGTATGAGGCAAAGTTCAAGCACCACAAAGACACAAAGTAAAAGCTAGAAATAGCTAATGATAAGCTTGAAGTTCTTTGAGCCCACTTCATACATCAATAAGTAGTGGCAGAGAACTTGAACAAATGAATGAACAATTACCATAAGCTGTAAAATCTTGTCAGGGCATTCAACATCAAACATAAGTAATTCATTGCCTATTTCATTAATGTTAAGGACCTGTTCCTAGTCATGCCCTATCCATGGGATGTTCCCATACCAACTCACATCGATGATGTTGTGTGGACTATGTACAATGCCTAGACCAAGGAGGAGAAAATGAAGGCATTGCTGGTTGCCTTTCATCTTCTAGCAAAAGTAGTAGCTATAGCAAGATAGCCAAAACCTCAGCCTCAACCACCACCACCATGGGTATCAGAGCTTGGACAAGGTCTATCAGCATCCTAACAGCCTCCACCTCCTAGCACTATTTGATTGTCTCTTCATCTTGGGCTATTCAGGGAACTCCAGCTATTAGTTTTCATAAGGTTGTTCAATTTTATTTTCATGAATATCCATTTTTGTAAATTATGTAAATCCATACAATCAAGCACATACAGTCACCTAGTTAGTAAGTTAGTTTGTTGGTCCATGGTTCCATACGTTTCCACATTTTGTAAAAAGCTTGATCCTCCTTTTTTCTTTTTTTACTCAAGAATGAGTTTTTAGTCATTCATGTGGATATGCAATCCATGTAAAGTAGGCTTTTGAAAGGCTTTGTGCCTTCTTGTGGCTGAAAATTTCAACCATTTTTTGCCTTCTAGAAGGTCCAAATGCCTTCTAGTGTGGATAGTGAAATTATGCTGGATTGTCTCTAAGGGATAAATACCAAAGGAAGAAAACCCTAAGGAATGCTCTCAAAGCATGATTAGGATATGCCATTCCATATCAATAAAGCTTCCTTTTATTTCTCTTTATGTATATTTATTATTATTTCCTTTATAAATAATGTCAAATATCATACAGATTTCACATTTGGTATATTTCCTTCATATGCATAATGTCTAATATATCATGTATTCGATGTTTTCCATGACATCTGGGGATGGGATGTCACAATTGGTATGAGAGCAAACCACAACTCAGGGACCATTCAGAACCATGGGTCGACTACAACATGAATCGAATGATCCAACCTTGAAGCCACAACACAAGTCATTGATCATTGCCAAATGTACCATATGTTTGTGATGTAAGTCAGAAGATACCTTTTCATTTATTTCATGAACAAGGGATTAGGCATGCAACAAAGAAGATTATTTCATGGATATCATTTATCAATGAAAATTTGATCACATCTCATCAAGATTCATCAATTACAAGAGATGTTGGTAAGACAATGATACACTTGTCCAAGTAACTATTTTCCATCTTAATACTATAATTATTAATTAATTAACGTCATTTTTAAATTTATTTCAAGAAATTTAGTAACCATGACATGTATTAATATTGTTTTGTCGAAATTCACTATCCAAGTAATCTAGAAGATTCCAAGTTACAATATGTCATCCTAGAAATGTTAATTCAAAAAAATAGGCTAGTTTGGTCTTTTTAATTCTTGAAAAATTAATTTCATTTTTGAACACTAAAACTATGTCTAACACATAGTACTCATGGAGACAATTCTGACAGCACAAATTTCATCTCGATTGGACTTACGGTTTGGGAGATATCAATGTTTAAAGTTTCTTGTTATATGTGCATTAAAATAATATTAAATTATTACTTTATTATTTCAACCAAAAAATTTCAAAATTTTAGGATTAGGAATCAACCCAAAATTTCCATTTACCTATACCAAACCCTTGCTTTGTNATTAATATATTAATAAATTAAAAAATTGAAAAATAATAATAATGAAATTTAACAAGAGGACATGGGTTCAAACCCAAGACCCCCTTGTTCAGTTTTAATTAATAATAAAAATAATAATATAATAATAATCATAAAAAGATTATAATTTTTTTTAAAAAAACCCCTTTGTGGGTGAGGTCAGGACCGGCTCTGCTACTACCCAGTAGCATCACAACCGGCCAATGATCAATGGCAACTGGGCCTACCATAAAGCCTAGCTGCATAGCAAAGGTAGCCATGATGAGTCTGCACTCTGTTCCATTTCTAAATAGCCACTGACTTTCTGCACCTGATGCCTAATGTCACACTTCCCATTACCATGCTACACCCACTGCCTGTCGTTGCATGCCCATTTCTTGTTAGTCACCGTAGAGTGCTAGCCACCACAATGCTCTACCCTACCACTACCAAACATGTCGTTGTTGTCTCTCTGAACACCACTACCCTGGAGCACTACAGCTACCATGCCTTGGATTACACTTTATCACCTACTGTAGAAATCCTCACCTGCAATCTGCAAAAACCCTGGCCATGATTTTTGTAGCTGCTATTGACTGTGTTGCTATTGTCCATCGACGTTGCCAATAACTGCCTCCAACATTGCTAATAACTGCCTCTAACACTGTCAATAATCACCTCCAGCACTATCGATAACTACCTCCAGCACCATCGATAACCACCTCCAAGACCACCAAAAATCATCTACAACATTGTTGATAATCATCTCTCAGACCACTGATCATTGCCTCTCCTGCCATAGATCACCACCTTCCTCTCCAGTACCAACACATTTTGAAGGCTATGCTAGCCTCATTTGGGGCTATGCAGGGCATGAGGAGGGTTGCACACACTTCAAGGAGGGTCATGTGAGCCTTAGGAAGGGTTGTGCAAGTCCTAAATAAGGTTTTTCAAGCCCAAGGGCGGGTTGCATAGGCCTAGGTTGTGCCACCCAACGTAGCCCTTTTTTGCCAACTCCAATATCAATGCTGCCATCTTCACCGACATGGACCTCCATTTGCTATGTTGCTTACCTCATTCATGTTTCTTGCCTCATTGCCATTCAACTCTCAGCCACTTGATAGCTACCCAGGACACTACTGGTGCACCACCATGGTGTTGCTATGGTTCTACATGAAATGGCAAATTCTTTGTCATTTGATGGAAAAATTGAACTTTCTATCAATTAACAGAAAATTCAAAATTTTTTCATCAAATGGTTAACTTAAAAATAATATGTGCAAAAATACTTTCCAAAATTAGAATTTGGTGTGTTGGTAGAAATAGAGATAAAAATTCCACAATTAAGTGCACTCACTTTGAAGTAGAATTGGGATGAGTGACCTCTCAGGAAGTCTCATTTTTATGCCAAAGTACTTAGACTCCAAAAGCCATAACTTTTAATTTTGGAAGACTTTTTCGGCAAAAAAATAGTTGTTTCCTATATTTTTCAACCTTCCAGACATAATGGTGAAGTTAGATACATCCCAAGGAACCCCAAAAATTATTTTTTACTCCTTGCCCAATATACCACCTCGAGATCCTCAAAAGTTTAATTTTGGCATCACTCAAGCATACAATGTCCATTTTCAACATATGAATAGTCATTTCCAACATTTTTTACCCTTTTGAACTTAATGGTGAGGTTAGATTTATCATTTGGATAGCCAATAATTCAATGATATCATAAATTCAACCTTTTGGGCTTAAGATTTGCTCCATAACCCTTATAGATAGTTTTAAGATCACTATGGCATGTCATTAATTACACTACCAAAGTCAATGTTCTTAAGGGAAGTAGAAAGGCTACCAAGAATTAGATAATATAGTTACATATTACTAAAATTATATGATGTCATCAAATATTACTAAAATTAGATAATATAATTATAAAAATAGATAATGTAGTATTTAGTTGATGTAGTTGATTATCAGTCGATGTATTAGTTAATGATCAATTGATGTGTTAGTTGGAGAATTAGTTGAAGAAATAGAAATATCTTCAACCTTCAAGAAAAGGGTATATTAATCCATCCTACAATTAAAACAGAGGGCAAAAACAACATGGAGACTCAAAATCTTATTTCAACAAGAAGTATGATACTCATGAAGAGAAATGATTCAAAAAAGAATCCAAGAATGAGAATGAAAGTTACAACATACAACGTACTTGAAAGATCATTAGTAAGTGAGAAACAACATCTGCTATGTCCATCATGTGCCTTAGATTGGCATGAATATCGATATCCACACATCTTAGCAAAATTAGAAGATTTGGATGTTAATGTCTTGTGCCTACAAGAAATCTTGACATGGAAATTTTATATCAATTTCAACTGGACTTGGAAAAGATGGGATACAAGGGTATGTACAAGCAAAAAGCCTCCTATGGAAGTTCTTCTTTTGAGCCATATAGATTAGCCTATTGCAGAAATCACAACCTGGATGATTGTGCAATCTTTTATAAAGAAGCCAAGTTTGAATTGGTACAAAGATTTGAATGGAGTTTAGAAAATATGATTTTTGAAATTCCAGAACTTCAAGAGATGGGAAAGAAGGAATAGTTAATATTTCGAAAAAATCACATAGCCTTGGTAGTGATTCTAAGATTTCATCTATCAAGAAGATGTGTATGCATGGTTAACACACATTTGATTACCAAACCAACATGTTTAGATGTTAGA
>MNCI01015841.1:80150-101047 GCA_015680685.1 Gnetum montanum | reverse complement strand
TTTTTCTCACATATATTTTGTTTACAGAATAAGCAAGAAACAACTTCAAGTTCAAAGGAGAAATCAAATTATTGGAGTACAGGATAATGAAAGAAAGCAATGAAGCTGGAAAAAGATACATACTGTGGATTCATTCAAGGACAAATGAAACCTAAGGGGGATATATTATCACATCCCCATTTCCAAATGATGTTGCTACCTAATGAAGATGGTGTCTCTTCATAACAAGTTTCATTGTTATCTTAATAAGACCCAAAAGTGCAGTTGTAATTGAGACCCGAAAGGGCATGTTGTAATAATAGACGTGTCTCTTAAGGTAACCTTTGGGAGTTTGACCTAAGACATTTATACCTAGGGTTAGAGGTCGTGCCAGCATGGAATGGTGGAGCCAATATAGGCAAGTCATGGAGTGGCAAAGTCGGTATAGGCAAGTTACAGGAAGTGGGTGAAGTAGAATAGGAAGTGGACTAGCCATCTCTTCTAACCAAGTTATAAGCCTAATAGTGGTGGTAGTGTTATATTGCCTCTAAGGGATAGATACCAAAGGAAGAAAACCCCAAGGAACACTCCCAAAGCATGATACAAATACGCTATTCCATATCAATAAAGCATCCTTTTATTTCTCTTTCTACATTTTTCCTATTATTTCCTTTATACAAAATGTCGAATATCACACATATTTCACATTTGATATATTTTCTTTATATGCATAATGTCTAATATATCATATATTTGATGTTTTTCATGACATCCAGGGATGGGATGTCACAATAGGGATGTAATTTAATTGGACACCTTGATCCTTAACATTTTCCTTCATTCATAAAATTTATGCACAAAAATTTCTAGCTTAAATATATTTTTCTTCTACTATAGAAAGATTTATAGATGTTTGTGTTTTTGTTTCCCAAGACACAAGACTTTTTCCTAGAATGAAGCAATTTCCAGTTGTGCTCTAATGATCATATGTATAGCCTACCCAATTTGCATCATAATACTCGACAAGATTAAGTGAGGAGCCCTTTTAATACCAAAGTTCCCAGTCAATAGTACCTTTTAAATAATGAAAATTTTGTTTAATAGCTTTTATATGTGATTCCTTTGGATTATCTTGATACTTGGTACTTGGTACATATTCCAATAGTTAAAGCAATGTCAAATCTACTAATGGTAAAATAAAGTAAGCTACCAATCATACCTATATAAAGCTTGGTATCAACAAATTTTCCTTACTCAACTTTGTTAAGCTTAAAATGTATAGCCATAGATGTTTCTTTTAGTTTTACATCAACTAAATTGAATCTTTGTAGTAGATCATTAATGTATTTTGTTTGACAAATGAAGGTTCCACCTTTAGTTTGACCAAATTGAAATCCAATGAAGTTTTTGAGTTCTCCTATCATTCTTATTTTAAATTTTGTTTTGCATAAGAGCTAAAAATTTCTTGCATAAAATTTCATTAGTAGCTCCAAATATAATATCATGAACATAAATTTACACAATAAGTAAATATTTACTTTCAAATTTAAGAAATAAAGTAACATCTACCCTATATCTCTTGAAACCATTAGATATGAGATTATGTTACAGTCTATCATACCAAGCTCAAGGGGCTTGTTTGAGCCCATAATGAGTCTTTAATTTTAAAAAATAATTTGGATGAATTGGATCCAAAAATCCTTTGGGATTCTCAACATATACTTCATCATGAATAGTTCCATTTAAAAAGGCACTCTTCATATCCATTTGGTATAGCTTGATGTTTTTAATACTTGCATAGGCTAAAAGAAGTCTGATTGAATCAATTTTGGTCATAAGAGCAAAAGCTTCATTAAAATCAATTTCCTCTTATTGATTGTATCCTTTGGTAACCAACCTGGCTTTATTTGTAATAATGTTGTTATTTCCATCTCCTTTGTTTCTATAAATCCATTTTATTTATAAAATCTATTTGTGATCAAGTTTAAGAGTTAATTCCCACACATCATTTCTAGTAAATCTTCTTGCGTGGATGAAATCCATCCTTCCTCTATTTCTACTTCTTTAAAATTTTTGGTTTCAAGTTATGAAAGATAGACAACATATGCACAAATAATAGGAAAAATGCAAAAAGAGAAAGAAAATAATGCTTTATTGATATGGAATAGTGTATCTAGATCATACTTTGAGAGTGTTTCTTGAGGTTTGATTCCTTTAGCATCTATCCCTAAGAGGCAATCCAACACTACCAGAATAGTTAGGCCTATTATCGGCTAGAAGGAATGGCTAGTCCTCTTCCTATTCCCATTCACCTAGCTCCTATGACATGCTTATACTGGCTCCACCATTTCATGCTAGCACCACTTGTAAGCCTGGGTATAAATTCCTTAGGTCACCTTAAGAGACACATCTATTATTACAATATGCCCTTTTAGGTCTCAATTACAGCATGCCCTTTCGGGTTTTGATATGATAATGATAACACTTGTTATGAAAAGGCAAAATCTTCATTATAAAGTAATGTTATTTGGAAATGGAAATATTACAATCTACCCCCCTTAGGTTTTGTTCATCCTCAAATAAGTCCATGTTCACTATCTTTTTCCTAGCTCCAATGCTTCTATGCTCCATAATTTGATTTCTCTTTTGAACTTGAAGTTGTTTCTTGCTTATTCTGCAAACAAGATATATGTAAGAAGAATATATAGAAAATAAAATATTATGTTCTTAATACTTACTTCATTTTCTAAGATAATGACAAGAGGTGAATTTAAGATCTACCAACCACCAATCACCAGTCCTAACTAGGGCCATAAAAAGTGAAACTCGAATATAGTTATCCAAGTGATGGTAGGGTAAATCCTTTATTCCCAACTTCCATTACCTTAGATATTTTATTTATCCAATTAAAATATAATTTAAAAATAACGTAAATAATAATATTTATCAATAATAGTAAGAGTGAGATACTTCCTATTCATGATCAACCTTATAAACTAATAGAAGTAATTGTAATTCTACCATAAGTGGTATATGATCAAATGGTCTTGTTTGAGATGGAAGGGCTTGATCTTGATTCTTCTCCACTTCTTCTTTAGAAATCAACTCTAGTAACTTGGTAACTTGGAAGAATCAGACATCATACCAAATATAATCTAGAGTTTCAATGAAGAATCTTGTTAATCCATCCTCATTAATCATAGTAGAGTAATTACTAAACTGTGATTCTTGATGAGCACTATCCATCAACATCATCTATTCTTGATTTCTAGAATCTAATTTATCTATTGAACATTCAAAGTAAGTAGATGCAATAACCAATGGAATTTCATGCTAAATTAATGAAAATATCTTTTTTAAATCAGGTTCATCTTCCAAGAATTCTTTTAAACATACATATTTTAAAAATTGATATACACTACTTCCAACTTTTCTGTTGAAGTATTGATAAAGAACAAATGGCACTAGATTAGTATAGCTTTGGAATACTTTATTGTTTAAACTTTCTTATGTTTGCTTAATCAGGTGTGCTTCTTAACATAATCTCACAGTTGGACATGTTGATTTGACAATTAAATGTGTGGTAACAAAACATACACATATTCCTGATAACTAGATTTTTAGAATTACTACCAAGGCTATGTGATTTTTTGAAAATCTTGATTATTTTTTCTTTTCCATGGTTTGAAGTATTGGAATTTTGAAAATCATATTTTCTAAACTCCATTCAAATCTTTGTTCTAATTCAAACTTGGATTCTTTATAAAAGGTCACACAACCATCCATTTTGTGATTTGTACAATAGGCTAATCTATATGGCTCAAAAGAAGAGGTTATAAAAGAACATTTTTACTTATAAATACCTCTGGTATAGAAACTACCATGGCAAGACTTCTTGTAGGCATAAAAAATTAGCATCCAAATCTTGTAATGTTACTAAAATGTATGGATATTGATACTCCTAGTAGTTCAAAGCCCATGATGGACATAGTGGCCATTGCTTCTCACATGCTAGGGATCTTGCAAGAACATTGTACATTGCAACTTTCATTCTCATTATTAGATTCTCTACTGGACCATTTATTTTCATGGGTATCATACACCTTGTCAAAACATGATTTTTAGTCTCCATTATTTTCTACCGTATGTTTTTATTGCAAGACAAATGAATCTACATCTTCTTAATCATTGAAGACCTTTCTATTTTATCAACTAATTCTCCAACTAATACCTCAACTAGATCGATATATTAATTGATTAGCTGATTTACTACATTATCCAATTCTTATTGACCTTTCTACTCTCCTTTAAGACACTAATTCCAAAAGTGTAACTAATGACATGCCATAGATATCTTAAGACTACAAGCAGAGATTATGCACTTGATCTCAAGGCCCAAAAGGTTTAATTTGTTAGTCCAAACAAGACATGATTAGTTATCCTTATCTTGTTGATTTTTAAGGCACATTTCATGATATCATTAAATTATTAGATACCTAGATGATAAATTTGACCTTACCATTGGGTTTAAAAGGGTGAAAAATTTTGGAAATGACTATTCATATGTTAAGAAAGAACATTGTATGCTTAAGTTATGGTAAAATTAAGCTTCTAAGGGTATTGAGGTACTATGTTGGGCAAGGGATGAAAAACTAATTTTTGAGGTTTCATGGGACATATCTGACTTTACCATTATGTCCAAAAGGTTAAAATCTATAGAAAACAACTCTTCATTCACTAAAAAAGACTTCCAAAATCAAAAGTTATGGGTTTAGTAGTCCAGAATCTTTGGCACAAAAAATGAGACTTCTCAAGAGGTCACCCATGTCAGTTCTAGTCGAGGACGAGCATGCTTAATTATGGAATTTTTATTTCACATGACACAAATGCATCAAATTCTATTTTTGAAATTTATTTTTGTGCATTATTAATCTAAACTAATGGTTTGAGAATGAAAATTTTAAATTTTCTCTCAATTGATAGGAATTTCAAATTTTCGGTCAATTGACAAAAAATTAGAATATCTATTGATAGAGAATTTTTCCATTGCACAGTAAGCAAGGAAGATGGTAGCAATGGCCAAAATGGCATGCTAGTGGTAACGTCTAGAGGGGATTGACAGTGGTCGGTGTAAGTAAATTCATTCAATATAGTGATTTGATCTAATGGTGTAGATCATTTCATGGTGGCAACATTTTTCCTCTACCACATGGCTCTCGAAGAGCCAATGTAGCTTGGATGTTGGCTACACACCCTATGAAGGGGTCCACGTGGCCTACGTTAGCACCTACACAACCTCGATAGGGGCCTACTTGGCCCACACAAAGGATCGATGTGGCCCTAGCATGGCAAGCATGGCCCGCGACACTCTACAAAATTGCACATTTGTGGCAAGGATTTTTGGCATTGAAGGATGCCAAAAAATTCTATTATCAATGATGCCATTGGTGCTTGTGAAGCACTAGAGGGGGTGTTTATGGGTAGCACCATCGATTTCCACAAAGTACCAAAGGAGTTCTTTATGGATGGCACCATCAGTGCCCATGGAGTGCTAGAGGGGGGCCTTTATGGACAATGTTGTTGGTGTCCACGGAGCACTAGAGGGGGCCTTTATGGATGTCATCATCAATGCTCATGGAACACTATAGGGGGCCTTTATGAATGGTTCCATTAGTACTCATGAAGTGCTAGATGGGACCTTTACGAATGGCACCATTAATGCCTATGAAGTATTGGAAGGGGTCTTTATCGATGGCATTGTTGGTTCCCATGGGTATCATTGGTGGCCAAAAATTATGGTGAATTTTCAAATGACACTAGAGGAGGAGGCAATAATAGTAGCATAAGAAATGGCGATGGTGACAGTAGCATAGGTGGTGATAAAAATAGCTTGCGTGGCATCAAAAAACATGATGAAAATTATAGAGAAAATGCAAAACACAATGGAGTAGCCACATGGCAGAACGGTAAGTGACATAGTTTTGGTATGAGGACTAATGGTTGGAAAGGCATGATGCACAAAGGCCATCAGTAGTGGTAGGAAATGAAGTTGGTGGAAGCTGGTAGATCAATGGTGCATACGAGAGAGTGGTAGGTGAGGGTTTGGTAAGTGATGCATGTGAGCAATGGTTGCAATGATGATAGAAGAGAGAATGGAATGTAGTGACTATAGGATAATAGATGATGCAGTGGAAGATGGATGGTGGTAAGCATTAGGCATGATTGATGGTTGAGTGGTTTGAGTAGGCAAGCGACACACACATGGTTGCTCTAACCAACCCTAGAATAGGGGATGTCTAGCCCTAAAGGTTGACATGGCCCTAGGTAGGTTGCACATCTTGTATAGGCCTCACAATATTATTATTATTTATATTAAACTAAATTATAAATTAAAAAATTAATAATAAAGGTTTTGGCTATTGGGGATTGGGTATTATTGTTAAATATATATATAATGATTTAATAATTTAATATTTTTTTAATGCATGCAATCAAGAAACTTGAAATAATGATATTTGCTCAAACTGTAAGTCTGATGAGGATGAAATTTGTACTGTTGGAACCATCTTGACAAGTACTATGCATTGGACATAGCTTTAGAGTTCAAAAATGAAGTTAGATTTTTCAAGTTTTTGAAAGGTCCAGCTAGCATAATTTTACCGTAACTGAAGCATATAATGTTCCATTAACATCATTTTTTCCTAAATTCTGTGATGTGGAGGAGATAATTTTTGACCATTTCAAGTCTTAAGTTAGATTTCATTAAATATCCCAGACTCTATTTTTTTAAGTGCTATTGGAATCCATTATACATTAACATGAAAGAATTGCTAAATTGGAGTCTTATGGTGATATTGTTAGAGTGTTGTAGGATAGTTGTACCTATGATTGATGTGTGTCTAGGTGAGTTCATGCATGTTCCTCTTAACTTTATGCTTCTTGACATTTTCTCATGATTTATTCAATCTTCTCAAGTTTTGTAAATTAGTAGCATGATTTGATTTTTGTTGAAATCTTATGATTCATATGTAATTAATATATAGGTTGTGACTTACTTTTTATTTTTAGAAACATCAAATTTTTATACATGAAATGCATGATCTATGTTCCTAAATTGGCTAATTTTTAATGATATTATAAAAATTGGGATTTTGAAGAATTTAATATTATAACCATTTTAATCATGGGTACTATAGGTACATGTATTTTTTTTTACCATAATATTCATCTTGTCTCAAAGCCATTTAGGTTTTCTTTATTTTGTTGAATTTCAATTTTTTAGTATTTTTTTAAAATTTTATGATTTCATATGTTTGAATACTTTTCCATAGCATCTATTATTTTTTGTGTTTATCCTTAATTAGGAGGTTTATGACTTCTTGTCTTTATTTCCTATCTATTCTAGAATTATTGGTTGTTGTTTTATATAAATTTTCTTCCATCTTAGAGTTTGTGCCATAACCATAGTTTAACCATACATCTTTGGTGAAATTATCAATATAGATCATGAGTAGTGGTTAGATCATGATCTTATAACATGAATTATTATAAGATAATGATTATCCTATACCTTTAGAATTACATTTTTTGTTTTAGATTGCGAAACTTATAATACCACTACTCATGATCTATTCATGGTATTCCACCACAAGTTAGAGTGAAGTTATAGATAATTCTTTCATAATATTTGTGTAATTCTAAGATATTTTAGATCATTTGTGACCAACCAAAAATCAAGATTAGGTAATGGTCTAAGACCACAAGTCATATTCAAGTCATGATCAAGCTATTATTAGAGATAAAGTATTATTCTCTTTATTTAACAACTAAATTTGAAACTCTATGTAAATCACAAGTCATAGCTAGATTGTAGCAAGACCATGGTCAACCATCATGAACCATAATGAAGTTATGGTTTTGAATTTTTTCTTTTTTCAATATATTCTTATATTTTGTAGTTAGTTTAACATCTTTTGACATCCTTGGATAATGTTTGATACCAATGGACTACTTTTGAGATTGGTAGGTTCTTAGAAATGATCTTTGAGTTTATTGTTAAACCATGTTGAATATTTTAGTCATTTGGACTTGTTGGATTATTTTTTGTGTTCCTCCATCATCATCATCATTTTATTTTGATATATTTTTAGAGTCATATGTTTGTTGTTTGTATAGAGTTGGCATAAACTTAGGGCTACCATTGATAATTTATTCCTTTCCTAGTGACAAGAAACTATGGGTGGGGAAAAGGTTTATTTAATGTCAACATTTATCTCCTCCTTGAAGTAATAATCACAAGACTGAGAGCTCTTTCAAAAACTCAAGTTTAGGTATTTGCTAGTTTCTAGAAACATCAAGGCCTAGATTCCTTCAAATAAACTTAGTGGTTGTAGAGAACTAAATGTTTTGAACTAATATTTAGTATAAATTTCATAATATTTTATTTTGGGAGCTTAAAAAAATTTTAATTTTATGAAAATACTCACCTCTTATACTTTATTTTGTAGGTAAATAAACTTCCACCTATATCATAGCTACTTAGTCTATGTAATCTCAATCATATGCTACATGTACAAATCATCGTTTTGTTTAATGCTTAAGTGTAATTCAACAGATCTATCACAAATCTCTTCTAGAGAGAAAGTTCCATGAGAAAAACTATAAATAGAGTAAGATTCAATGGATTCATAAAAATAAAATAGTAAAATTACATAAAATCTTAAACATTGAAGACAAGCTACCATTGACATGAGTAAATACTTTGGAAAATGAAGTTGTTTGAATCCATCAATAATATCAAAAATTGCTAAATCCTTAGCTCAAACAAGTAATTAAACAATTGCAACAAATAAGCTACAAGACATACTATTATCTTGACTACTAGCTAAGCAACTATGATAAAGTAGAAAACTAAAGATAACTCACTGAATAGAAGTAAATGAGTTGAATCAAGTTTTAACTTAAAATGTAATTGTACAAAAATCTATCTCTAATGTCCAAGTGTTAGTTCCTTCTAGCTTCCTTGCCTCTCCCATTTATAATTAACATGTCTCAACCTGTTATAGGTTTTGAGGCATAAATTAGTTATAACTAATTCAAGATTAATTGACTAAAAATTGGAAAAATATTTTTTTGATTGTATCCTCACAAGAGCCCAATGCTTCAAGATACTAGACCAAATTCATTTTATTGAATAACTAATTATTGAACTCAAGCTGCTTGTGGAGTTTACCAAATTCAAAGATAACTTTGAACACTTCATTCCATGAGCCTTTATTTGGATTCTTAACTTTGACTATGATATCTTTTGTGTTGCACTCAATGATATCAGATTCTATTATCACTGAAACTATTTTTTTTTTCATCTTTTCCTTATACTCACTAAATTTAACCATTTTATCTTCAAAAGTTGTTTTGGATTTATGAGCCTCCCCAATAGCACTACTACCATCATTATCCCATCTAATAACTCCACCTCAATCGGTGATAACTTCCTCCTCAACCCTCTAGCTTTATCTTCCAAAATTTTTCTTGTACCCAAAACATGGTCATAAGCAAGACCTTGAGATTTAACATAGCTCAATTTTTCCTGGATCAAAGAAAATTTAACTTTTATATCTTTTAGTTATGCCATAAGATCATAGAATCTAATGTTCTCAATGCAAGACAAATCAATCCTAAATTTTAACTTTGCCTCTTCAAGCTTTTACTGCATCCTTTGGTTCAGCTCTTTCTTGCTTTTAATCTAATACACTTTATCTTTAATGATTGATTCTTTGATCTCCTTCTTAATCTTGAGCTCTTTATTTCATTTTGCTAATCTAGCATTCTCTTCCTTAAGCTAATGATTTTCTAGCTCTTTTCTTTTCATGAAACCCTTCAGTGTAGCAATCTTCTTCCTAGTAACTTGCTTCAAGTTTGTAATTAGAGTTAACAAAGTTTTAGAGAGCTCTTCCATTGAGATTTTCGGGTCTTCCTATTCACTCTATGGATCAATATTTTTATAGGAAGATTTTTGTTATATTTGGAATGTACCTTTACTTTTTGATGTTTTAAAATTATTAAATTTTTTATTAATGAGTAATAATCTCTTCATACATGAAAATATATGTTCAAATTACTACATTTTTTAAATTGAGAATAATAAATTTGTACCATTCCACTATTTTCATTCATACTAAAAAGGAAGTACTTATATATTACGAAGAACATATTAATAGAAACTTCAATATAGTTAGTCTAATCCTTTCTAACAAAATATTCCTTTTAATCAAAAATAAGGAATGTACAAGGAGACTTTGTTATATTCACATATCATTCTATTCATATCTAATTATATTCATATAATAAGTATTAGCATTTTCTTTCTTTGATTGCCACAACATGTCTTTGTCTATAAATTTTGTTTTCTTATTTAGTCTTACCTTTTTTTCCATCTTCGTTTTTGCTCATCCATGCATAAACAACTAAACTAGGTTCCATTTTTCTAACCTCATTATCCCTTAGATTATATATCCATTCATAATCCATCCATTTATTCTCTACTATTGATTTTGGTACAAACCAATCCATTGCTATGTCTATTATAATGTCATCCCTTGATTCAATGTTTTTTGCTCTACCACCCATATAATTTCTTCTTCATTTCCATCCCCTAGCCTAACCAAAAGCATCATTCCATTGCTAATATTATTAAATAAATTAAACAACCTCTTTGGTCTCTTATTCCTTAACCCAACATATGTTGCTTCCTATTCCTTCCCTTGAGTTTCTTCAATGTCTACTCTTGGACTCACAATATCTAGCTAAATAGTTTATAGCCATAAATGCTCTATAATAGCATCCCTACATAATACTCTCTCCTAGAAATATTTTAAATTTTCTAAAATAGTTTTCTATTAATTTATTTTTTCATTCCACTCTTGCTTATCATTTTCCTAAAGATCTTATATCACCTTTTACCACACCTTAATGTGGGATCTAATGCAATCTTTAATCATTGCTATGTATTCTATCTTATCAAATGTAATTTCTAGGATCTATCATTCACTTACAAGAAGATGTGGATGTCCATTAACATTTTTCCATAGCTCAAATGAATTAGACTAGTGTTTTTCCATGATATTTGTTTTCCATCAATTAAGTTAGTATCATTACCTTATGCTTATATATTCCACATCATTTGTTCCTGAATTCTATGAATTCAAGGTAGTAGCTTATCCAAACTATAGTGCTTCAAATGTGGAGGAGAATGGGAACATAAGCAATAGGAATGTTCACCTCACAAGGCAACCAAGGACAAAGATGTGCAAACCATGGAGGTGGAGGAGACAATTTTCAACCATTTCATTTAGGAAAAACTTGAGACTTTCAAAGTAATGCAAATGGTCAAGAGTCCATAGACATTTTCCCCTCAATGCAAATCATTGTAATAGAAAGAACCTATGGTAGACTTAGTTCAAGAGTAGATCATTTGGGATATTCAAGTACAGATCTAGTTGCAGAGCACATCCTACCATCTACATCAAACTCAAAGGAGATTCTTTGAGCTCTTAGGATTTTAAGGCTTACAACTTGTATTCTTTAAACTTGGATTTCCAATGAATTTTTTCTCATATTTAATGCAAAGTTTTCAGTTTCCTTTGTTTACCACATTTGTTTTTACTTTTCTCTATTCTTGGATTTGGCATTTGAATTACCATTGCATACATTTTTATTCTTATTTCACATCATAGTAATAGATGTATAAGCCCTCAAGTGATCAACAGATCATTTGACATGCTCCATAGCCTCTTTAGAGGCCCATGGATCTAGGGTTAAACTATTTCTATTATGAAATTTTCAATTTTTGAGCACTAAATTTTTTAGCTGTTACAACCATCCTCATTCTCAATGTAATTGGTTGTGACTATCGATATTCAATAGTTTCTTTAAATAGACTATGAATCCCTACATATCACACTATCATTGTACTTTTCTATTTAGGTCAAATTCTCTTCAAAAATTAACTTTTAACTTACCACAAGATGCAACTTACTCATAACCTAAAATTACAAGAAACTACAAGCTACATCATAGACATAATTACCAATTCAACATCAAAACCTCTAATCAAAACAAAAATTTTTAGGAAAAATCCCTTGGAATAAAAGATAAAAAAATTTTACAAAAACATCAAAGGAATGGGAGGTGTTCCTACACCAAGAATTATCTTTATGAGAATCATGATAGGAGCCACCATAATCACCTCTACTTCTCCTTAAAACTACGTAACCTATTGACTATAATCCTATGTCCTAAGTCCTAACTAGGTTTCACTCTCATATAGAAGTATTCCCATGTAATTATTTCTAAGTCTTCCTAGAGGATTAAGACCTCATTAGAATCTTAAAACAATCACATATGCACACCAAATTCCAAGACATCTAATTCATCCTTACTCGTGTCCCACACCATGTTGAGATAATTTATTACTAATCTACTACTCTGTGTCGTACATGTTCCATAGCCTAGCATATGTCTCATATCACATTAAGACTATATACTACTATTAAAATAATACCACTTGCATCTTTTACAACTTTTGCTATGATCACTAGGATTGACTCTATGAGTGCAATAACTTTAAAATAAAATAAGGAATCATGTTAATATCATATCTATAGAAACAATTAAAATAAAATAACAGATGTACTGTCACACCCCCAAAATTAGACAAAGATAAATTTATCAAATTTTCTTTAGGAATATGATTAGATTCTATATATTTCATATGAAAAATTTTGGAGTAGGTTCACTCCACAAATAAGTCACCTTCAATTGATTGAATCTAGATATTATGCAAAGATATTCATTTGAAAGAAATCAAGAAAACTAGCTATCTTCAAATAAATTATTAAAATATTACAATACGGTTCACACAATTCACAAGCATTCAAAAACCAATCATACTCAAACAATATTGCAAATCATGAGTCTCTACAATCATAAAATAATTATTCTTCATGAAAGACACAACCAATAGAAATCTCTCCCACAACCCAGAACTAAGATCTCATCTCACAAGTGAGATACAAGAGAATACAACACATAGATCAAAATACCACAAGCTGATCTTGAAGTTGAAATCACCAATTTCACTTACACAATGTGCTAGCTCACACTCTCTTGCTGATCTTTCCACTCTCAAGCACATTTTCTCTCACTCTTGCTACATACAAGCTCTCTCCTTGCATACCATCTCTCCTCTTTTCTCATGGATGGATACATAAATAATTATAAAGATCACAAATCCTAGGAAGCTTCCTATCTTCCTTCCTAGATGTTTTCCATAAGGATGTTGAGTCTTTTGAATGTTTCCCAATTAAAATGTCACATTGGAGCTTTTTTCCCTCACCGACATAAATCTATCTGGTTTCATGTAGACATCTACTATGAAAACCCTACTTTCAAGAGAGATGTTTACTATTTTTAGTAGACATCTACTCTAGTCTTAGGATGTCTACACTTCAATTAAAACGTCTCTCTTGCTAGGGAGACATCTATGCTATAGGTTCCAAGAATAAAAATGCTTATTTTGATGCCTAGTGCCTCCAGATACCTTCCAACAAGTCCCCATAGATGTTGGAACCTCCTAAACTTATCAAAATGATCCAAAAACACCTCCAAACATGCCAAAACATCCAAGAATCATCATCATCAAAACTTAACATAAGAAGACACACAAAAATTGGACACACATGTCTAGGTATTCTTCAAGCACAAAACCTATAAAAACAACTTTTAGGACAAGCACAAGGGAATCGAAAGAGGTGTTCCTACACCAACTCTCCCACCCCTCAAAATGTGAACTCATGTGAAAAAGGGAGTAAGGGTAGAAGGCATTCTTAACTCAACAAGGTTGGTTTTATGAACCCATACAACATTAGCAATGGATTGATCATCCCAATGGATCAAGAATTCATGCCTCTTAACTCCCCAAGTGATAGAAGCTTTCCTCCACTTGAGAACAATTGTCTCCTTATCAACTAGTCTATGATAGTACACAAGATCTAAAACATTAAATACAAAATACACACCAACATCATTTGGTAAATCAATCTAAAAAGTGTTAGCATTAATTTTAGCCCTGATTTTGAAAGGCCCCATCTTCTTTGCTTTTAATTTGAAGAAGTTAACACCTCTCGATTGCTTCTTCTTCAAGTGTATACAAACTAAGTCACCAACAACAAAATTAGACTTCCACTTTCTCACATTCCTCTTGAGGGCTCTCTCTTCAAATTTGATTTTACTTGTACATGGAGATCCCTCGTCTCTTGCACAAAATTAGAACTAAGTTAAGCTACACCATCAAAGCTCTTTAAAGTGTCCACCATCTTTGGATAAAACCCATAATTCATCTCAAATGGACTTTTGCCAATTGAAACATGAAAAGCATTATTATATGAAAATTCGACATGACACAACAATTTTTTCCACCTATTTGGATATCCATCACACAAACATCTCTACATGTTTAGCAAGGATTTCTTCACCACCTCCATTTGGCCATTAGCCTATGGATGATATGCACTAGAAAAATTCAACTTTGTCACTAAAATCTTCCAAAGGAACCTCAAAAAATGACTTGTGAACTTGGAGTCTCTATCACTAATAATATTCAAAGGAATACCATGCAACTTCACAACATGTTGGAAAAATAAATTTACAACATCAAATGCATCACTCACCTTCATGCATGGAATAAAATGTGCCACTTGAAAAACCTATTCATAACAACAAAAAATTGCATTGATCCCACTCTTGGTCTTTGGAATTCCACTCACAAATTCCATTGACATACTTTGCCATGAACCTTTGGAAATTGGAAAAGGTATATAGTGTCCATCTATACCTTTACCTCCTTTGAACCTCTGACATTTCAAGCACTCCTTCACAAATTTTGAAAATTTTGTTATCATACCATGCAAATATAGTGCCTACCCACAAGTTCCAATGTTTTATCCCTACCCATGTGACCTACCATGCCACTACAATGTTTTTCAAACAAAATATTCTTCCTAAAATCACAATTAGAAATACATCCTTTCCATTCTTAAATAGTTGTTCATCTTGAAGATGATAGTCCCTCCAACGATCTATCCTATTCATCAATAGCTCTTTGATGCTCCTCCAACCCTACACAAAATCAACATCATGCTTATATAAAGAAGCAAAATCAACCTAACCTTCCACATAAGGTATGCTAAAATTTACCATATGCATGCTAGATAATGCATCAGCTACCACATTAGCTTTCCCACTTGTGTGGTTCAACAAAAAATTGAACTCTTATAACTATGCAACCCACTTAATTTGCTTTGCACTCAACTTCTTTTGTGAGTTTAGAAATTGAAGTTCTTTATTATCCGTCATCAAAGTAAACTTCTTGGGCAACAAGTAATGCTTCCAATGCTTGATTGCTTGAAGAATAGCATATAACTACTTCTCATATACACTATATTTTTTCCTTAACTCATTCAACTTTTTAAAAAAGAAAGCAATAATCCTACCTTCTTGTAAAAGTACCCCACCAATGAAAAGGCTACTTGCATCCATCTCCACCTAAATTCTTTTTTGGGTTTCATTATCCACCTAAATTCTTTATTTTTCTTCAACAAAGTAAACATAGGCCATGAAATATCACTAAAATTTTTTATAAACCATCTATAAAAACTTGCTAAACAAAGGAATGATCTTACCTCCCCAACATTCTTAGGATTTTACTAATCCCTAATAACATTCACCTTGATAGCTTCCATTCGAATTTCATTTTTAGAAATCACATGATCCAAATATGTGATTTCCCTCTTGAAGAAATGACTTTTCTTCATTTTGATCACCAATTGTGCCTCCTCCAACTTAAGGCACACCATCCTCAAGTGATCCAAGTGCTCTTCCACTTTAGAGCTCTACACCAAAATATCATCAAAAAAGACAATGCTATACTTATCCATCAAGTCCTTCAAGACATCATGCATCAATCTCATGAATGTAGCAGGTGCAATCATGAGCCAAAATGGCATCACCAACCACTGAAACAATCCATCTGGTATTTTGAAAGTTTTCTTTCACTCATGGTAGGCTTGATTCTAATTTGATGGTAGCCACTCTTCAAATCAATTTTGCTAAAAATTTCAGCAAAGGTAAGAACATCAAAGATATCATTCATCCTTGGAATAGGAAACCTATACCTCACTATTATCCTATTCACTACCCTAAAATCAATGCACATACTCCATTCATCACTATCATTTTTTGGTACTATCACTACTAGAACTACACAATGTGAAATGGATTCCCTCACAAAGCCATTTTTAAGTAGTGCCTTTACTATCCTTTGCAATTTATCCCTCTAATTTGGTGTCATCTATTAATCTCTCTTATTTGGAATGATAGAAGTAACGATGAAGTTAATCTAATGCTGTACATTCCTCATCGGTAGTAGTCCATCCAATTTCCCCTTGAATTCCTTGGAAAATTTCTCCTTAAAGCTTAGCACACTTGTAGGAAATTCAACCTACATATCATCATGGTTAGTCGCAATTGTTTTC
Source organism: Gnetum montanum (assembly GCA_015680685.1). Lineage (NCBI taxonomy): Eukaryota > Viridiplantae > Streptophyta > Gnetopsida > Gnetales > Gnetaceae > Gnetum > Gnetum montanum. The sequence goes on along the minus strand of MNCI01015841.1, from coordinate 84,476 downwards.
ATAACAACAAAACCAAAACTAGTTTCATCATGTTCCTTAATATATTCTCTCTCTCCTAGAAGGATTAAGAAAGCATTAAGTGAGCTTTGCTACCTCACTTATTCAGCTATCGTAGGAATCAAATCATGGATTTCATCAAGTCTAACAACACTCCACACATTTCTTTCTTTATCAAACTGAGCACCATTATCAAAATACCAAGGTCTACCAAGAATTACATTAGCGCAATATATTGGAATCACATCACACCTTACAACATCATGAAAACATTTAATTTTAAATTTTAAAGTATATTATTCCCTCACCTCTTGGGAATAATCTTTAGACAACTAATGCACCTTATATTACCTTGGATAAGGATTAGTTACCAAACCCAATATAGCAACTTTTCTATAAGAAATAACATTTTCTTAGGCTCCCCCATCAATCAAAATATGAATTCATTCCCCACTAAGAAAATAACTATCCCCAATTTGAAATAATAATTTTTTATTATGATGATCTCCTCTATTGACATTCCCCATGAATGCATAATAATTTAATTAAAAAACATGCTCAATCTTTGGAGCATTCGGATTACCTATCTAAGGAGCTTGGCTTGATGTCTCCTCCACCTTGATGGCTTGCACATCTTTGTCCTTAGCTGCCTTGTGAAGTGAACATTCCTATTGCTTATGTTTCCATTCTCCATTTGAAGCACTGTAGTTTGGATGAGCTACTACCTTGACCCTTGCCTCCCTTGCCTTGATCCTTCTTAGATTTACCCTTCTCATCAACTCTTTTAGTCTTCTTATCTTGGTTGTCCTTCTTATCTTTAGATTTAAACTTAGATCCCTTCTCAGATCTGGATCCCCTAGAAGTTTCACCCTGATAGAACCCACTAGGATCCAATCCACAACTTCTAAGCAAGTCTAGCTTAGAAAATAAGAATAACACAATAAAATGAAGAAAATATTCGTTATATTAAGATAATTCTAAAAATACATAGAAAATACATCTAGGGTTTGATTTCCCCCCAAAAGTTTGTTTACTATTGTTTCTAAATCCACCTAATTTCTTCTTAGCCTTGAGTGTCAAATCATAAGCCTCATCAAGGGTTTGTGGCTTATAAAAGGAAAACTCTTGCTAATACGTCATTTTGAGACCTCCTAAAAGGATTGAATCTTGCTCATACTCCTCCCAGTTTACCTTAGCTTGATGAAATAGATCATAAAAATCAATGTAAAATTCTTTGAAATCCTTGTCACCTTGCCTTAGGAATTCCAACTTCATAATGGTTTCTTGTCTCTGATGAGACTAGTCAAATTTTATTTTCCACATGTACTTCATCAGATTCCAATCTCTAATAGATTGATTGTTTCTTCTTTCATAACCCTAGGACTCCTTTTCCCACTAATTAGAAGCCATACCTTTTAACCTGGATTTAGCAATAGGTACCCTCAAGTTATTTGGTATCTCTTCCAACTAAAAATGCTTCTCAAGCACCTTTAGCCAACTTGCAAAAGCATTGGTGCCATTTACACCATTAAAAGTCTTCAACTCTATGTTTGAAAGTCTTGAATCATTTCTAAACACTCTCACAAGCCTTACTTCATATTCATTGTCAACCTTGCTTGAAGTATTGAATGTTGTTAAAGCCTTTAGAGTTCCTATTTGAGGAATAGGATTCGCTTCCATTGGAATAATTGCCTAATGGGTTCCTATACTCCCATAGTTGGATTGACCTTCCTCTTCATCTACTCCATCTCCACCTAGCTATGATACTTCTTCATCTAAATGTACATTCTCTTCACCTTCACCTATCTGGATATGGCTACGACCAACTTGTCTATCCACCTTTATGTTGATTTCATCCAATCATGCAACCATTATCTAAAACACTTCATGCTCTCCATTGCATGATCTAGATCTTTCACCTATTTCTTCTTATATGCTATCTAAAATTGACAAAATCCTTAGCCAATATCCAGGAAATAATAAAACTGGGCTTCAATACCAATAACCCTGGAGTAGGTTCACTCCACAAATAGATCACCTTCAATGCACTAAATCTAGATATTATGCAATGATAAATTTATTTGCTAGAAAAAAAGAAAACTAGCTATCTTCAATTAAATGATTAGAAGATTACAACAACATTGACATAACCCAAAAGCATTTAAAAACCTATTACACTCAAACAATATTGCAGAGCATGAGTCTCTACAACCACACAATGGTTGTTCTCAATGTAATACACAACCAATAGAAATCTCTCCCACAACCCAAAATCAAGATCTTAACTCACATGTGAGATACAAGAGAATATAACACATAGATCAATACATAATAAGCTGATCTTGAAGTTGCAATCACCAATTGCACTCACCCAATGTCCTACCCTACTCTCTCTTACCTAGATATCCACTCTTAAGAGTGTTTTCTCTCTCTTGTTGCATACAAGCTCTCTCCTTGCATACCATCTCTTCTCTTTTGTCATGGATGAATACATACATAATTATAGAGATTCCAAACCCTAGGAAGATTCCTATTTACCTTTCTAGATGTTTTCCACAAGGATTTGAAGTCTTTCAGATGTTTCCCAATTGAAACACCACATTGAAGGTTTTTTCCCTCATTGACATAGATGTCTTTAATTTCATGTAGACATCTTTTGTAAAAACCCTTCTTTCAAGAGAGACATCTACTATTTTTTGTTGATGTCTACTCTAGTCTTGGAATGTCTACACATCAACTAAGATGTCCCATATGAGACATTTATATTTCTAGGTAGACATCTATCCTATAGATGCCAAAAATAAAAATGCTTATTTTAATGCTTGGAGCCTTTGGATGCCTCCCAACAAGTCTCCATAGATTTTGGAACCTCCTAAACTTATCAAAAAGAGCCAAAAACACCTCCAAACATGTCAAAACATCCAAGAATCATCCTCATCAAAAATTGACACAAGAAGACACTTGTCTTGGTCTTCTCCAAGTGTAAAACTTGTAAAAACAACTTGTAGGACAAGAAAAAAGGAATCATAAGAGAAGTTTCTGCACCAAATTTACAATTTAAAATTAAATCATTGGATAATCTTAAACCATCAAGTATGAAACTTAACAAGCAATATTTACACTTAAACAATCCATAAAGAATAAACCACTTACCAAGATCTAGATATTGGTATGCTAATAACATAAGCAGAAATCCTTGAGATACAAGTTATAAGAGATATATAAGATAACTACATGAGCCATTTATAAATTCATAACATGGTACAACAATACAATAATGTTTGAATCATTTGTTTGCAAAGCATTCTTAATCACCAATGCTCTCATAGTGCACTACAATCTAGCATTAACAATATCAACAAGAAACTTCATCCGTGCCTCATAACTAAGATCTACATGAAACACATGGAAGGGTTAGAATACCTTTAGAGTAAAGGAAATCACCTTGGTACCACCTAGAACAAGTTGGAAGGTAAAGCCCACATTGTAAAATATACAATTATATCCAACAAGAATCACCAATTAACATAATACATTAATTAATACCATAAACATTTTGATTAATGTTAATGTTAATTTCTATCATTAATCCATGATTTGTCCCTAGGTTCCCATTATATTCTTGTAAGGTTTCTAGTATCACACATTTGGAATAACTATAAGCCTGATACTAACTTTACTGGTCATCAAGAACTATTTGGTATAATACCTCAGCTATTTAGACAAACCCTCATGTAAAACAAGAACAACTATTGGGTATAATCCTCATGCATTTCTAGACCAAATATTGGATTATGTTATGACTAACATCAATGCTATAGTTATTCTAGGTTCTAGTTCCTTACTATCACCCTAGATAAGATTTGTTGCTAACAATAATATCATTAGATTGATGGATTAACTTTGATGTCAATCAAAATGACTGACCAATCATTTATGTACTAATTTTCTTATTCCAAATCATGTTGTTAATAAGCCCTACTGATATGGACTGCAATGCCCTAGGTTGAAGGCCAACTCAACCTAATGAACCACTATTCAATATCAATAGCCTCTTTCTCATAGATGAACCCTATTGATACTATCTGCAATGCCGCTAGATTGAATGCCAACTCAACCTAATAACCAACTAATTAATATCAATATCATATTTCTCATCAATGAACACTACCAATATTATTTGTAATGCACCTAGATTGATGGTCTAAATCTGAATTCAATTTAGACCAACCAACTAATATTAGTAGCCTAAACATTATGTCCCTATCTTTCAAGTCAAATGCACTCATAAATGTCAAAAATATCTACTAGCCAACATTAAGTAAAGGT
>MNCI01015841.1:62450-79825 GCA_015680685.1 Gnetum montanum | reverse complement strand
AAACAAAGCCTCCCAAGATTCCAAGAAAAACATACTAGTAAGAACAAAATAGAGAAAACATGAATGAAAAATGATGTGTGAGAGAATTACCATAACACTAGTTTATATATACTAAGTCACGTCTCTCTGTACAAGGGTTCTAAAAGGTCCCCACTCAAGACTCATTACTTAACCTACCTTACATGTTAGATGAGATAAAAATAACATCAACATCTACAAGACTCATGTCTGGTCATTCTATACTTATTAAAGATAACAACGTTAGTAGATAATCACAAAATACATTATTTTAAGAAAATAAGATAAATGTTAAATCACATGTCAATTCACAATGCAAAGGGGATGCAACAAATTAAATGAAATGCATTTATAAAGTCCCATACTACACCAAACCATTTACAAAATCTCAAGCCAAATGTGAAATACCATTAAATTGTAAAAATTACAAAAGTTAAAATGCAAAATCTCATTTGAAATATCATTATAAAGGATTAAGATTTATACAAAGTAAATTATCAAAGTAACATGTTAGTTACATCAATTATTAAGTCTCTTCTCAAAATAATAAAAAATAATAAAATTATATAGATAATCAAAGATGTAAGCCCATCTACTAAGCCAAGTTCAAACTACAAGACCAACATAGTAGTAAAAATAAATGTTATACATGTTACAATAAAATCAAAATTTTTGAGACACAAAACCTGGTTATTAATTGAGATTTTCTTTGAACTATCATAGTAAAACATTTGTATAAGTACACCACATCTTTCTTGGGTTTTCATCTTGATGCTTGTGAGAATATTTATGTGTTCTTTCTAATGATGATGTGTGTGAATGGTATTGCTTTGTAGAAATGTCTATAATTTTATGCCTAACATAGATTTAGAGTGTTGCTAATGCATCTGCATTGATGATTAGCTAAATGACTAACTATTATTTTTTGTAATTCATCAATGGTATGCTAATGTGTGTTGTGTGTATTACTAGATGCAAAGTACTAAGTATGTACTATCCATTGATTTAACATATATTAATGGAATGAAAAAAAATGTTGATTACAATGAAAGCTGAAGTTTTTTTATTATTTATAAGTTTGTTACTCTGCTTTAATTATTTATGTGTTTCAAAACCTATATGCATTGAAATGATTTCTTAAACTAATTATAATATTTGTGTGTGGACTATAGATATCAGTGTGGATATCTCATGTACTTTCTTTGGTGTGTGTTCATATAAGTTTTAGGTATCTAATTTCTAAGAGCTACTCTACAAATTCTAATTATTAAGAAATCAAATTTGGAAAGAAAAGAAGAAATAAAAATGCTTTATGTTATGTCTTAATGGTTTTTATTAGTATAAATGATTTTTTTAAATGTGTGTGTGTGTGTATATATATATATATATGCATATGTTGCTAAGGAACTTGACTGATGAATCAAGTGCAATGAACCTTACCTATGAATCATGAATATTATGCATATCATAGTTGTATTATTTTTAATAATGAACATATAGAATTTTGTGTATTTTTTTGATGCATTGTTCTTTAGATTTTCATTAATTAATAAAATATAAGTACCCCTTTCGTGGCTATATAAAGGTCAAGTTATGACTTTTCAAGGCATTATAAGATAATGGAATAATAAGTTATGAACATAAAATGAAGACTTTTACATTGCTAATGGCCTGAAAAAGAAGGTGTTTCCCTTAGTTTTATGTCTTGGACTTGCATTCTTTCATATTTTCATTTTGAGATCTCTTTCATTGCACCTTATGACTTGGTTTCTAAGAAGAAATATTGTTGGAAATGAAGCATAGCTACATATTTATTGATGATGAATTTAGAAGTGACATGTTGCTAAAGAAAGAAGAAATAGAGATGGATATCATATTTGAATATTTTATGCTTGTTAATTTTCTACTATGTGAGATCAAGAGAAATTGAATTTGAGATTTGGAAAAATTAGAATTTTAAAATATTAAAAGTTACAAATCAAGAAATTGAACCTGTAATTTGTTAGAATATATTTTTATTACTTTTTAAGAGTGATCATGGAAATAACTGAACTCATGATTAGGTGGTGTGAAAATGATTTTATTTCTTAAAAAGAGAGAGAGAGAGAAGAATAGTAGTTTTTAATAAAGAATCAATTACAAGAACGAACTCATCATGTCCTAAATTCCACTAGCAATTTAAAGAAAGTAGAGTAGGAAGAGGTAAAGATAAAAAATTAAAAAATTAAAAAAGTGTATGCACATATAGAATGGAAGGAAAGCTCAATAAAAAGAAAGGATGCCTAAAAATAAACAACAAGAAAACGTTTGTTGCTAAAACAACAAATGAAAAATAAGAAAAAAAGAAGATTATATCTAAAATAGTAAATGAGAAATAAGAATTGAAGATTGTGGTTAAAACCTAAAAAATGAATAGCAAGAAGGGAAGATTGTAGCTAGTACAGAAGATAATAAATTAAAAGGAATTTTATATTATAATTAAGTATTCTTAGTCAACAAGATATATGAGTAAGAAAGTAAGATTAATCTTTCTCTTGCTATGTGTGGTGGATAGCATTAGCTAATTATATCAATATCTCAGCTCTTCTACTCTCTTTGGCTTGAATATCTTTTTATGTTTGAATTAACTTTGAAAAAATCTATTGTTGAGATCTTGGATTGTTAAATCCTTAATTCTATTATTAGATCTCTCCACCCATCCTCTGCGCTCTCAAGCCTAGACAACCTTGATAAGAGTTATTTCTATAACGATTTAGAAATACCCATAAAGATTTGGTGCATTTTGGCATAATGATTTTCCAACAAGAATCAAGAATCACTGATGATGAGAATTGCTACTGTCAATAGAAAGTAAAAGTATCTTTGGGCTCATGTCTATTTTGTGACTTTCTAAAATTCACATAAATTCTAAATTCTTGATTTTTGGCTAGAAAATTGACTTGATGATCCTCTTGGACACTTAATTCTTGGATGTGACTTTTGATTCTTATTTGTATACCTTCTTAATTCTAATTTTGTTATCTTTCTATGAGTATAATGGAGTGGGGGATATCTAGGATGTTAAATTATAGTTTTTAAAAGATAGTAATGTTAAATCATGGCAGTTAAATATAGATAATTTCTCTATTCTCTATTATTGGTAAATCGAAAAAGTTAATTAAATAACACTGGTATGCATTATATTATTTCAAGTTAAAAAATTTAAATTAAAACTATGTTTATTATAAGGGTTGGTAAAAGGAAATAAAATAGTATTCTTATGCAATTGAATAGATTTGATATACTTGATTTGTACATTTCTTATAACTCACTGTTGGGTTGGATGAGTCATTTGATGAACATTTGACATGTTATTATGATCTAATAAAAATCAAAATATAATAAATAAATAAAGAGAAACTAATACCTGTGCATTGTATCAAAAGAGTCTTGGATAGATTTTTATTATTGTTATTTTCTTTTCTCAATTATCTTTTATTAGCAATAGTTCAGCTAAAATCTGATTATGGTTACGGTGTTTTGTGCTAATTAGGCATGATTTTTCATTAATGTTAAAATATTATAGTCACAGATTATGCTCAAAGAGCACCAAAATTTATTCTATAATCTTGTTCAAATCTTATTTGGTTATCTATCAAAAGATTAGAATTCATTTATTTATTATTGTATGCAATCTAAGGCAATAATGCAAATGTAGTATCTTTATTAGTATGCAGAGTTTATGTGATATTATTTTTACTAAATGATGAATGGTTGGATATTCCAACACTTAACCATATAAGTCACAAGTGTTCATGCGCAACCAAATCATAAACTATGGATGGACAATCTAAGCATACTATTTAGTTGAGGTTAAGTTAATACCCACTTAAACTTAGTGAGGTACAAATCATATGATTTAACTCTTAGTGAGATATATGATAACTAATGTTAACTAGCTCTTAATAAGACTATATGTAAATGTGATAAAAACTATTATAAATTCTAATTATAATTATAATGGAATTGTAAATCTATTCTATCCTATGATGATAAGCATCCATTCCTAGTTTTCTGTACATGTCCTAGGCTGATAGAAGTATTACTAGGATTACCAAGTAACTTCACTACTAAGCCAATCAAGAAAATTCATTACTGCATTACCAAAAGATTACACTTTACATTTGAAACCAGTCATAGTTATTTTTCCTTACTAATAGATATTAGAATAGTAAATGACTTAGTAAATGTAAATGATTGGATAAAAGTAAACATTATATACAGTTAAATCTATGCTAAGTGATATGATGCAATGATGAAGAACAATCTCGATCTTTACTGTTGATCATGAATTATGTTCAAAAACAATCCACTCAAATAAAGATTTTGTATAACTATAATTCACTACACTGTGGGCATCCACTCTAACTCTAAGTTTACAAAAATATACTGCAAAAATTTCACTGAGTGTTGGTAAAAACTTGTCATTTCAATATGATGGTAAGTTGATAGTTATAACCATGACCATGACCCACTACATTGTATTTGCAACGATATATGTAGAGCCAAGATATCATTTGTTTTATTATATTGTTATGACTAACTGAAAAATCATCCTTGATTTCAAATAAAAAATAGGATAGAGTTCCTTACAAACTTGTGGGGTTCTATAGACTTTCATATCATGACATATATGTACATGATTAACTTTACTATGAATGTTCCATTGTAGTCTGAGTGGTATTATAAAGTTATCATGTCATGCATGATTGACACATATGATAATAATAAAAAAAAACAAAATCAATCTTGATGTAGTTTTCTTCATGTTCCAAGACATAGTGACTTCTCCATTAGTTTCTTCCCCTTGTCATTAGGCTTTTGGAATTGATATATTCTCAATAGCACTCTAAATTTCTCTTCTTCTAACCTAGGATTGTGTACCACCCATGCAAATTTAGCAATGTTGGCTAGAGTCGACACTTTCCAAGGGCATGGCAATTATGAAAATATTTTGTTAGCCATGACATACTATGTCATAAACTTCATTCTTTCTTCTTTAAAAGCTCTAGCCAATTTCTTCAATTCTTGATAGTCTATCATTCTTTTGGCTCAATTTACTACTATATCTTTTTTATTCTGGTAGTTGGTCTTAACTACTTGGAGTTCAAAGTTTGCTATGTGAAGCTTTTCTTATGCATCTTTCCTATTCACAAACTGCTTTTCATACATAGTAGTCACTTGTTTCTTCTGTTTTTGGTCTACCTACTATTAACAAAACCAAGTTAGCATACCTGCGATTTGCTCATCCCATGTATTTTTTCAAATCCTTAATATGTAGGAATTTTTTATTTACTTTGACTTAATGAATGTGGACAAGGTTGTCCAAGATGGATTGCCAATCAAGTGTCTATGTTGCAATGAAGTTGATATTGGCTTTAGCCATCTAGATCTCCTTTTCATTGATTTTCTTGTATATGACCACTTGATCTTTGAAGTGCTCCTTCAACCTTTCATGTTTCTTGGCCTTGTTTTCCCATGCACTAATTTCAATTATTGATTTTTGTTACACAACACAAACTTACATTGATAAGGTTCTATTTTATTAGGTCAATTGTCTTATGTCAAGGCTGACTCTCATGAATTATGCTCTTAGCTGATGAATCCTTTCTTCTAACACATTCTTCTACTTCTCAATGTCTATCAACCTCATGTTTTTAGTAGCAACCTTCTTATTCTCTTCTTCTAATACAATTATAGCTTTGGAATGGGTGTATATCTTAGCATCTACTACAAAAGCATTGCATATGACCTTTTCCTTCTCCATCTCCATTTGTATGTATTCAGTCATTAGATGGTTAGTCTATTCATTTTTGAATTTTTCTAACTAATTAGGTACAATGTGTCATGCAGAGTCTTGTCTTTTAGCTCTTAGTGTAGATAATTCCTTCATTAACCTCTACACTTTACTTTCTATGTGTTGCATTTGAGTTTGTACCATGACCAATTTTTCTTTTATTGAGATTAAATATGATTAGACTATAATGATATTATTGGAGATATCAAAAAAAATTTCATAACTTGTCATGTCTACATCAATATTTCCAATAAATCTTCATGCTCTGCAAGAATCATTGATATTCTAGCTATAGTTTCTACATCTTTAGCTCTAGTAATATCATATGGTGGCACAATGAGAACATTGAAGAATTCTTTAATATGATCTATTATAATATTTGTTGCTCCTGCTACATCTAAATGTTGCATTCCCACCATTATGGCTCCTTCTCCTATTTATAGTACTACTTGGAAGGACATTGTTTTCCAAAATCTATTGTGTCTAATCATCATCTTTTCTTACCTGCAAGGATACTTGACCACTTGTAGGTCCTATTGATATAGTAGATCTATTGGAATTATCTCTAAATTTGTACATACTTGAGACTTCACTACTTCATCAACGTATTATTTTTAACTATATCTTATAAGTGGCTCATTGAGGATTTATAGACTAGTTATGCTAATGCAGCACTTTACCCTACTCTATCTACAAATGAAGTCAATCCACTAGGTCTTGCTTATGTCTTCCCAGACTTGTATTTTTCACAGTTGTATGGTTAAGTAAGTCTAAGGTATGTGATTTCTATGTATTTTATGTTTTATCGCCTATGCTAATGAGGGAAAGGGTGAAGAGACTAAGTAACTAACTTTAACTAACTAAGTTCTAATGCCTAGCATCAGTATCTGTTCACACTTACCATTCACACCCTGAACCAATGCAACCTTCTGGGATTACCAAACACTATTCATTACTAGGATTACCAAGCATAATGCACATGCTTGAATTGGTCGTACTAAATGCACTTAACTAGGAGTGTTGAGGGTTGAGAGAGATTAATTAACTAATAAAAAATTTAAAAAATTAACAATAATTAAAGTTCTAATTAGCTTAGTCCATGCACTACAAGATCTATCCAAAAATTTCATCTTTATCATTGTACACAAACTTGTGCTTAGGTACAATATTGCTCGAATAAAGATCCGTTCACTTTGGTACTTCTACTGCGGGCACATGGAAATTACTCTAACTCTGGAATGGAAAAACTGCAAGAGTTTGACTAAGGTCTAGATCTAGATGGAGAAACAAGGGAGAGTCACCTCTTATTTACAGATTTGGCAATGCGCTACAATATCGCATACGTGATATTGCAGGGGAAGACGTGATATCACGTACGCGATATCGTGGGGGATGCGATATTGTGGTGGATGCAATATCGTGTCCCATCATACCCCCATGACTGAATAAAAAATCATCCTTGATTTCCTTACAAAATATTGGGAAGGTATAGGATTATTGACTTGAATGGAACTAATGGTAAATGAGATGACATGTGAACAGATCATCATTACAGAACATGAAAAAACTGGTGTTCACAACAACAAGAGTGAACACATTATACATTTGACATCAAGCCTTATTTGACAACTGAGAGAGAAGAGAGAAGAAAGAAGAAGTCTACTACTACCAACGCCAAGATTACACCTTTCATTGTCTATCCGTAAGCGCACCATCCATCTCATTCCTTGCATAGCTGCTTTAGCACCAATCCATTTNACCATCCATCTCGTTCCTTGCATAGCTGCTTTAGCACCAATCCATTTCATGTGTTCCCTCCAGATCGAATTCGTTGTTGTATGATTGCCATCTACACACACAACACAGTATTTATATTAGTAAGGGTAAATGAATCACAATGTGGTTGATACCTTCNATTAGTAAGGGTAAATGAATCACAATGTGGTTGATACCTTCCTTCAGTAAAAGGTCCATTGGCTGGGTTGTGGTATGGCTGATGCGGATTCTGGAGATATAATAATGGTGACTACCGAAGGTGCAGGGGCTAGGAGAAAATCAAAAAAATTTGGGTCAAGACCCCCATGACTAAGAGAGAACCTCCAGTAGTGATAGAATGGAGAAATAAAAGGAATAAGAAAGATGAAAAAAAAGAGACAACTGTAATGTCGATGAAAGGAATGTCAAGATGGAAATGAAAAAATAAAGTTGATTGCAAAAATGTTAAGGGAAATAATTTAACTAGTGCACCAAATAGGAATGCCAGTGGATCCTTCCCAAAGCAGCTCATGCCCTTAATGCCCTGACAAACCCACATTCAAAGAGTCCATAGGCTCTAGGAATGTCATTTGAAACAAGAGTTAAAGTCTTAACCACTAGAATTTACCAACAAGAAAACAATGCATCCACCAAGATATGGACTACTAATACAACCGACAATGAGGTGATAGATGGGGAAAGAAGGATGGAAAGAAGAGAATGGAATGGAGTCTCAAGAACAAGGTGGTCTACAGCCCCTTGTGTATTTAATGGTTAATGTGACTTAGTAGATCCAATTCCAAGTCCGGCCTCAACAAACCACATCCAGTGACTTCGCATTAATACATTCAGCTGATCCATCCACTTGAAGTAACAATAATGCCTTCACCAAAGAGCCACCACCATTCTGACGAAATGAAGGAGGAGAGAATGGGAAGTGAGAAGGGCCTTAGTTAGAGGGAACATGTTTATTTTAGTTCCATAATTAGTGCTTGTAGCCCAAATGATTATTTCATCTAAGGGGTGTGCTTTGAATCCTCACTATGTTTTTTTTTATGTTTTTGCGTGAGAACCACACAATGCAAAGACTTTGTTATTTTTATTTGTGCAGCTTCCCGATAATGTGGCAACATCGGAACAATAAGAAAACTCAAGAAGAAAACATCCAAGCAACCAAGAGAATGGCCAACACAAATGCATCAAATTCCCTTGAAGTCACACCCTTTTCAATCCTTGAGTCCTTCCTTAGTTTGAGAAATGCCCAGCACCGATTCGTTATAGTTCTTATTATTGAGAAAGCAACTGTATAGTTCCAAGCCAAGAGAGACCATAGAAATTTGTGGATGTATGGATGAAGTGGACTCATTGCCTATCATATCAAAAGAACCATACCTTAGTATCAACATCGTAACTTAAAGGTAAAAACCAAACATTAAAAATAAATAGAAATAGTTCATGCCATCATTAAGAGCACTTATTAGGTGACAAACTTAACAAAATGGATAAGACACACAAAAATAAAAGAAAAAGTATAAACGATGTTGTAAAACAAAAACAAGAAAAGTTAAAGAAATTTGTAAAACAAAAAAGTGGAAAACAAAAAAGTGGAAAACAAAAATGTGTAAAACAAAAATCTAAAAAGAACTAAGGGCCCCGAATGATTAGCATAGGTGGCCATCTCCCCCATGACTGAATTGAAAGGGAGAGATCCAAAATAATGAGCGTTTGTTTGAATTTCTTAAAAGTGTCCAACTTCTCCCAATTGATGTTTTCAGGTTAAGGGTTGGAAGTTGGTGATGCTCATATTCCAATGTATCTATGCTTTTGTTGTGGGTGCAAGTTGTTCCCCCAGTTTGTTCCATGCATGTTGGTGGGCTGCTCTCTTGATTAGTTGTCAACCACTGGGTGTTCTCTTGTTGTGTGGTTGCTACATACAGGCACCTTTGTATCTAAGTTTCTTGGGCACACCAATTGCATGCAGGAGATGCTAAGTATTCCTCCATGTCACTGTAAGTTTCTTGGGCACACCAGTTGTATGTGATGCATGGAACTTTCTTCTTCTTGATCTTTCCATAAATGTTTTCCTTAGATATTTCCAAGGAAAGATCGCAGATTCCTAGGCATGCATTGATGGTGTTGAGCCATGCCCTCCCCATTATAATTGGGAATTCCCCTTTGTTACTATTGAATTCTATCACTATGAAATCAGCTCGGTATGACCAACCACACACAGTGGTAATGATGTCCTCCACTAATTCCAAGGGAATAGTGATGGATTGGTCAGCCAGCTGAAGTTAAATATTACTCTTCTTGAGTGGAGGTAGGTTCCAGGCTTTATACATTTCTCATGAGATTAAGTTGACTTTGGAACCTAAGTCAAGAAGAGCCTTATGAGGTTCATTCCCAGCGACTTGGATATAAATTAGGGGGCTTCCAGGATCAGCTAATTTCTTGGGAAGGTGGCTCACCTTTATCTAGTCAATAATGATATGTGTTAACATAACCATGTGCATTGAGCTCTGTTGTTGGTTTGAAGGGAGCTCTAAAGCCTTATTTGTTGGAGGAGCATACACAGACTCAACCTCTTGTGGTTGTGAGAGCTTGTTTGGGCTTTTGGTTCTGAAGAAATGTCTTCTCTTCATGCAGTTGTTAGAACCAGTAGCTAGTTGAAGGTTTAAAGCTCTCGTAGCATTACATTATTGCGGTTTAGTGGGGAGTTCCCCTTGCATTGTTGGAGCGGGTGGTAGTGGAACTATTGGCATAAAATATGTGGATGGATTCGGAGGATGGTATGTATGTGGTGTGTCTCTCGTTGGAGAAGGAGTCCTAAATTCTCCTAAACTTGGTAGTGATGTTTTGGGGTTTCGTGACCCATAGAGTCACTTGGAGAAACTGACTACTGCACGTAATAGCCATACAGGTCTAGTTGCCAGTAAGGATATTGTTGTCTAGGCAGTGGCACCCCCCATGACTATGGGTATTGCCACTACTGGTGTTACTCGATAGGTTGTGGTGGAGTTCTACTTGGATAATATGTTAACAGTTGATGGAACTACCTCAAGTTACCTTGGGGATAAGGTAACCTTCGGGGTGCTTGCTTTTTGTTAAGTCTTGGGTTGAAGGCATACACCCCAGACTCTTGCAAATGTGAGATTATTGGGATATCCCTTAGGATGGCCATATTGGCAGATCTCACATCCACCGTCATTGTCTGTGTTAGAATCCACAAACTCATCGACGATAGTCATTTTTCCCTTACCCTTGTTACATGCATGGTATGAATCTCTCCACTTTTTCTTATCATGATCACTACTTCGCTCCTCCTTAGACTCCTCTATGATTTTTAGGATAGTTTCAATTTTACTATCTAAGGAGCTCCATATTTGATCTACCTTAGCTGACACTTCTGTTGTTAATTTTTGAAGTGGCAATATTTTTCTATTCACCAACTCTTCGAGTGGTGACTCATCCTCTTCCTTGAAAAATCTCACTCCACTCTTTTAGAGGGAACGATCGCGATTGTACTCTTCCACGCTTTCTCTTTTCCGTAGCTCCCCTTCTTCCTTAGCTACTTGCTCCAACAATTAATGAATTTCATGGAACCTAAGTTCTAATAATCTCCCTTGGGCATATGTTCCAAGGGTTCTCCTAGTTTCATGTCTTAGCCCATCTATGAGGTGGTGGAGTTGATCCCGTTGTGCATAACCATGGCCCGGGCAACGATGTAGCAATGTATAATATCAGCCCATGGCAGCATCCAAGGATTTGTGATTACCCTGCTTCCATCCTTGGATCTGTTTACGTAAGTTGGACACTCTGGAGTACGTTTGGTATTTATCATTAAACAATTCTAGCATTGTACTCCACCTCCTGATGGTTTCCGGCTCTAAAGACTAGTACCAACTTTTTGCTTCTTTTATGAGTGTCCTAGGGAATAACTTTAACTTCTACCACTCATTTTCAATATTCTTCAAGGCATAGGCATCATGGAATTCCTATAAGTGATTTTGTAGTTCAGCATTGTATCCCCCCTCAAACCGTGGGATATTATTCATGTCTAGTCTCTTGATCCAGCTATCTTTTTGGTGCCTTGTAGGTATTCTAACGGCCTCCGTAATATCTAACATACTTCAGGTGGCAAGTAGGGGTTCATCATGATCATCTCTCTCATGACATCTATGATGCCTACATGGGTCCCTACTTTCCCTTCTTTCATGCCTTGACTCTCTAGAATGTCCTCGTCCTCACTCTCGACTCTCTCGTCGAGGGTTCTCATCTTACTTATCCTTACCCTTATCCTCACGATTGTGCTCTTTGTGATTGCATCCAGATGTGGAAGGAGAGGGTGAATGGTGCAATGAAGGGAAAGAAGAAGGAGAACCATCTCCATGATGATGTTTCCTACCTTCTCTTCGGTGGTTATGGCCCAGATCGTGATGACGATCAGACTACCCATCCTTATCATTTGTTTGTACTTGGTGCTCGTGGGCATCAAAACCAAGGTTATGTATTGTGGAGTGAAGGTTCTAATACACCACCTCCTCACTCTCATTAGGAGGGGGAACATCATTTTGTGGAGAACCTATTGAGATAGGTTCACCACCCTTAACTTCTCTTATGATAAGCAAAGTGTTGCAGGGTCCTTTGCCCTTCAACAATGTGTGATAACTCTCCTGCCATGAGTTCCTTAGATGTTGCGCTGCTGTGGGATGGTAATCCCTTGTGTTATAATCTTCTGCAACGTATTCAATGTATAGTTTCGTCATGCCTATCTGTGCAAGATCACGAAGGAGCATGTTAGGGACTGCCCGATCTGGGGGTAACACTACGTTACCTTGCAGGTCTCTCTAGCGCAGTTGTTCATCCTGATGGATGATAAAGGTAAAATTAGGTATATACTCATCGTGTTGAGTATATATCACTTGATACTATTGAGGAACTAGCAGTTCTTGGTTATGTGTGTTAGACCACTGACTGTCTCTTATGTGATCCCTAGGTGGTGAAGTGCTTTTATGAGAAGAAGAAGACATTATCTCTGATTCGGTGTGCTGATTGGCTGTTGTTTAATTTTTCTTCTGATTAACCCTAAGGATTCGTTTAAGCTTCCCAATGATGTGGATGATTTCATATGTTCTACTTAGCCCACAAACAACTTAGTCCCTGGCAACAGCGCCAATGATAAGTGGCAAGCTACCCCTACACTCAACCATACGAATACGAGCGTTACACCTGTGATTCGGTCAAACTCCGCAGACTAAGTACTTACACGCCTTATGGAAAACTTAAGGTTAATCATTCATTGTCTTCCCAGACTTACTTGTATTTGTCACAGTTGTATGGTTAAGTAAGTCTGAGGTATGTGATTTTTATGTCTTTTATATTTTATCGCCTATGCTAATGAAGGAAAGGGTGAAGAGACTAAGTAACTAACTTTAACTAACTAAGTTCTAATGCCTAGCATCAGTATNTCTTTATTTCCGTACACAAACTTGTGCTCAGGTACAATATTGCTCGAATAAAGATCCGTTCACTTTGGGACTCCTATTATGGGCACATGGAAATTACTCTAACTCTAGAATGGAAAAACTGCAAGATTTTGGCTAAGGTCTAGATCCAGATGGAGAAACAAGGGAGAGCTATCTCTTATTTATAGATTTGGCGGCGCGCTACGATATCGCGTACACTATATCGCAGATGCAATATTGCGTCCCATCAACAGCATAGGTGGAAATTTGATTAAGCCTTTTTGTTTTGAATATATGGTATGTTCTAATCCTAAAATAGATATTTTCAATAGTGAACAACCCACTATATTCCTTTTTAATGGTTCCATAGGTCCTTTGTAGCTATAAATTCCTTACTTCAATGTCAAACCTTGTAGATATCCTAGCTATATTGGCTCTAACATTTGATCTGTTTGGTGACTTTGCTATTTCTTCTATTGAATATGGCATTGCAACTCCCTTAACTTTCATGGTAGCTTCATCTTTTTTATTCTTCCAAAATTGATAGACCTCTCCCAAGTACCATCCACCATTATTTAAAATGGTGGATCACAGAGGAGAGGTTGTAACTGCTATGGACTTTAGTATGTGAAAACTCCATAAATGATCCAAAATTAAGCTCCACTATGATAGTGGATATGATGAGCTTCTTTTGTATTTCTTGTAAACACTCGTTGGAGAATGTGAAACATTATCCTTGCTCGAGTAGGTGGGGAATTAGCTTCTACTTATGCAAATTTCCTATTGCAAGTGTGAGCTAATGGATGTTGTAAGAATATGTCTCTTACTCTATAAGAGGAGTTTTTTCTCTACTTCATCCTCTACCTCTACCTCTACCTCTAGCTTTGTTCTTTGTAGATTATGATAGTTCTCTCACTTTCAATTTCTTTAGTGATATTTTCAATCATAAAGAATTTTTAAGATTCCCCAAATGTTTCTGAAAAATATTCTAATGGTTCATATTATTTCATTGGTTTTGGGTTTTGATTAAAATCATTATTCTTTATCAAATTTATCTTTAATTTGGATTGCAAAGTTAGATAAATTTGTTATTTAGATAAAATTTTCTATAAGAAAAGCCCTGAATTGAATGATTTTTATCAATTGAAAATAAAATGGCCTATTGTAATCTTCAGCTTATTATTTGGGATATGTATATTTGAATGGTCAATTGGAAATAAATATTAGGTTTATTAGGTTAGCTAGGCTTAGAATATGTATATTCAAATGGTGAATTAGAAGAAAGGAAACATTAGGTTTATTAGGTTATGTAGGCTTAGAATGTGATTGCATTTATTGTTCTTATCCTTGCCCTATTCTTCCATGTGTTTAAAAAGTTCTATCATAGTTCGCAAAAACTACGTGCAATGCTCTCTCTCATGACTAATTTGGTCACTCCATGAGTAAAAGAAAATAAGAATGACTCAAATCAAACTTATGGTAAGGAAGATATGAATCTTTGAAGGTTTGGAAGTTAGAAAAATGGCATGAACTCCTTAGGCATGAAATAAGAGAATGAAAAATATTTATAATAGTTCCCACATATATATATATTTTATAAGGGATATATTATAGATACAAGATCATGGATGTGATATCACAATGGCTAATATATCATATCTACAACATCATCATTGAATTTTTCAAAATTTTTGCTAGTTTTAATAGAAAAAATGAGTAAAATGGATAGACTATAAGGTGTAAAGATGATCTAAAGGATCCTTGATCATAGATGATGCTTAGAATATAGGAATTAGTCNAAAGGATCCTTGATCATAGATGATGCTTAGAATATAGGAATTAGTCGTCAAAAATATGTGAAAGAAGGAGTTTGAGTAAGGTAAGTCAATTAGTCTTTTAGGATATGGTTGATCAAAATTGCTAAACTTATGAATGAATATGAACATGTAGGAAAATACCAATGTTTATTTAATTATGTAGAAGGTAGAAGATGATGTGGAATTCATCATCAAGTATGAGACACAAGATTTATACAAGTGGATCCTTCCCAAAGCAAGATCTTGTCCATAACACCCTTGTATAACCACACCTACAAGTGTCCATAGGCACCTAAGGAGTTGAATGTAAATCATACCTATCTTCCAAGACACATATATTAGTATTGCTTCAATAAGAAAATAACTCTATATTATACAAAACCATCAAATTATTATTATATATAACAATGAGGTAAAATGGTAGTAGCAGGCATTATAGAAAATCGAACGTGAGGTGTCGTACTAGAGGCATAATGAATTCTATGTGTTATGCATGGTTAAAATCATCATTAGCATGTCCATCCAAGGTCCAAAAAAATTCCATACCACTTAATAGTGACATCACATTATATTATCATAAAACTAACAACCATAAAACTATCATAACTATAAGAAATATAATCACTTGACAATGAAGTACAAGGAAGAAATTTATTAACAATACTATTTATTTAAAAGGAGACTTTTCCATTGGATAGATGAGTATCTTTAGGCATGGGTAACATGTCTTTCTAGCTCCATAACCAATGCAAGTTCAAGAAACCTTAAAATTTGTAAGAAGCTACCTAGCTTTAGGCATGGGTAACATGTCATTCTAGTGTAAACCCCACACAGTTTTATTATATGTATTTCTTAGATTATTATTGTGTCAACCTTACTAGAGGACTACCTTCAAGCATGGGTAATATGTCTTTCTAATGACATGTTAAGGTAGCATTTATTTTAAAGCACACTTTCATTTGTATTAGAACTCAAGTAAATAATACAACTTAACAACATGATAAGACTCATAGTAGTAGCCTTAGAGAATCTACAAATTCCCTTAATGTCACATCCTCTTCATACCCACTTGGTTCTTCACTTTTTCATCTATGCATAATGATCATTACTTTATTTTAGTTTTATTATGAAAAGAATGTCATTATGTCCATGGTAAGACCCTCTTATTATTGGAAATGAGTGGATGGATGATGTAGTCTCACTGTATATATAATCAATCCTTTAATAATTTGATAACATAGTATGAAATTCTCATTCTTTCAACTACATCATGTTTATTTCTTTACATTTTATTATAAAGATCAACAAAAATATGTACATGAAAAAAGGTAAAAATCATAGAAGAATGAGAAATGGGTAAGAATAGAAAATCATATAAAGAATTTAAAAGATATTAAATAATGATAATTGATAAGAAATGTGAAAATCATAAAAGAATAGGAAAGATATCAAAGAATGTAGAAAATCGTAAAAGTTTTAAAATTTATGACAAAGATTGTAAACCAAGAAACTATAAAACAAAAAGAATAAAATGTACTTATTAATTCCTTATGCAAGATAAGATATATTCCCTATGACTAAATGCATGGGCAAGTGTTCAAAAAATGTATCTCACTTCTCTAGGATCATACACTCTAGGTTTCTTATTTATCATCCATAATGATTTATGATTTTGCTTATTGTCCCACGTGACATTGATGATAATAAAGTTCTGATCATTTGGAGACACATATCTTCTTAGACTAGATGATACTCTTATTTTAGAGTGTCCAAACATGTTTTCTTATTTATTTTTGATTTTAGGTTTTGAGTCTCCATATTTATTTCTTATTGTTGATGTATAATCATGGTTAAAGATATCCTTATGTAAGTTCTCAATTTAGGTCATTTTCATGGGGTAGGAGTTAATAAGTGGTTTTGATGTTTTCATGCATGTTTTTGATAGTTTCATGTTCTTATTTTTTAACCACTAGGTGTCTTTCGGTTTAGTGGCCACTATTTTGTTTTGCATATATCCTTGTTTTTCACATTTGTTGTGGGCTTGTATAAGGATTTTGTTGACATTTTGAACTTTTAATTCATAAGTACACCATTCTCCATCATAACTAATGCATAAATTTCTTTGCATCTATACATATCCATGCTCATCTTTCTTGGAAAGCTCCAAGGACAAGTCTTTCATTTCTAACTTAGCATTAATTATGCTAAGCCATGCTCTCCCAATAATGATAGAAAAATTCCTATTATCATTTTTTACATCAATAATTAGAAAGTCTACTGGATAAGACCTCCCATTAATAGTGATCACCACATCTTCTATCCATTCCAAAGAAATGGTGAATGATTAACTTGCAAGTGCTAGGCTTATGTTGTACTTCCTTAATGGCAGTAGGGTCCATGCCTTGTATGTTTCTTGAGATATGAAATTAACTCTAGAACTTGATTCTATTATACCTTTGCATGGTGAATTTCTAGAAATTTGTA
>MNCI01015841.1:29740-62050 GCA_015680685.1 Gnetum montanum | reverse complement strand
CCACGATAGGACAACATCTCTTAGGATGTTCATATTGGCAGACTTTGCAACCTATGTCTTCCTCTGAACTTGAGTCTATTATTTCCTCTACTGTAGTAACGTTTTCTTTATTCTTGTAGTTGTCACATCCATTATCTTTTTCCTTTTTTCTATACTTATTTTTGTTAAAGGCTTGCTTTGTTCTTTCCACTACTATCTTAAGTACTGTAGCAAATTAAGTATCCACAAAATCCCATATTTTTTCTACCTTTATTGCAATATCATTTACTAATTTTTGGATGGGTAAAGTCTTTCACTGGATCACATCTTTTAATATTTCTTGTTTCTTGTATTTTACATATTCTCACATCTCTTTTTGGAATAGATGGTTCTCTATTATATTCCTCAACTAATTCACTTTTTTGTAGTTCTTCTTCTTCTTTCGTCACTTGGTCTATTATCCTTTGGATCCAATGAGCTATCAACTCAGATAATTTGGCTTGGGCATATACTCCAAGGGATTCTCTTGTTTTGTTCCTTAGTCCATTGATGATATGTCATAGTTATTCTCATTGAGAGCGTCCATGGCCTAGGCATCTATGCAATAAGAAATAATACCTACCCATTGCTACATCAAGGTATTCATATGAACCTTATTTTTATCCTTGGATCTATTTTCTCAAATTTGATACTCTGGAATAAGTTTGATACTCATCATTAAAGAGTTCTAGGATGGTACTCTATCTTCAAAGTAATTCTGGTTCTAAGGATCTCTACTAGCTCTCTACTTCCTTTATGAGTTTTTTGAAAAAAAAGTTTAATTTCTACCAATCATTTTTGATATTCTATAGGATGCATGCATCATGGGAAGCTTGGAGATGGTGTTGTAGATTTCCATTATATCTACCTTTAAACTTTGGGATATTATTCATATCAAGTTTCTTGATACAACTATCCCTTAAATTCCTAGTAAGAATGTACATAGCTCTTCTGATGTTGATCATATTATAAGTGGCTAATTGGGATTCTTCATAGCCTTCGAATTTATAAGCTCTTTTGTAGTGATGATCCCTCTAATGCTCATGATACTCTCTTTTTTCATATCTAATTCTTTCTCCTCTTTCTTCATGGTTCTCTTCTTCTTCATTAGAATTTATTTTTCTATGTGCATGTCCTTCATGATCTCTTCTTCTTTCTTTATCATGATCCATTAGTCTTCATTCTCTCTTATCAAAATTTGTTGATCAATGTGATGAAGAAGATGGAAGACTTGGAGAATGGTGTTGGCTGGTTTTCCTTCTATGACTCCTTGATTCATCTCTTCTAACTCCATTGGAGGTCTTAGGCCTTGAATTCCTCTTAATACTAGAGTCATTCTTATTTCTTCTAGGGATTTCTACAAGAGCTTAATGTAGTTTTATTTTCATAGGATCTTCAATACAAATTACTAGTATTTGGAAATGAGATACATGAGTCTACTAAAATTTTTCAACTTGAAATGGAGAATTTTCATTTGCTTTCAAGAAAACTATCTATGGTTATTTCTTCCCTTTATCTTGTTCATATCATGCATAATACATAATAGCATCCATTTTTGCTTCAACCTCTATTAGCTGATATGACCTAGTCATGTTTTTAGTGACTTCATTTCCTTCTTGCACATGGCCAAGATTTAACCTCATGAGGGCTTCTTCAAGCATTTATGATGTTGAATGTTCGAATGGAAAGACAATATGGTTCTATAAGTTTCTCCATTTGAGCTATTCATCTTAGTAGAAAATGAATGTAAAATCAAGATAATAAAAGTTAGTATGAGCATATGAAATTCTGGTTTGCATTGGTACACTCAAATATTCTTTATTATAATATCTATCATGACTTTTATTAAGATCAACAACAAGTGGAGATTTTATTTTAGTAGTAGAAGCCATTTTAGTTTATTTGACACTTAAGTATATACATTTGAAGAAATTTCTGTAAGTATGAAATATGTACTTTGTGATACTTAATACATCAAACTTTGTAAAATCAACTAACTAGCAAATATTGATACATCCTTAGTAACAATGCCAATGATGAGTGACTGGGTATTTCAACAATCAGCCATACTAGTCACAAGTGTTCAAGCATGACCAGATCCTAATTTGTGGATAGACAATCCAAGTATACTAGCAAGTTCATGTTAACTTCATGGTCATTGTCTTCCTACTTAGAGTTAGTTAGATGCAAATCCTATGGTTTGACTCTTATTAAGATATATGATAACTAATGTTGACTGGCTCTTAATAAGACTAGGTCTAAACATGATGAAAATGAATGTAAATTCTAATTCTAAGTACAATGTAATTGTAAATCTATTCTATCTTATGGTAATAAGCATCAATTTCTAGTTTTCTGTACATATCTTGGATTAGTAATTATTACTAGGATTACCAAGTAACTTCACTAGTAAGCGAATTAAGCAAAGTTACTATTGGATTATAAAACAGTTACACTTTATGCTCAAAATGAGTCATATTTATTCTGCTTTACAAATAGACATTAAAATAGTCAATGACTGAGTAAATATAAATGACTACATAAAAGTACATACTATGAAAAGTAAAACTACACTAAGTGATATGCTGCAATGATGAAGAAAAATCTCGATCTTTATTGTCGTTCATAAATTATGTCCAAGAACAATCCAGTTGAATAAAGATCTTGTACAACTATAATTCACCACACTACGAGTATTCACTCTAACTCTAACTTTATAAAAACAAAACAACAAAAATTTCACTTAACGTTGGCCAAAACTTGTCATTTCGATGCAATGGTGGGTTGGTATTTATGGGCATAACCATGGTCCACTATATTGTATCTACGATGACACATACATAGCTACGATATCATAACTATGATATTGTAGATTCAATATCATTTGTTTCATCACTAAATATTAGTGAAAGATTATCGAATTATATGTTACTACTGTACCTTCAATAGTAGATAGAGTTTATGTGATATTATCTATACTTAATAATAGAGAAAGATGATCAAATTAGTTGCTAACATTATTCATTATAGTTTGTCAATTGATGCTAGCTATAGTTGTTTTTTATTCTTTTGTTAGGAACTTCAATAATTTGATTTATGACCTCCTGTTTCATGTTCTTCTGCTTGCTATCCTACTATTTGTACAAACACGTTTATTCATATGTAATAAGTTTCCTTCTTAGTAAATCCTAAATACTGTATTATTGGCAATGATATTGTGAATGAATATAGAGATTGTTATGTTATTTCTAATTTCATTTTGCAATTTTCCAAGTACATGAATAATCTGTTTTCCTTGAGTTTAGCTTCCTTATGACTAATTATATTTTGGTTATGCATAATTTAAGACAATTAAGTAAATTGATTGAATTAATTGGCTTCTTACTAAGCTAAATGATTGTGGATATAATTTTAAGTTTTACATTATTTCACATTTGTACTACACCTTATATACACAGTGTATTGGGAGATATCAATTATCATATTATCATTCTCTTCCTACTAGATCCTTCGGCCAATATTTGCATCATGTAATTTTCTTTGTTATGTTTTCTTTTAATTGATAATTGTCTATTCTAGTATATATGCAAGTTGAATTTCTAATAATTAATCAATTTTCTGGAGGGGAGAAAAAAGAAAGTTTACCCTTGCATTTTCAGCCACCTTGCTGGGGGCTTCTAGTGTGAACTCTTGCTTCCTACAAATGGGTTACATACACCAAATCCATGCATTACTTGTAGCATGGTATTCAATCCATATATTAAGTTAACATTTCAAGATACTTGTTTCTATTCTCCAAATCAAACCATAGGGTTCAACTAAGTCAAGGAGATCAATGCTAACATAGTTAATTTCCTTCATAGAGGGCATTTGTGATGTATTTTTTATCACATAACCCATAGCTTTGTAGCCATGAGGAGCTTGAGGCCATAAAAAATATGCATATCTATCCTAATTATCAATCAAATTTTCTTATTTCATACTAATTTATATTTCAATGGTTTAGCAAAAGTAAGAAGATTTCTATTTTTAGAAACTTTTATACTTTCCTCAGAGGAGTTTCTAAACTTTGTACTTCCAAAATCACTAAGTGTCTTAGCATAACTCATAATTTCCTTTACAAAAAGGACCTAACCTTGTTATGACATAATGTTTAGCTGTTCACAATAGCCAAAGGAATGAAAGATAGAAGGTATATTAATAGGTTTAAAATAACTAGCCCCCTTAACTTCTTTTCTATCATCAAAACAACTCCACACATTTTCAAAGTCCTAAATCTCATAAATTTCAATGTCTTTCAAACATACCTTCATAATTCAATCTATACTATAAAAACTTTGAAAAATCTCTATTTCATCTAACTTAATATACAAAATTAACCTTAACAACCTTGAACTCTTTGTCTTGTCAAACATTCTCCTTAATCCTTATCCAAATCCTACAAAGATTGTGTTTAAACCAGTTAGTGCCTAGTAATGATTTATTTCCCCTATTTTATTTAGGAATAGTTGAATATGTCATAGTGACAATTACAAATTGTTGTAATATTTACAAGATACACTACAGTGTAGAGCTACTTAGTATAAATATATAATGGCTAACAAAAGAATTAAAGTAGCGAACCCCTTGAGCCACATCACATATTTAGCAAACTACATATTTTTAATATCTATTAATGCATTACAAGTGATTGTTATAATGCTACTAATACCTATTGCAAAATTCGACATCCAATTAGCATCCACACTATACACACAAATTCTTGATGTACAATTTTTGACATTCTACTTACCACAAATGTTTAAAAAATAGATTTTCCCTTTTGGTATAAGCTAGGAATTAGAGGTTTTAATATGTTGGCAAAACCCCATGAAATAAAATTTTCCAAAGCATTTGAATGTAAAAATAAAATATAAAATATTTCCATGTGTACACATAACTAGAGTTTAACAAAGTATTGAATATATCCGCCATGCAATGATCAAAATAATAATGTTATACAATATTTCAAAATATGTGTAATAGGTGGCATGAACAATTATGTTTATTTTCACATTTTTTAAATCTATCAAAATAAGTAACTTTAGTTAGATTTCAATTGATGAAACACATTTATTGTTGGCCATGACATTAAGTATGCAACGTTGGGGCCTTGGTCCGACATCACATATTTGACATTAGGGTATATTCCCCAAGTCTATAAATACCACGCCCAGGCTACAATTTTGGCATAGTTTAGTTTTTAGTTTTTAAGCAAGGTAGTGAAGCTCTTGCAATCTATTCTCCTTAGAGTTAGAATATTTTCTGAGTGCCCGCAGAAGGAGTCTAAAGTGTGTGTGGTTCTTTGTTCGAGCACTAATGTACCTAAGTGCAACAATGTGATGAGAATAAAATGAACTCTTTTGACAATCCTTGTAGCATTGAGAATATATTAATATTTTCTTTAATGCATTTTACTTTCTCACTCTTTATTTTAATGCATTTGATAAGCAATTTATTTCCAGTAGTTAATAAACATAAGCATGACCACTTCGAGCATTCATATAGTACTTAGTAACCCAACAATGCTTAACGTTTGGTAGCCCAACAGTGCTATATGTGTTCAAGATGTGTTTAGGAAAGTGGGACGATTACTTGTGTTAGGCTAGCTAGGCAATAGACATTAGTTTTCAATCTACTCTACCCTTATTCTTATTGTAGGTGATTACATCCATAAAATATAAAACAACAAGAATTCATATACCTCAATTACACTTAAACCATATCCTTGAGCCTCACGAGTGTAGTTGGGAAGACAACGAATGTTCTCAATGTTGTTTCACTTCCTAGAGAAACTAGTGTATGAGATAACTATAGGTCCATGAAATTCGACTGAATCCCTCGTACCACCTTAGTGATTCATATGGTTGGATGTATGGGTACCTTGCCGCTTATCATTGGCACTATTGCTAGGGACCTTTTTGTTGTTTTGTGCACTATCTAGAACCTAGTGAAAAGTATTTAAATTATTGAAATGTACTTAAGAGTCATATCTTATTTCACAACTACTACAACAAATTCTTAGAGTACACCATGATTTTTATTCACTAACTAAAAATGTCTTCTTCTCATAGGAGTGCTTCTCCACCCAAGGTTGATAATGTTCATTCAACAAAGCCTCAATAGTATCGAATCATATGTACTCACCCCAATGAGTATGTGTCAAACTTCACCTTCATCCTACACAAAGATGAATAGCTACAGTGGTGAGACATGGAGGACAACATTGTGTTACTGCTTGATCGTGCTTCTCCTGCAATGCTCTATCAAATGCTTGCACGATGTGGTCTTCAAGACCACCATGGGGAGTATAATGTAGAAGATGTCAATGCCAGGGATTATCATCCCATCAAATCACAACACCTGTGGGATTGACAACTAGAACAATGCTATGAGTTTTCAAAGGGAAAAGGGCTAAACAATCCTCCATTCCTGTTGTACCAATAAGCTAGTGGAGAACCCTTCTCTAGGAATTTTCCATACAATGACACTCCTCTCTTTGACTATGACAATGGAGATCAAAACCAAAATTTGCACTCCATAGTTCACAATCATGATTCTAGTAACAAGGGATCCAATGACAAAGATGGATTCGAAGGAACAAGTCAAGATAGGGATGTCGACAAAAAGCATGATCATGATCATGGTTATGATTGTCAAAGAGGTGGTAGTAGGCACTATGATGGTGCTCTCCTCCTTCATCATCATCTTCTTCTTCTAGCTTTTATTGTGACCACAGAAGGTGAGATCATGATGAAGGTGATCAAAATGAGTGCAATGATCGACATGACCACAATAATCAAGGAGACCATCGAGACAAGCAAGATTAAAGGCCTAGACATTTAAGAGAGGTACATTGCCATAAATAAAGGGGTAGTAGAGGGCATCCTAGGCACCATGATCAAGGCCTCGATGAGCCTCTATTTGCTACCTAAAGTATGCTTAACATCACAGAGGTAGTTAGAATCCCAACAAGGCATGTGAAAGATAGTCGAATCAAATGATTAGACATGAAAAATATTCCTCAATTTGAAGGAGGAAATAACTCTGATCTACAAAATCATCTTCAAGCTTTTTAAGATGCATGTACCATGCAAAACATAGAAAATGAGTAATAGAAATTGAAGTTGTTCCCATGGAAGCTCATCAAAAAAGCACAAAACTGGTATCATTCCTTAGAACCGAAGTCTATCAAATGATGGAGTACCATGCTTGAGATGTTCAATGATAAGTATCAAATGTACTCCAAAGTATCCAACTTAAGGAAGCAAATTCAAGGGTGGAAACAAGGAACACACAAACCCTTGGATGCTGCCATTGGCCAATCCTATACCTTGATGCACAAATGCCTTGGCCATGGTTATTTTCAACTGGCTCAACTTCATCACATTGTAGACAGGCTTCGTAATGAAATAAGGAAAACCCTTGGTGTCTATGCCCAAGGGTGATTGTTAGAATTAACTGCCCATTAGGTACAAAGGTTAATAGAGCAAGTCGCCAAAGAGGGGGCTGAACTAAGAAAAAGAGAAAGTGCAGAGGAGTACAACTATCATCCTTCCATCCGCAAGAGGAAGGTTCGATTCTGCAACAATGAGGATGAATACATATTTGATGAGGGAATGCATAAGAAAGCCTTCCCACTTCAACAATTCCAATCTAAACTTACTACCAAGGTTGATTAGTTGAGGAACTCCATGGATAGAAGATTTCAAGCTGTCATCAAAATCACTGAAGAGTCCACATAACAAGGTAGTGACCATGAGCGCATGAGGCACAAGGAAGTTGAACGTGCATATTACAAAGGTAAGGGCAAATTTGCTATAATAAAAGAGGTTGTGGACAGTGAATCAGATGATGATCATGGATGTGACATCTATCAATATGAACATCCCAAGGGATGCTGCCCCATTGTGTCACATCTTCAAGAGTCTAAGGTGTATGCCTTACATCCATAACTTACACAAAGGCAAACATCTAGAAGGTTGCCTTATCCTCAAGGTAATCTCAGACAGTTCCACTAACAACAACCATATTATCTAAGTGGAGCTCCATTGCAACCATATGAATAGTACCAACAATGGTAGTAGCCACAATCATGGGTGTTTGCACCGCCAAGGCAACAATACCCTTACTGACAACCTAATCCATATGCTTACCATGTTTAGCAATCCATGTCTCACATGACTCTTCCAATCACATCTCTAATATTCAGCCTTACTACCACCCTTTTGATTACTATCAAACTCCTTCTCCACACAAAAGAAGGGATGCCACCTCCTATCCTTATCTTCCTCTTATCCTTGCACACACTCCTCTTCCAGTTGCACAGCTACCACCTACTCCTCCTATATAGGGTAAACTGCTAGCTCAACCGCAACAACATAATGCTACAAGGGCTATTAATTTGCAACCCAATTATCAATTAGTTGAATGCCTGATCAAAGAAAAGACCTTTCTTTCAACCTTGTAGCCGACCTAAGCCTTCACTTACACCTACGATTAACAACCCTACTCCTACCTCTTTCTCCATATAAAATTCCTTTGAGCCTCCTTCAACCCAAACTTTGTCAAGGATCCATCCTGTAATGCTCACTCATACTATGTCTGATTGGATCTATGCAAAAAACCTTCCCAGAAAATTAGCCAATCCTAGAAGTCCTTTGATTTATTTGTAGATTTTTGGCAATGAACCATGCAAGGCTCTTCTTGATTTAGGTTTTGATGTTAATTTCATTTCTCATGAGATGTACACTACCTATAACCTACCTCCTCTCAAGAAGAGCAACATCATATTGGAATTGGTAGACTAGTCCATCACTGTTCCATTGGAACTAGTAGAAGACATTATGACCATTATTTGTGGATGTTCTTATCCTGTTCACTTCTTAGTAATCAAAGTGGAGAACTACAAAGGGGACTTCCCAATCATAATGGGGAGGGCATGGTTGAGCACTATCGATGCAAGAATGGGCATTAGAGATCTTTCCCTAGAGATATTTAAAGAAAATGCATTTGGAAAGATCAAGAAGAAGAGAGTTCCATGAATCGCATACAATGATAGCAGGTGCAATTGTGTGCAGAAACTTTGGACCATCGAGCAAGCATCCATCTATGCATGAAAGAAATGTGCACCAGAAGTAGAAATTCAAAGGTGTTTGTATGTAGAAGCCACACAATTCAAGGGCATCCAATGGTTGATCACTAATTCAGAAAGCATCACACTGTGCATGGAACTAGCTGAGAACTTGACATATGAATATGTTATGAGCATGGATGAACTAGAGCAAGTTCATCACCAATTCTCTAATGATACAAATAATGATACCTATTGGGGAGAGTTGGAAATTCTTGAAAAATTCAAGCAGTAGCTCCTTAAACTAGAAAGGTTACTAGCTAGAATGAAATATGTATTTTTGAAAAATAAGAAGCCAGTTATAATCAATGCAAACTTGCTCCAAAATAGAAAAAGATGCTATTGAAAGTAGTTGAAAGATGGTTAGCAAATTTTGCTTGGTCATATCCTAAACTCACAGGGATTGATCCTAGGATATGCCAACATCGCATTTACACTAACTCATCCATGAAGATAAAATGATAGCCACAAAGGTATTTGAACCCCAAATTGAAGCAAATCATCAAGGAGGAAATCAAGCAACTCCTCAAGGTAGGGTTCATCTATCCCATTGTCGATAGTGAGTGGATTAGTCCACTCATAATTTTACCAAAGAAAGGTGGTAAGTCACAAGTCTACATCAACTTTAGGCTAGTAGAATATGGCAACATTCAAAGATCATTTTCCATTGTCATTTTTTGACTAGGTGCTCAACACCATATTAGGGCATTGCTACTACAGCTTCCTAGATGGTTATAGTGGCTATAACCAAATCCAAATTGCACTAAAGGACCAAGTAAAGACAATGTTCACAAGTTCCTAGGGGACTTTTGCATATTGTAAGATGTCGTTTGGTCTATGAAATGCTCCTACCATATTTCAACACCTAGTATTTAGCATCTTTTAATAGCAAATCGATAGTGGTGTAGAAGTCTTCATGGATGACTTCCTTAGCTATGGAGCTACATTTAAGTAAGCCCTGTACTACCCTGAGCAAGTGTTGAAACAATGTGTTGAAACTAACTTGCAACTCAATTGGCAAAAAAATCATCTCATGGTCCAGGATGGCATTGTACTAGGGCACAAAATCTTGCAAGCAGGAATTGAGGTGGACCCTAAAAAAATAAGGATCATCCAAGGACTAACTTGCCAGCTAGAAATAGTTAAAGATGTTTGTTCATTCCTTGGACATACTAGCTACTACCGATGATTCATAGAGAATTTCTATAAGATCACAAAACTATTGGTCAAGCTAACAAAGAAAGATGCTTCTTTTTTTTGGATCCTAGAATGTGAAAAAGTGTTCTATCAACTAAAAGAAAGGCTTGTGAAAACTCCAGTTCTACAAGCACCTAAGTAGTCTAGACCATTTCATATCCTGACAAATGTATCGAATTATGCCTTGAAAGTTGTGTTGACATAGTTAGATGAAAAGAAACGTCCATACTACATTCACTGCACCAACAAAAGCATTGTGGGTGCACAATTAAACTACACCACAATAGAGAAAGAATTGATGATGGTGGTGTTTGCTCTAGAAAATTTTAGGCATTATGTGCTTGGATACAAGGTGTTTATGCACACTAATCAGAGTGTCAACCGCTTCCTAATGAACAAGCCAACAGTGAGTCCCCATGTCATATAGTGGCTGGAGATCTTACAAGAATTCAATCTTACAATGGTAGATTGAAAGGGCATTGAGAATGTGATCACTAATCACTTGTCTCAGTTGCGATGGGACAACAAAGAGGAAGAAAGCCCATTATCTGATACATGTCTTGATGAAGTCCTCTTTGCTAGGGCTATAACTAAATAAATGCCTAATGAGCCAAAATGATAGGATAACATTCTCACCTATCTTCTTACTCAAGAGATGCCACAAGGGTTGGACCATCGAAAGAAATAGTAGTTTCTTTACCAAGTAAAGCACTTCATGAAGATCAACGGACACCTGTACAAGGTGTGTGCCGATGGATTGGTTCATTGTTGTGTTTTTGATGCTAATCAACTACACATTCTCCAAGACACTCATGAAAGTCCTTGTAGAGGATAGTATGCTAGGAGACCCATGACCATTAAAATCCTAATGGCAAGGTACTATTGGCCAACACTCTTCAAGAATGCTCATCATTTCATCTGCTCTTATGAATGATGCCAACGAGATGGTGGAATGACTACTCAAATGAAGGGACCTCAACAATGGATTCAACCATTAGAACCATTCGACATCTAGGGCATTGATTTCATGGGTTCCATCATGCCCATGTCAAATGGAAAGGCATACATCATAGTCGCTACTGACTATTGTACGAAATGGATAGAGGAAATAGCCATCATCGACTGTACATTCTCTACTGCTACTCGGTTTATACAATAAAATATTATAAATAGGTTTGATGTATCATGTGCATTAATTTCTAATAATGGAACTCATTTTACAGGTACTACTTTTTGAAAGCTCATGCAACACTTGGGGGTTGAACATAAACTCACAAAACCTTACCATCCCCAAGCTAATAGTCAAGCTGAGGTTACCAATAGGGAAATCACAAGGATACTAAAAAGAACTGTTAGCAAGTATAGGAAGGACCAGAGCACAAAACTAAATGATGCCCTTTGGGCCTACTGCTCAACTTGGAAACTTCCTATAGGCTACTCTCCCTATGAGCTTGTGTGTGGCAAACTACCAATACTTCCTATTTAATCTAACCTCCATATACTTTCAACAGCTTGTGGCCTTCACCTTGACTTAAGTCTAGCCCAAAAAGTAAGACTAATGAATCTCAACTTGCTAGACAAAAATCAATTAGTAGCCTTATCATCTAACAAGTTGCACAAGGCCTACAATAAAAAGCATCATGACCTAAAAATTAGAAAAGTCAAATTTCAACTAAGGGATACGGTTCTCTACTAGAACCCCACACATGTACTTCAACGAACTAAGTTCCAAACATTGTAGAAAGGACCTTAGATCATTTATGAGACTTTTCCTTGTGGGGCAATGATGATCTATAAACCTAAGAGCTCAAACAAGAAATAGCTAGTCAACATCCAACAAATTAAACCTTTCCATGAGCATATGCAAATTAACACAATAAACACCTCATCAAATGGACAACCACACTTAATATTTTGGATATCCTCCTCCTTTCAACTTAGTCATGGGGAAGATGGCTAACCATGCTAATCATTCAAGCAACTTCTCAATTTTTCAACTTTTTTGTTTTACACATTTTTAGTCTTACAACTTTTTGTTTTACACATTCTTTATTTTACATCTTTTTGTTTTTATGTTGTTAATCTTTCCTACTTTTTGTTTTACACCATCGCTAGTACATTTGACATTTTTTGAACATTTTATGCTTCCTTCTATATTTTCTTTTATTTGGTGTGATTTTCTAACTTTTTGTTAATAAGTGATAGGTACATTGGTAATGTGTTACTTGATGGTGGTATGTACTCTTTTTGTTATTTGATTGTTGGTGTCTAGTTTCTAGCTTTGAATTTTGTTATGGATAATTAGGACATGGTTTCTTTTCATGTAACAGGCAGTGAGTCCATAACATCCACCCATCCACAAACTCTCTAGTTTTCCTTGTTTTGGAAACATGTAGTTCCTTTTTCATTAATAAAACTTTAATAAATTTGTGACCTTGGTAGTTTCTAGAATTGGAAAGGATTCAAAAGTTTGAATAGGGTGTGGCTTCAAGGGGATTATGTATTCTTTGTGATTTTTTGTTTCCTTGGGTGCATGTGTGTTTCCATGAATTTCTTACCATTTCATGCCAATCAATGAAGGAAGCTAAATAAGTCCTTGCATGGTGTGATTCTCATCAAAAAAATTATGAGAATTCAAAGCACACCCCTTGGACAAAATAAATGCATACGTCCTTGCATAGTGTGGTTCAAATCAAGAAAAAAAACAAAAAAAAAAAAGAAGATGAGGATTCAAAGCATATCCCTTGGACAAAATAAATGCATCTGTCTTTCCATGGTGTGGTTCCCATTTAAAAAAAACAATGGGAATTCAAAGCACATTCCTTAGATAGAATAAACAGGCTACAAGCACTGGTTATGGGACTCGTCTCCTCTAACTAAGGCCCTTCCTCACTTCCTACTTCTTTTCTAATTTGGAATGGTGGTTGTTCTATGGAAGCACTCTTGTGTCTTAGGGGATGGTTTGATCTTGGAATGTTGATGCGAAGTCACTAAAAGTGGTTGGTTTTGGTCTAGACTAAGTATGGATCCTATCAAGTCATTTAACCACATAATCCACAAGGGACTTCATGTGACCGTAATTAGGAACTTCATTTCACTCTCTCTCATCCATCTATGCTTTCCATATTCCACCTCATTGTTGGTTTCATGCTTTAGTTTGATGTCCTAGTTTGATGTGTCAGAATTCTTAGTTAGTTTCTTCTAGGTTTTTGTACTTAACCTTCTGTAACCACTAATCATCCATGGAGCCCACGGACTCTTTGGTTTGAAGTTATGCAAGGCCATAAAAGGCCTATGTCTACTTTGGGGAGGATCCACTTGCATATCTTTTGGTTGGGTTAGTTAAGTTCTTTACCCTTAGACATACTTACAATCAAATTCTTTTGTTTACCCCATCAATGACATACAATTGTGCACATCTTCACAACAATTTTCAGTGAACTTTCCTTTTTATTGTTGTGAATTCTTATACCCTCTTCAACTATTTCCTTGTGTTGTACTTTTCCAAATCTCATGGACCGCTTATCTATTTTACCCTATTTGTCAACCTTCCCACTAACACTATCAAAGAAACCAATCTACCACAATCACAACTTAGTCAAGTGTAACCACCAATGAGACAAGGCATTTAACCACTATGTGTTACACATTACATACTAATTCATGATCCTGTTGTGCTTGTAGTGGGAAGCATGGACTGGCAGCAGGACTATCTTTACCAAGGATGATGTAGCAAGACCAGACAATGAGGATTGTTCATGCTTTTTGGATCTCTTCTCTCTCTCTTATTCTTCTACTGCCAAGAGGTGTTGGATGTTAATATTCTCAAGGGTGTTCAATCCTCTTCTCATGAACACCCAATGTTGTAAAAATTGTAACTCCATACACTTGGGCACTTAGAGTCTATATGTCTATTTCATCTAAGTTAGTTTGTCATGTCAGTCAATAATCCCATACCTACCCAATATGTTATGTTGTAAAGAACTTGTTCCTCCTCTTCTTAACTTGAGGACAAGTTTTGATTCAATCGCGGGGATATGATGAAACACATTTATTGTTGGCCACAATGTCAAGGCTGCGACATCATGTATGCGATGTCAAGGCCACAACATTGTGTACACGACATCAGGGCCTTGGTTCAATGTCACATATCTGACGTCAGGGTATATTCCCCAAGTCTATAAATATCACACACCAACTCCAATTTTGGCATAGTTTAGTTTTTAGTTTTCAAGCAAGGTAGCAAAGCTCTTGTAGTCTATTCTCCTTAGAATATTTTCTAAGTGCCCGCATAAGGAGTCTAAAGTGTATATAGTTCTTTGTTCAAGCACTAATGTACCTGAGCGCAACAATGTGACAAGAATAAAACAAACTATTTTGACAATCCTTCCAACATTGAGAATAGCTTAATATTTTCTTTAATGCATTTTACTTCCTTACTCTTTATTTTAATACATTTGATTAAGCAATTTATTTCCAGTAGTTAATAAACATGAGCATGACCACTTCGAGCATTCATATAGTACTTAGTAACCCAGCAACACTTAACGTTCAATAGCCCAACAGTGCTATATGTGTTCAAGATGTGTTCAGAAAAGTGGGGCGGTTACTTGTGTTAGCCTAGCTAGGCAATAGACATTAGTTTTCAATCTACTCTACCCTTATTCTTGTTGTAGACAATTACATCCATAAAATATAAAACAACAAAAATTCATATACCTCAATTACACTTAAACCATACCCTTGAGCCTCACGAGTGCAGTTGGAAAGACAATGAACGTTCTCAACATTGTTTCACTTCTTAGAGAAACTAGTGTATGAGATAACTATAGGTCCACAGAATTCGATCGAATCGCACGTAACACCTTAGTGATTAGTATGGTTGGGCGTAAGGGTACCTTGCTGCTCATCATCAATTAAGAATTGTTTTTTAAAAAATTTCTTAGCATTTGGGAAATATAAGCACATTGATAAGTTTTACAAGGATCTATGACAACTAAACTAATGTATTAACCATTTAGAATCCAATCCATCACAACAGAACGCAAAAATACCTTTATAATTTAAAAAAGATGCAATATCAACCAAACCTACCTCTTTTATATACATAATGGTCACAATATCAAATGTCTAATTAATAATGTAAGAGAAAATAGTTTATACAATTCATTGCAATTTATTTTCAACTATGGAAAATATCCTACAAACAATCCTCTCATGTCAACTTCACAATAACATAAATATCATCCAAGAAAATTCTATGAAAATGAACAATACATTTATGGAAACGATTCTTTAACTTAGAAGTATTGTAAAACATTATCCATCTAATTGGAAAAAAATTTAAGAACAAGACAAGGCATCCTAACCATTGAAGAAGAAAAGCCAATAGAAAAAAATTACAAAATGCTTACCTGAAGGCCCAAAAAGAAAACAAAAAAGATAACATGAATTTTTTGACAGAGGAAGCTAAGACTCCTACTACAATAGGAATACAAGGTGAAACATTGTTGCACATGTTCCTCTTATTCCTCTATTCCTCTTTTTCCCTAGTTTATGTTTGTGATGTCATCGGTGCAATGATGTTGATGCAATTGTAGAAATGACTAAATTGCATAGGCAGCTTGATTAGCAAAGGCTCTCACATGTTTACGTCTCAAATTAAATTGTAAATTTTTCTATGGTATGCATTTGGAATAAAAATGGTACTTTGACCAATTTTTTTAATACAAAGGAAGATGTTATCATGATGGGAATAAGGTATCAATGTCATGGTGGTCAAGGATAAGAAACTAATTTGCCATAAAGTTTGCATAAGCTGACTTCTAATCTATATAGCTACTAAGGAAGCTTGTATCCTCTTCCATCTAAGCCTAGTAGCATTTCTTTAGGAAGATAATTCATAGATCATGCAATCAAGTATTCTCTTCACAAAAAAGATATAATATGTAAATTGCCTTCTTCAATATGTCTTAAATGTTATGACTCTAGGATAATATAGTATTTTCTTCTAAAAAATTTTTGATGATACTAACTCCTCAAAAAGTCAAAGGTTTTTTTTTCCCTTTTTCATGAAACCGTGTCTTGGATGTCATGGATTTAATCACTACATTAAATTTTCATAAAATCCAATTTGGCTAACAAGGAAAATAGTGATAGGGGTAGCAAGTTTGGTGGTGGCCTGCTACCTCCCCCATGCTTTGGGGGTTGTAGGGGCACAAGAGGTCCTTCACTCCTCGTGCTTTTAAAACCATACTAGCATGGCATGGCAATTCTATGCAATGGTTGAGAGGGCTATAACCTTCTTTTTTACCCCACTTGGTAAGACCTTACTTAGGAGGGTTGCATAGTTCAACTCTTCATTGGGGTTTAATCTTACGCACAACACGGAACATGGTATGTGTTACATTGTAGTATGGATGGGAGCTCATTTTCCATATTTCTCATGTCACATTTCCTATTTCTCATTTTATATTGCATGGTATGTGTTTTTAATTTATGTTGCAATACAAGGTTTGACTCACATTTATAAAAGTTTCCTAAAATGTAAAGTTTTAGATGTTAGGCTTCCTAGTGCCAAAACATGCCTAAAATAACAAACTTTGAGTTAACCTTGCCTATAAATTGAGATCCCCCTCATACCTTCCAAGAGAAGCATTATTTTCTCATTTTCTCATTGTGCATCTCAAGGTTCAATGTTTTGAAAAAGTTTCAAAGAGAAGTTTCCTTTTTTCATTTCACAATTCTTACAATCTTTCACAAATTTTCTTAAGTTTCATAATTCTTTCTCAAATTCTCAATCTCATAATCACAATTCTCAATCTTACAATTACAATTTTCAATTTCTTAATCTCGATTAAAGATCTTGATCATTGCAAATTCAATGTTTATCTAAAATTGTCAATTTCATCAAAGTTGTCCAACAAAGCATCAAAGATCAAAAAGATAAGTATAAATCTTGTTCTCAAAATGATGAATATGATCAAAGTATTGTGCTTTAATGATACTTTCAAATTTAAAGTTGCATACATATGCATCTTTAGCTTTCACAAGTTGCATCTGCATCTTGTGGTTAGATTTTGCAATTTTCTCAATTTCTTTTACAAGTTTGAGTTAGGATTCATCTTTCTGGCATTAAGAGCAATCAAAAGCTTCAAATCTCAAAGCAAAACAACATCAAAATCATAAAATCTTTGCCATTCAAATTTCTAAACTCTCACCTTTCATTCCACGATGATTCTGCCTTGGCTTTGTCAAAGTTACAAACTCCGCATCAAATCTTTCTATTGCCATGTCAAAACTCACTTACCAATGTCAAAACTTACTACTTCCAATGTCAAAACTCCATAACGCATGACGTAAAAACTTTCAGCAACATCAAACCTGATTAACATAAGAGGTCAAAACTCACCACTGCCACATGTCACGTTAAAACATTGAAATTGCTAACACCACATCTTTCACAGTTGTAATTCAAGCTTTTGCATAGTGCATTCATATGAGCACAACACCAACTACCAACACACAATGATGACTCTAGAAGGCTCAACTAGACTCTAGGGTGTCTACATGAGTAGAGCAAAGAAGTGGCTAACTAGCTTATTATCGTTTTATCATTGCAACATATTCATGTATCACTCACATTTTATGACTAACTCTCAAAACTTTGACAAGTTTGTCGGCATCTGTTTAAAGCTTGGTGAGCATTGAAGCATGCTCAACCTAACTTTTGTTAAAAGGACTCAAGTAAGGCCAAACAACATTGTTACATTATCCTCACTTTTTCATTTCATATTATTTAAGATTTTAGTGTTTACTTAAGATCTATGCTACTTAAATAACAAATAAATAAAATTCATTCAAAGTATCTGATTATGTACAAATGCAAACCACAAGACCTAGTCATCCAAAGAAATAAGAATTCGGTTTACTTCTTTTCTTTTATATAATTTATGTATACTTTAGTAGCATATTGGGATTGAAATTTTAACCTTAAAATGAATGTCATAAATCTTCCCATCAAGCTACATTATATTCATCTCCCCATATTGGTGTCTTAAAAAAGATTCAATGCAAGCCAATGAAATTCAAGGTTAATATAAAGCCCTGGTCAGACATTATCAAGCTAAAGGAAGATGCACATCAAATATAAAGTATTTATTTGAAAACATAGATGTAGATACATCAAGTATAAAAGAATGGGGACCAAAATCAGAACACTGGAAAATTCCATCTTATTATTTGGGTTTGACATTATAAATAGGATAAAATGTTTATGGGCAACGTGAAAATAGATAGCTTCCGTCATGTGACTCAGGCATCATGCAATCACAAGGTTACACACCCTGTTCAAAATACTGACATCTGAAGACGGCTCAATGTATCTTTATTTCTTGTTTCATGGTGAACCGTATTTATTATCCTCACATTGCACATTCGATATCAGCATTCCATTTATTATCTTAACATTACGCATTGAATATCAGCTTTGTGTAGACAGCTGATACATAATTCACTTGCTGTAACTCAACCACTTTACAAGTTATACGAGGGCTGCATTCTGCCTATCAATTCTTCAAAACCGTTATATTGTTGAAGAAATTTGAATCTACTTTGACATTTTTGCTTTTGCAAAGAAAACACCTGCAACAAGTCCTGTAAAAAAATGACACCAAATTACATGATGATCTGAATTTTTTCCCTTTTTTTTGCATAAAATAAATAACAGTGTAAGGGTAATTTGGCAGTTGAATAACATTTCCTATCGGATAGTTTTAAACAAAAGGAAGCAATAGTTAAAAATAGAGAGATTTACCAAAAAGAATACTGAAGAAGTTTGGAATATTAATGGGAACTTTAAACAACAAATTTCCAGCAAGAGATAAAGGAATCTTATTTAACGATCCCACCAAGCTGCATACAACACATCAAGAAACATATTAAGATCAACTCATATACACTCTTCCAAAATACCAACTTAAATACCTGTATGTTGTAGGCCAAGTCTGATGCAGAAACCACATTGAAGTAAAACTTATGGATAGCCCAAACAATCCACTTAAAGTTGCTATAACCCAGAACATTGGGATTCGAAGTATAGGCCTGTTTTAATTAAATAACAAGCTCAGAATAGCTCTTAAAACACTGAATGATAAACATCTAACTATTCAATTTCAAACACAACCTTATCTTGTGCTAGACAGAATAAAGAGAAAATTATAGAAATTGTCTTAGCAAGTAAAAAGATGGTACAAAACTACATACGAAGAATTTAGGTACTCCCATTCATTGAACGTTAAAATAAGGATGAATCCCAAAGACAGGGAAAGTGCATTATTGAGCAATGCCATTGAAAATTCATTCAAGGTTCTTGACCTTGTCTACTGCTTTGCTAAATCCATCACTTTCCTAAGTGTCAGCTGTTAAAAAGACCAGAGTTTTTTGAGGTTAGAAGTGGAAAAATGCCACAAGCAACGATCCTATTAAAACAATTCTGCATAAAAAAATAATATAAATATCACAAGAAAAGAACACATTCTTAAACAACTTAGTAATACAATCACTGGACATGTTTTATCAGGTTGAACTTCTAATATCTATTCAAACTTAGATAATGAAAAAGAGCTTGCAATAAAAATTACAGAATCTCTCTTTACAAATGACTGATCATGAAAGTTCAAGTTTGGTTTCTATAATAAGAAAAAGATAAGCAACATCTTCCGTGTTCCATTGCATTATGAAAAACTCTCACTGAAGTTTAGTATTCCATTTCTATGCAAATCCACTGTGTAGGCCCAACCAAATAACTCACAGAAAGCATGCTTATGTGGCTTCATTACACTAGAAATAAATGAACAGATCTCATTTGTATAGGTATAAATAAGCATATAGCTATTCATGTTCTCGAGGCTTCAATGTAATTTAGGTTCTTAAACCCCACAGTTCATAAATAATACACTTCTTTATGTTTTCCTACAATTCAATATTCAATCTGCTCTGGATAATTTCGATGTCATTTATTAAGGCTCATACACATTTCTAGTTGTATTGTTATCAACACTTTGAAGAATTGAAAGTTTCAATTTTTTGTTTGTTCTAGGCGTGCAGCTATTACTCCACATCACTGGAATCAACAACTAGTGATAACAAATTATTGCTATGTCACTCAATCTGACTTCAAGCAACAGCCATTTTCAAAAGATTTGTCAGAGTTGATGTAGCAGTGTGGTAGGTTCAAGGTGGCAATGAACAATGGTCTAGGACCTGGAGAAGCTTGAAAGTCTGACCACAACCTCACCACAAGTGCACTGCAAGTCTTTCTCAATCATGGTTATGAACATGACCTCACCACAACACAACTACAAGTCATACCCCCTTTTGAATCTGAAAAAACAATGGACCACGAGTTGTGCTGTGAAGGAAATTTGGGCCACAACCTAACCACGAGGTCACTACAAGTGATAACAAGTTGCAATGAATATAAAATTGGTCTCCCAAAAGCACCATGACCTTTGGCGTGAGTTGGGCAATATTGAGATGCATGTTGGTCCAAACATGACTTGAGTGCAAATCCACCATGACCTCTCCCAAAGCTTTGGTTTCGCATCGTCACTTCTCCTCAATCGTGTTGAGGTCATGTTCAAGTAGTGATCTGTGAAAAATGAGCAAACAAAAGTCGATTTAAAGTTTTAGAGTTTTTGATGGCAAATCTTTGGCTAGAACTTTGGGAATTGAGCTTTCGAGCATGGATTTGATGGTTTATGGACTTAATTTTGTAGGAAACATAAATTCAACATGGATTTGAGCCTTTGACAGGCAATTTCAACATGAACCATTTTCAATTACATGAATCCTTATGGGAAATGAAATCTTAACATGTAAAACAACATGAGAAACTTCAGATCTTCTTGGAAATAAGCAAAGGACACTTGAATCTTGGTACAAACACCAATGGGGAGCTTACAACATCAACATTCAAAGATGAAGGATTAAACCCTAACTTGAAACATGCATAAATCATGAAAACTAACCAAATTCAAGATGAGAAACATAATGGAGATGCAGGAGTAAATCCCATCAATTTAGAGGCAATTGGCAAAGGGAAACAACCAATTCCTCAAAACAAAAAAAAAAACCAATTCCTTAAGGCCTGAGAAGACCTTGAATTCTATGCATCAAACTTCAACTGAACATGAGAGAACAAGCAAACCATTAAAAAAGCATGCAAGAACTTGACATTGAGAACACAACTATATAAAAACATGAAATTATGTAAAAATTTGAGAAACTTCATGAGAATTCATGGATAAGAGAACTTGTAAGAATGAATCATAGAAGGGATTCACTTCACACTTGTGAGAATCATGCTTGCAAGAATGCAAGAAAATAAGAGAGGGATGAAACTAAGAAAGTGTCAAGAATACCAAAGTTTGCACACACTCAACGATGAAGGAAAGGGAGAGCTTCTATTCAATGGACAATGCTCTTGGCAAGTTTACAA
This sequence comes from Gnetum montanum, assembly GCA_015680685.1. Taxonomy (NCBI): domain Eukaryota; kingdom Viridiplantae; phylum Streptophyta; class Gnetopsida; order Gnetales; family Gnetaceae; genus Gnetum; species Gnetum montanum. The sequence goes on along the minus strand of MNCI01015841.1, from coordinate 40,163 downwards.
TAGAGGGGGTACACCCCTGTTTATACTTTTTTCTTGAGGAACTTGTCTCATTCGACATGGGCCACAACATAAAGGCTTTTGGCCTTTTCTTGTCATTTTATAACATTTGCTCTCAACATAACGTTCTTTTTAAGTTTTCTTCAAACAAAACAACACTTATAGCTCCTAATTATTCAAACAACAACTTCAAACATCAAAGTAAAGACTTCTACCTACCACTACTCTCCTCAACATGAAATGTAAATAATCATGAAGGAGATCACACATTCACACTATTGTTAATAGGATCATCACTTAACAACACTACAATGACATGCTATAATATAATTCAAGTTTCATCGCTTGAGACTCCTCCATCAGTCCCCAACAATAGTGTCTTTGTTAAAAATTGAGGGTATTGCCCAAGTTATTGCTTGCATGACTTGCAATGATAAGTTGCTTGATTTTTCCTTAGAAGACTACTTGCTTGAAATATTGCTTACACAACCTCACACATTACATTGCTGTTTTTGTCACCTGACATCACCCTAGGTAATTTATAGCAATAGCTGCCAAATCAAAAATATGATATCTATTGTTGCCCCTAGTCACACTAGGTGATGTCCAATGATAAACTAGTTCAAAGTAGTTTGTGTGTATTTTCAAGTGCACAAGGATAGCTTAACAAAGATCAACTCAATCATGGGAGTTCACTATCATCCATTCTCCCTTGACAATGATACCAGGATAGAGTTGTCAAGATCCAAAGAAGAGTGGAATTCATCTTTTTTTCACTTGAAGACAAGTAAATGGTTTACTCTTAAAAGTCTAAAGAAGTAGAAATTTATTGGGCTTATTCCTCATCATGAATCCTTGTAAGGACATTCCTATACTTTATACGATATTTAATGGGGTACAATATTTCCTATTGGTGTGAACTAATGAAATATTTGATACAAATTAATGATTGCTAGATTTTTTATTTTTTTTTAAGAGAAGAGTTTAGGTGATTATATTAAGAAAACAAATTTGCAAGTTATGTACAGCCAAAATTGGTAGGGGTGGAAACCCCCAACAATGAGGGGAGGGATCACCCCTCCTCAAAACGTCAAACGAGCAAGGTCATGTGGAACCTAGAGGGACCAGAATAAGAGAGAGACCCATTCCGCCCACCAATGAAAATGTCAAAACCATTACCAATACAACCAACAAAAGGCCAAAAAGTCCCCCTTCCCTAGCTGGAACCAACAAAGGAAAATAACAAAAGAACAAAACACCAAGCAACCAACAACCGCAAAGGTGGGCTCCCCCACCCATCAACAAGGATCCCACAACCCTACAAATGCTTGGGCAGCCTAATACACCCACAAGTTGCACACTCATGAGCATGAATCACCTCCAGAACAACCCAATGCCTTTCAATATCAACAAAGGCCACTGCTTGTTGAAACTCCTTAAACACCTCCTCCTTTCGAGCACACTCTACAACATCACCAATACCATCTGGATGAAGCCATGCAGCAGTCCTACTTATATGTCTTCATAGTGCATGCTAGGAGGTATTGCAATTAATGTCCATAATAACATATGGGCACTTCCCTTCTTGTAACCAAAGCTACATGTTGTGCTCATGCACCTAATCCTGCTGCTACTGTAATTGTTCAGCTTCCAACTAACCACACTCTCATAGATCATGCTCCTCCTACTCCCATGTCGCCTTTTTCTACTCCTCCTGCTATATCTCAGTGTGTATCTACTATGCAATTCTTCTTCCAACGCAACCTTGGTTGCTACCTCCTACAGGTCCTTCCATCTCTATGACTCTTTTTCTAGCTCCGTGTGGCGCATCTCCACTTGCGCTATAAGACATTGGAACTCCTCCTCTCTAGTCTGCCACTTGGCCTCCCAAAGGGTCCATTCCTCCCTCCGAGCACACTCTGCCACCTCTGCAATAGTCCTCTAAGGATCTACCTCAAACCACTAATGAAGCTCCTATCAAAACCTATCAAGGAAAGGTGAGCATGACACCTTCGACACCCCCAATGACCCAACCACCTCCCCCATGGGAGACCCCAGCTAAGGTCGGGCTAGAGCCGAACACCCCCACCCCCCCTCATGGACCGTTGACCATACACCACCAAGCAAGGCTCAAGTTGCAGCCACCACAAAGCCACCAGCGTCGCAACCCTCCGTCTTTGCCTACGCAACGATGCCAAAAAAAACCTAGGAAAATTAACACTAGGGCCAAGCTACATCCACTTCAAAAAAGAAAAGTGCATGCCTCATAACTTCCAAATGTTTCTTGACTGGACAAAGATCTGGTCGATGAGCTCAACCACGTCCTACCAAAGCTATGGAAAAGATAACTTTAGCACTTGCCCACTCCTCGTCTTAGGCATGGGCCTCAAGAAGAAGCCCTCCACATCCTGCAACCCTTGCCCAGTGGGAAGGATAACCTCCCCCATAGCTCGAACCACCAACAAATGCAATAGCAAAGCCTCTATAAGCTCAATCTAGAAATCCCCGAAAGGTGGTGGAGTTGGTAGCCCAATTCCTGTAAAAGGATCCATCCACAAGGTCAAGCTCCCCCTCTAGTGTAGGAAGGACATCCACCAAACCGACCCACACCACAAGCCCCCACAACACCTAGTTTGCCTAGAATGCCATGCAAGAAGACTCAAACATAGGTGTCATCCCTATGGCAACTAAAGCTTCACACCACAATCTCACCCTGAGCGCCGCGACCTACACAAGCGAAGGAAGCTAGAGAGAGCGAAAAATCCAATTGTTCCATGTCTTCCACAAACTCCAAAGCACAACAACCGCTTTGGAATCGTCATCTAATTTAAGTGGTGAAGGGAGCACCATAGCCTACCAAGTGCCCATGGTGTATAGGTACTAGTATATAAAACGATTTTTCATTTCAAGAGCCCCCGTACATAATAGGCATATATAATTAATGTTTAAGCCCCACACATGTAAGCCTACATGCATTGGGAGTGTAGCATGGCCAACCAACCAAAGAAACACCTTTATTTTTTCAGGTAGCCTACCTTTCCAAATAGTCCACCAACCTTTAACCATGAGGTATTTAGTCCTAATGATGGTCCGAGGTGGCACCCCCAGCATACCCCCCAATGCCATCCCATTAGCATGCCTATAGATGGTACACCATATGAGCAAATCCTAGTTCCCAGCCTCCCATTGCTGATATTTGTTGTGCATAATATGTATCCATTGGATCGAGTTATCATCAAACCATAGGTAAGAAGCTAATATCTCATAGTGATCACATCCTGAAACTTCAGAACCCTAAGGCCCCTAGCCTCCTAGGGTCTAGCAATAGTGTCCCAACATACCAAATGCATTTGTTCACCCCCTTTTCCCCCCAAACAAACAAAGTTCCTAATTAGCTCGTCCATATTGAGGATGATGCCCGTGGGAGGAGAAGCCATCGAAGTGGTGAATCTAGCAAAAACCACAAGAATCGAGGTGGCAAGAACAATTCTTCCTTTCCTTGTAAGGAAGCAGGTGGTCCAATGCCCAATACATTGCTGTATTTTTGGAATCAATGTAGACCAGGTCCTCTTCCTATGCCAGGTATAAATAAGCATACCTAAGTATGAATCATGTTTAGTGCCGAGATGAATTCCTCAAATCTGGGAGATCCTCCCCCTAACACACCCATTTGTGTTGATCAGGTGTAACACTGACTTCCCCTTATTAATTTCCAATCCAATCTCCTAATCTATCTTGCTAAGTGCTCTATTAACCACATGAGCCTATGGCACAACCACGTGTGAGAAAAGAATGATGTCATTTGTGTAATGTTGTGCCAAGCATTCAACCCCTACAATTTCCAGCCCCAACACCTTCCATCTTGCAATAGGACTATAGAGTATCCATTGCAAGGATAAACAAATAGGGGACAAGGGGGTACCCTTGTCTCAGCCCCAACCAAGGGAGGAAAACCCCTAAAGTTTCCCACCAATGTCAAAAGAATGTGCCCCCCAAGCTTGCACATGAATGCATAAATTAACAAATTTGGAATCAAATCCCTTACACAGCATAATTTCCCGTAGAGCTTCCCAACTAACCATGTCATATTTGTAATGTCCAGTTTAAGACACATACTTGGGAAACCAGCATTCTACAACGAATTAAGAATCTCCTACATCAAAATTACCTGGTCCTAGAGGAAACAACATTTGATGAAACTAGCCTAATGTTTTGTGCCCCACCCCCCACCAAGTACAACATTATTATGACCAACCAATGAACCAACATTTTAGTGAACAAGCACAACAAAGAGTTAGACATCCCAATTGGTTAAAACTAAGATGGGTCTATAGGGTTGCCCATTTTGGGGATGATGACAATCCTTGAATAGTTAATTTCCTAGAAAACTTATTGCTACTAGAGCATTGTGTTGAAAGCATCTAAACGATTCCTCCCTACGATATCAGCAAATGCCCTAAAGAATTAAACAAGCCATCCATCAGGACCAAGGGCCTTGTCAACTTTCATCGATGTCATAGCTTCTTCCAACTCGATCCACGTAAACGGTGCAACCAACAAGCAGTTATCCGCCTCACCAATCACAGTCCACACCAACACTGACAACGAAAGGGTGTTATGCTTACCCCACATCTTTGCCCAATAAATGTGCACCACCTACAAAATCTCTTGGGCATGAACAAGAGTGGTCCCTTCCTACACCAATCGATGCATACTTTTGAAATGTCCACTTGACTTAGTAGTGGTAAAGAAGAACCGCGTATTTTTGTTCCCCTCCTTCAACCACCTCATTCACACCCATTGTCTCCAATACAACTCCTTTTCATCAGGATGCGCTTGTAGCTCTTTGAGAACTTCCTACTCAGCCTCCTCTAATGATGCCCTCTTTTCCTATAGGAACTTGGCTAATCATTTTTTTGGGGTAGCTCTATTGGCCTAAAAGAAAAACTTCTCCTCTATCTTCTTGGAGCAAATGGCCCTCTTAAGCCTAATTAGCCGATCTTTAAGAAAATCCTTGGATCAACTTGTGTAGGATAATGTGCCTAAGTTACTGTCACTAAGGGCCTCAACCAAGGTTTCAATAGCCACAAACATTCAAAGAGAAAAGGTGAGGAAGCTTGCCATTGTATTCTCCCCACCTGGTAGACCACTGAATAGTGATCAAAGGCCTAACTCTTCTTCCCCAAAACCTAGACATCAAAGTTCAACAAAATACTCAAACTGATCTAGACTCTGTCAATCATGGATAGGACACGGTCCTTCCCACGGTGCCTATTACTCCATGTGAAAAGGCAATCCTTGATCTCCATGTCCATGAGGTCATGGGACTACAGGAAGAACAAGAACTGTTGACTACCAAGGGGGTTCATGTTGTTGCCCCATGAAACACCATAAAATTCGGAGCTTAGTACTTGTCCGACCCCAAACAAGATCGCGGAACTCACAAACGACGTCGGCTGCATGATCGTAATACTTAGTTTTTGCTAAGTATATGGAGCCAGCGTATACACACAACGTATATGCCCGGCTCTCCGGCGTGTACGCCCAACATTCACTTCAACGTATACGCCCAGCATTCTAGCGTATACGCCCGGCACTTCAGTGTATACGCCCAGCTCTTCGGCGTATATGCCCAGGCACTACAGATGCGCACGCTCGACGACAGGATCTCCAATGACAGCATGAAGATAACACCGAAGAGCAAGGATTGAAGCAAGTGGCATCCTTCGGCGTATGCGCCCGGCGTGTACGCCCAGCATCCATCAGAGTATACGCCCGCCGTGTATGCCCAACATTCACCAGCGTATACGCCCAGCGCTCAGCACCTCCACCCAGTTCACGCCCAGCATTTTCAGCGTATACGCCGACCTAATGCAGCGTATACGCCCAGCAGTTGTAACATTTTGTATACTTGTAAAGTGTATGCACCTGGTCAACGCGCCACATGTCTCCCATCCCGAGTCTAGCGTAACAACCTGTATAAAACCCCCATTTTTCCACTTCCACTAGACGTTTTGCGAAATCCCGGAAGAGACCAGAGAACATTTACGCTGCACAAAAAAGCAGAAAACCTTCTTACACTGAGAAGTCCTGCACGCTGCGGATCCAGTCTCTTACGCTCTACCCGCTCTGCAAACCGTCCGAGTCACCTGTGTGTACGCCAGGCCTTTTCGGCCGCCTTGTGTTCCCACAACTGCGTTAGACCGGTGCACAATACTCTAACTCTGTAATTCCATCATTTCATTCGCTGCAAGTTCTTTTACAGTTTTACGTCAATTTGGCCCACGCCTCGCTCGCGCTTCGTTTGCATCTGTTTACGTTTTACGCTGTTTTTGCTTCGTTTACGCCTGCACGCCGTTTACACATAACCCAGCGTATTAGCATTTGCGTACGCGCGGGGAAATCCTTGTCTGATCCGCGTGCAGACCACCCAAGGTACTTTGCCTCCGCTGCATTCCAGCACGCCCTCAGGCATAGGCAGGGCCTTCTGTACACGTCCTGCGATCCCGCAGCCTCTGTTTTTCCTTCCAGCCGGAGACCGACGATTTCAAGCGGTACAAAAATTGGCGCTAGAAGGAGGGCCTCCTTAAAACCCTTACCTGCGACTCCTAGCGTATACGCTATAAAGCGTCTACGCCATTAGCTGTATGCCGCCCTAACTTTCCCAGTGTTTACGCCATTCGGTTCTGAAACCTACCTCGTAACTGCCCAGCGTCTATGCTGCGCAGCGTTCACGCTCTCAAACATCACCGCTTTGTTTACGCTCGTCTGTTTCACGCTCTACTGATTACGCTATGACTTCTTCTACAAGCCTATCTTTTACGCTCTGTTTTCACGCTTCGAACTGTTTTACGCTTTGTACCGTCTTACGCTTTGTACTGTTTTACGCTGCCTGTTTTACGCTCCCCCTGTCACCCTGTTTACGCTTCCCTGTTTCACCCTGCAACCCATCTCACACGTACGCTCCCCAGCGTCTACGCTGTATACGCTGTCCCTATATGCCGTCCACTAGGCGTGTACGCCATCCGTCCCTCAAGACATCAACTTCATAATTCCAGACTTATCCATATCCGCAACGTAGCATCATGAATCCTTCAAACAACACCGCTCTCACCGCTCAGACCACCGCCATGGATACCATAGATGTCCAACAACTCGTTGCACAACACCCAGGAATGCAACCCACAGCGGGTCCTCGCCAATCCCTAAGGCTGCAAGGGAAGAACCTGGCCTCTAACATTATTACCCAAGATCAGTACAACTTTATCTGTATTAAGATACAAGTTGACCCGGTTGTTGATCAAGCAGAACTAGAGGCGAAGAGGCAATTTGAGTCGTATTACAGGAGGGGACGAGAGTTCATCCCAACCCCCTATGATGTAATTCCCATTCCTGAACAATACTCGGAACTCGTCACACAACTCCTCCTCCAAAGGAACAATTCCTTAGATCAGCCCACACTGGAGCCCCAACCAGAGGATGAGGATGAGTTTGCCGCTCAATCCGAGCAAGGGGAGTCGTTCCATACCTTAAGTCCTCAAGCACAGGTCAACCCCTTTTTCCATCCCGACACAGGGGAACTTATGTCCTTGCCACACCTTAGATTCCTCCAGGCCCAACAACCACCGCCAAAAACAGCAGCATTGGTCCACGTCCCTCTCCCAAGCGACCCCCAACCCAACACCTTCCCACTCACACTCATCCCTACGGCCGCGGCGGGCCCATCCTCACAAGTGCAGCCACCTATCGATAACACGGGAGCAACGCTCCCACCAAGGGTGATAGGGATGCCACACGTGATTCCGGCATCCACATCTGCCCACTTCATATCACACCTCCAAGCACACACAGCTCCCCAGACAGCCGTAACCCAACAGGGAGTCCTCGCTCACAATGTGGCAGGGCAATAGCTGCCAAGGGGAGCGCCGTCGTACCAAGCCCCCCATAACCATGTGCCACCTCACGCAATCCCACCAGCCAATGTCCCCCAAGCACAACCCCAGCTCCAGCAACAACAGCCATAGCATTTTCCCTACCACGTGCGNCTAACTTGTACGGTATACTGCAACCCCAATCCGCCATATCATCGAGCGCCCAAGATTAGGCGGATGCCAAGAAAATAATGCAAGAGCTTACTGAAGAGGTGAAACGCCTCAAAACGGCCGTTGAGAGAAAGCTGAAGATAGTGGATTTCTACAACGATGACCCTATCAGCTCCTTTGTCCCTCCTCTGACCCTGCCCAAAGGTGTCCCCCTACCAACGCTAACTAAATATAATGGGGAAACAGATCCCAACGCCCATCTCATAACATTCAGATTAGAGTGCGCGCTGCTCCGGGCTTGGCCCCACGCCATCCTTCGAGTATTCCCCATGTCCCTCGCGGGAAGGACACTCGACAGGTACCGAGCCTTGCCCAAGGACTCTATCCTTTCTTTGGATGATCTTTTACACCAGTTTGTGACCCGGTTCAAGTATAACTTGAAACCCGAGGCCACGCTGGATAACCTCATGCAGATCAAGCAAGCACCGCTTGAACCGGTGCAGAAGTTTATTCAGAGATGGAGTGCAGCTCTCAATGAGCTACATGAACCAATCTCTCCAACTTATCTGCTTACAATATTGAAAGCGGGGGTCAATGATTTTTTCAAGTCCAAACTGTATTACCTTAACGCGTGCAACCTTAATGAGGCATTTGAGCAAATCAAGAACATAGAGGAGGCAGCTCAAAATAGCCACGACCCAGCATACTTGGCCTTCAGAAACCAACACACTAAAAAGGACAAAGAGAAGGCCAAGACAATTATAGCAGCAATAGCGGGAGCACAACAAACAAACACCACACAGCAATACAAACCACCCATGCCCCCCACTAACTACTATCAGCCCGCTCCTACGATAGCCCCAGAGTCATCATCACAAAACCCGACGAACTGTACGCGTAACTTAGAGAGGAAAGAACCCTCTCAGTACACGCCTTTACCGATGAAGCCATCCCAGCTCTTTGATCAACTCTTAAAGGCTGGATTGATGAAACACAAGCAGTTGTCCCTAGCTGCTATTCAAAGACACGACCGGTTCTGTCAACTCGTACAGAACCCAGGCCTAGCAACTCCGGATGAGCCACCCGTGCCCAAAGGATTTAGGATGGATCGCTTCTGCGACTACCATCAATGCAACGGGCATGGAACGGATTACTGCTCTACCCTGAAGCAGGACATCCAAAGGATGATTGATGATGGCAAGATCACTTTTGAAGGGGCTAACCCCGTCCAACCGCAAAATCAGACTATGGGGGTGTATAAAGACCCCCTGAACGCTGAAGGGGCACTGTACGTAATTACTGCAATCCATTGTGATGATGAATCCATCACACCCCGCATTAACACCATCTACCCCAAAAATAAAAAAGAAACGTTTAACAAACCGTACGTAGTTCAGATCCCTCCCGCTGAGTCGACGCCCACCTATCAACCATCCTGTGCCCCGCAGTGGCCGTACGTAGTCTAAGTGCCCCCCACCGTACCCACCCCCAACACTATGACACGCCAAAAATCATACGTGGTGTGCATCCCTCCACTCAATCCTCCAGATGCATCAACCCCTCATGCTCGGCCTACCCCCTTCGTAGTCCGAGTACCATCGGCCGTTGCAACAACGGAGGTCCAACCTCCACCCAGACCAACCCCGTACGTCATTAGGATACCTGGACAGGGTCCTGCCCAATCATATCCAATCGTCCACTCGCAACCTCGACCAGCCCCATACGTCGTAAAGGTCCCAGGGCAACCCCAGGCCCCCAAACCAGCTCCACCTCCACGCCGAGAACGCTTAGCCGATAAGCTTACCTGGGAACGATTGGAGAAAGAGCACCAACGATTAGCTCTGGGGCCACCCAAACCAACTCCACTGAACTCCATGCCTATGTCATCATCCAGCGATCCACCAAACACAGACAGCAACGGTGAACCATCCAGAACACAAGAGCCGCATAACACGGCGGGTCTTAACGATAACGACAAACCACCAAAACGCGAAATAAAACTATTGGGCCCCATGAACACAGTCACTGCTGATAAAAACATCCCCGACAGTAGAGACTTTGCAACGGCCCTGACACAAGTCACACAAGCCTTGAAACAAAAGAACACGTCCCTAAGCTTGTATGACTTGGTACTGACATCTCGGACTCATCGCGAAGCTCTAGTACGCATGCTAACATCGATCCCGGTTAGTGAGGACTTGCCCCCAAGCGAACCAGCCATTCATGCAGTGATGTACCCCTCCCACGAGGTCGGTCCTAAGCCCTCGAGCTTCCACGATGAGAACATCAAAGTGGACAAAAAGATAGGTGAGACAGCAACAGTCCCTATGTTCATAACTATACATGTAAACCAATTCAAAATACATAGGGTACATGTAGATGAC
>MNCI01015841.1:0-15215 GCA_015680685.1 Gnetum montanum | reverse complement strand
AAGAAGAAGCACTTTATCATGGTCAATAGCAAAACAAAAAACAAGGAGAAGTAGGTCCTCTGATAAACTCCAAACCTCAACATACCCCAACCCCCAAGTTGTTGCCACCCATTTCTTAATCAGGTCCATCTTAGGCCTTGCACTAGCTAAAACGAACTTGTCTATCAAGCTCAACTCCATCATTTGCATGCCCTTGCCCAACAAGCATTGGACTTGCAACCTCATGGTGCCCTCCTACCTAGAGCATACTTCAATGCTCCCATCTCTAGGCTGCTAGCCCGTCATGTTTTCATACAATGTCATCTCCACCCCAACCCCCCCACCCCCATGACGAGAATCTTTGTCAAATACCAACCTCTCCACTAAGCCTTCTATCGCTAGATCCGCCTCCAAGTTTGCCACCAACANCCCCCACATCATGTGAAACTAGTTTTCTTTGTCGTAGATGAACAACGATCATGGATGGAGCACCTAGGGTTTAGAGGCCCCAACAAGTAATCTTTTATGAACATAATAAAACTATGATCTTCATTATCTCTGCCCCAAATCTTTGGAAGAAGTTTAGAGGCCTTGCCTGTGGGCTCCTGTCAATGCTGCCAAAGGAGATGTAGATGAAAAAAGCATCATTATTTCATAAACAAGGCAAAAAGAAGGAAGCCAAAACCCTCAGCAAAGCCACCCGTTGCAGCATCAAACAAGATGTGACCAATTGCCGAACAAGATGCAATCCATTGTAGGGATTCACCCAAAAGCCACCTCTGGGAAAAAAACATAAGAACACACCTCTACTTACAATAAATCAAGATTGTTTAAAGAAAGCTATAAATCAATTACAAATCTTGTTTCATCTTAATTGTGACCCTCTCCAACATTTACGGATGATCCTTCTAACTTTGCAAGACTATTAGAGTCCTTTAAAGCTCAAAAAGTGGCTAAAGTTCTTGGAGTTTTGGAGAAAGAATTGGAATCCAATTATGCATTCTTTTGTCTGATTATGTAGTCATGAAAATCCTTGACGATGAGGATTCTCCTAGAGAAGCTAGGATTAAGGATAGTAACCAAGGACTAGACACCATTGACAAGGAATCGGTTTCATTTGATTTGTACCCTAGACTAGCTTAGTTTTCTTTTAGTTGTTTACAAGGCCATTTTATTTTAGCTTTTACACTTATTTTGGTGGGGATGCTGCCCCTTTGCTTAAGCAACTTTGTTTTGCGTGAAGTCTCTTTTTACTTCAGTCTTTCACTTTTTTTTTACTTTAATGCTTTGGTCTAGATGAGGGATTCTCTGCTTTTCCTCTAAATCTTCCAATCCCCCAAATATTCCTCATCTATGCTCATTTTGTTTCCTTTCTGGATGTACCCCAACCATTATAGATTCAAGTTTTCCTTTCTCCTCAAGAAACAAAGAAGAATAAGTGAGGATTAGATCAAAGTTTGATGACTTAGAATACAAAGAGGAGAAGCCCTTGAAAATGTCTTTGATAGACTCAATTACGTTAAGGAATTTGTATGAATATAATTATGGTTACACAAATAGGCAAAGATGACCAAAATAATTCAAGCCCTTTATAATGACCTTTTTCTCAAACATGCAATGATGACTATGCTTCAAACAAAAAATCTTGATCTCTATACCATTGATAAGCCTGTTTATTCTCTTTAGTGAAATGGAGGATCTAGAAATCTCAGACATAGCAGTGGCAATGCTTTTATAGCTAACAATTTGAGAAGAGGTAGAGAAAGAGAGAGGTGTGCTTTTAATAGCCAAGGTGGCCCAGGTGAATCAAATTTCTAACCATCAAGAGGTGAACCAAAAATTTTCAAAGGCCAAAGAGGTAGAGGCAAAGATAGAAGACCACTTGGAGGAAGATGGAGAGACAATTTTTCCCAAATTGCCTAGCAATCTCAATGCTCATATCAAGGACAACCCTCAAACCAAAGGAACAAGGAGCTATGGTCCTCCAATTACAAATGATTAGGCCACACTAAAAGAATATGTAGTTGGAAGGTTGGTTTCTCAACCATTTCCACACAAGAGACATCATCAAAGCCTTTAGAAGATTATGCTAGTTCTTCCAATAAGTCCATTGGTGATAGAGGCAAGCAACATAAAAGTGATGCTGCAAATTTCTAGGCTTTGTTAACATCAAATATCATTGACTCTTCCACATGGATAGTGGATAGTGGTTGCACGGACCACATGATTCCTCACAAGGAGATATTCATAAATCTTAGACACATGGATTTGGAATCAATAAGTTAGAGATGGGGTTCATGTCAAAAATTGAAGAAATTGGTGATCAAATTACACCTGAGCAATGATAAATTCATTAATTTTCATGTTGTATTTTATGTTCCAAAGTTGTTCAATTCATTGCTTTCAGTAGGTCAAATGGTTTCAAATGTAATCAAAGTTGTGTTTGACAAGGAAGGTTGTACACTCAAGGATGATCATGGCTTTATGCATACTTTGGAAAAACTTTCAAATCACATTTATGCACTTGCTGCTCTTGTAGATCATAGAGTTGAAGAAAATCCATAGGTTTTATCCATGTTTATTTTGTTGAAGAATGATGCTATTCTGTGGTACATGAGACTTGGCCATTGTTCCCATTCAAACTTGATGAAGATGTCAATAGAGAAGTTGATCTTAGGTATCAAATGTCATCTATCCCCACCGATGTATGTGATACATGTTAAAGGCAAACAAAAATCCTGCCCTCAAAATGTAATAATGGAAAGAAAAACTCATTCCCCTAAACTTCTTCATCTAGACTTGATAGGTCCAATGTGAGCCAACACCTTCAATGCTTCAAGATACTTCATGGTCATTGTGGATTACTCAAGGTACACACGGGAACCTTTCTTTTGAGTTCCCAAAATGAACTTTATTCCACTTTTAAATTCTTCAAAAGAACTGTTGAAAATCAGCTTGGCCTAAACATAAAAGCAATTAGGTTAGACCATGGAGGTGAATTTGCTAATGAAGATTGTAAAGCAGCCGACATTCTAAAGCAGCTGACATGAGTTTATTCTCCACAATCAAATGAGATTGTTAAAAGGGAAAATGGGGTAATCCAAGAAATGGCTGGGTGCCTTTCACCTCAAGCAAGCCTTCCAAACACATATTGGGATGACACAATGACTACATGCATCTATTTGCTCAATAGAATTATGAATTCCCCAAAATAAGGTAAGACACCTCATGAACTTGGGTTCAATAAGCCTCCTATCTTAGCTCATTTGAGGATATTTGGTTGTATTTGATGGGTGCATTTACCCAATGCTTTGACTACAAAGCTTGATCCTAGATGCAAGAAGTCTCTTTTTTTATGGGCTATGATATTCAATTATGTGTTTATAGATATTTTGATCCCATTTCTCAAAAACATTTGTATCTAGGGATATAAAATTTAATGAGACAAAGTTTGATCTTGGTCATTTCACTGATGTGAAGGATGATAAGAACCCCAATTCAAGCCATTCTCAGCCTTAAATTTCTCATAGACTCTTGTGGGATCATCCACCCTTACAAATGTTGAGTCAGAATTTTGAAAGAAGAATGACAACGAGATGAATGTAGTCATGAATAATGAACAGGAAAGCTCATTGATAGGCCTAAAGGTAACAAGGTTATTGATTCTAAGTGGATTTTCTTTTTTAAAAAAAAAAGCTTAATGAAAAAATCAGAAGTTACTGGCTATAAAGCAAGATTAGTGGCTAGACAATATTAAAAAATGCATATAGATTACAATGAAATATTTCCACTTATTGTTAGATTTGAGACAACAAAACTAGTGATTTCTTTAGCTGGGTGTGGTGGTTGGAAACTCCACCAAATGGATGTAAACAATGCTTTTCTGAATGGTTATTTGATGGAGGAGGTTTACATTTTCCAATTTGAAGAATATGTGACTGAAGGTCAAGAGAACAAAATTTGCAAATTGAAAAAGACTCTTTATGGCCTTAAACAAGCCCCAAGAACATGGTTCAATTGAATCAATAATTCATCATCATCCTAGCCTTATCCTAGCCTTGTCCCAAAAAACTGGGTAGACTTCAATTGGATCAACAATTACTTGACAAAAATAGGTTATGTTTCATGCATTTCAGAGCCCACACTTGACTTTAAACCTGTGGATTCAGATTTTATCTGTGGATGACATTGTTTTCTTTACCACTTCACAAAATTCGATTGATGCTTTTGAGTTTAAAATGACTTCAAAATTTGAGATAGAAGATTTGGGCATTTAAAAGTATTTATTAGGCATTCAAGTTGAGCAAAATGAAGACCACGTATTAATTCATTGATCAAAGTTTGCATAGGCAATTATTGAAGAATTTGGTTTAATAGAAGCAAAGCCAGCCAATACTCCTCTCCCTTATAGTCTAAAAATTGAGAAGGACAAGTCAAGTAGGATTGATGCTTCTTTCTATTGAAGCATGATTGCTCTTTGGGGTTATCACACTAGGCCCAATCTTGAGTTTACTACCTCATTCTTGAATAGGTCCATGGCTGAACCAAGGAAAATCATCTTTTTATGTTATTGGAAACACTTAATTATTGGCTGAAATTTATAAAAGGAGATGACAAATTCCATTGTTTTTATCATGTTGATTAGGGAGGGAGCATTGAAGATAGAAAATCCACATCAGCTTTTATCATTTTTCACGGGAATAATCCCATATATTGAAAATCAAAGAAGCATTCTTCAGTTTCACTCTCATCTATGAAAGCTAAATAGGTTGCAATGGTCGATTCTTTACAACAATTTTTATGGCTTTTGAAGTTGTTTGTTCAAATAAAAATGAAGGTAGAAACTCCAATTGACAGGATGGTGCAAAATATACCAGCCATACTTCTTTCTGAAGAACATACTCTCCATAAGAAGGGCAAACATATTGTGATCAAGTACTAGTTCATAAAAGAAAAGGTCAAATAGCATATCATCTCTCTAAAATACATCTCTACTCATAATGAAATTGATACAATGACTAAGAGACTACCACCCTTCAAAATGGACTCATTCATTGAGAAGTTGAGCATGATCAAGAGTGAAGGGACTCCAAATTTTCTCATCATCACAAAGAAGGGATTGTTAGATATTACGGTCTAATGAAACCATTTTCCCCATGTTTCTTTGCTAGGTTCGAAGACTTCATTTAAAGTTATGTCCATTGGTGGTTAAAAGTTTAAAATTTAATGTTAAAGTGTAAAGGAATGTCATTGTCTCAATCCTCACTCAAGAGCAGTACAACCAAGTCAATCACTACAAAATGGCCAAGGGGATGTGGGATACCTAGAGAACACCTACGAAGGCACAAAGGTTGTAAAGTAATCCAAACTACCTCTTTCATTGAATAAGTTCAAGAAGTTAAAGATGCATAAAGAAGAGAGAATTCATCAATACTTCAACTAGGAACATAATTTGGTGAGTCCTATTAGAGGAATTGGTCAAGACCATTGAGAGACCAACGTAGTCTATAAGATTATTAAATACTCAACCCTGAGTACAAGATAAAGACAGTAGCGATGGAGAAGGTTAAGGACTTTGACACTTTGAAGTTTGAACTTTAAAGTGCTCTCACAACCTTCAAAATGACTCTTGTAGAGGAATGAGTGTCGCAGGATGCTCTTATTGCACTAACTAGAAGCTCCAACCGAGCATCCAAAGAGAAAGGGAAAAGTTGACAATTAGAAACATCCTTGTATAGGGGAGATGATATTGATGATAGTACTCTTACTCTTCTTACTAGAAAAGTTAGCAAACTTCTTGTCAACCATCTAAAGGAATAAGTAGAGACACACAAAAAAAGCCATCAAGAGGTAAGTTTGCAAGTAAGGGACCTAAATCATATTCTTCTACTAATATTTTGAATATTATTTGTTGGATTTGCAATGGACAAGGACAACTTGCCTCAAAATATCCTAGTGCTAAAAAGATTACAACAAGAGGCTAAGATGCAGGAGAAAGAAAAATCTCTAGTAAGCAAATGGGATGATGATGAAGAAGCAACTAAGGTGGAGGTTGAGGATAGTGATATCTCTAACTCTCATCTCGCTTGCATGGCAATTGCCAACATCACTTCATGATGTGAAGATGAAGAGAAATATCTAAGTGATGACAAAGGGGTAGGAACCATTAAGGAAAAGTATGAAATGCATTAAATAAAATTTCATCAAATTGCAGCAAATTTATCCTAAGTCAAAAAGCAAGTCACACCATTGTGAGTTAGAGTTTAAGCATGAGAGAAACTCCTCTTTAACCCTAAAAAGCAAAGTCACAACTCTTAAGGCTGAGATTGGTGAACTAATAGCTTTGAAAGGACTTGGAAGTTGTCAAAACAAGAGACGAATGAATGCAAGAAGTTTTCTACTTGAATCACCACTCACTTAGCAAAAAACATGGATTAAAAATGCAGATTGGATCATGGATCACCTTTTCAAGCAAAAGTTTCCAAATCATGGATCTCTTGGAATCACAACTGAAATCATATGGAATCATATAAGTAAAAAATTAATTTAAAACAAAAAATTTAAAAGATTTTTGCAATAAACAAAGACTTATGTTAATAAAAATATTCAAAAAAAGAACATACAATATGTTTAGACAAGCAAGGGAGGTAAGGCTTTTTATTTTCATGCTACTTATTTCTACTATTGGGTAGACTCATTTGGAATGTGACATCCATTAAAGGGCATAAGCATAAGCATAAGCAAGATATTCACAAACTACATCCACAAATGTGGCAAGCTAATAGTAGTGATGTTGAATATTTCCATCAGGTTTTCCACTAAAGGCTTCAATGTTGTTGGCACTCATAGTCACACTCATATTGCACTGTTTATGAGTGCCCAAAATACCAAGTAAGAATACTTACCAATAGCAAATTTCGACAATTTTCACCATTGGTCTACCACAAATGCAAATGAAAATGGTGCCAAAGCCACTAATGAACCGCTCAAAGCACCACTGGCACCATGGACATTCATGTTTTGCTCAATGTGGTTAGTTTTGTCAATTGAAATTGACTACAAGAGGACGTAGATGCAAATCAGCCATAACATCAAAGCATGAAATTGTAGAATCGTGCCAATCTGATTGCAAACTCATGATTTTTATCATCACCATCATCATCTTAGCCTTGTCCTAACAAAATGGGATCAACTTGCAAATTCATAATTTTAAAACATGTGTTTTTCTATAGATTTTAATGCACTTAGGATTGCAATTCCAATCCAATTCAATACGTTTTTTTCTTTTTTCTTTTGGATTGAGATATGGAATCATGTGGACCACATTCCAATCTAAATTTTAAATCTATCATTGAATATCAAGAACAAGGAATTGCAACAAATGGTGGAGAAAGAAAGACAAGTCATTGAACAATTCACCCTTGGAAAGGATTCCTTAAACCACATGCTTGATGAAAGAAGAAGCACAAATGACAAGAGTGGACTATGCCACAAGCCCACCCCGCCAAGCTACTCTAACAACTTGAGACCAAGGGAAGCTCATCTCATTAAGAGAGGTTGTAACATTCCTATGCTCCTAGATTTCCTAGATACATAATTTGCTATCATTGTCATTAAATTGATCACATAAGAGCCTTTTGCCCATATAGGAACAAATTCAAGATGCTTATCATTGGTTCACTATGAGAAACAGGGTAGAAGCTATTTGTAGAGATGGACCATGACAAGATGGGTGCACAAAAGAAACCTTCAAACATCATACCAACAAGGCAAGCCACATGATGTAATAATTTTCCCATCCAACAACTTCCAAAAGACAAAGCAAGGGGGGAACCACATGACTAAAATGTAGTGCCCCACATTTGCACATGTGACCATAGTACTCTATTAGATACTTAGACTTTAATTAGCTTATAAATATTTTTGTATATTTTCCTAATACTTCTAAATATGAATATTTTTATTTAGAAGACATAAGTAAGCTAAAGATTTATTTCTGATTTCTTTCAAGTAATATATATACATACACACACAAAAATGAGAATGACAAAGCAAGAGACGAGGGTTCAACATTGTCATAAGAAATCAAAGCGTTGATTGCTCAAGCGAGCAGGGTGAGGCCAAGAAGGTGAGGGCTGAAGAGAGGGCAATCTAGGAGGCGCATTGGATGGTGAGGGAGGCAGATATCTGGTGAGATGCAACTCTGACGGAGTGCCAAATGGCAAAATTGCGACAACTGCAATAGCATAACAAGCAAAGGCAGGAGGCAACTTTCAAGCAAGAGCTACAATACAAGCTAGAGGAAGAGGTGCAAGAGAAAATGCACGCAAAGCTAGCTCAGGAGGCAATGGTGATCCAAGACAACGTAGGGGAGGTGAGGGCCAGCTCTAGGAAGCAGGTTTGACATGCTCATTCTGAGGTTGTTGTTGTGGGGGTTTTGGGCTTTTTGGGGTCCTACGGGTTTGGTTATATTTTGCTCTGTGGGGCACTCTTTGGAGTTGGTTGGGATATACTTTAGAGTTTGCATGCTTGTACTAGCCAATCAATAGCTAGCAGGATTACTAGTGTTGATGAATGGTTGTAGGGAAGGGGCATTTGTAGGAAGGGGCATTTGGGAGATGGGGCTTGGTCCTAGACACACTCTCTACTATTGAGTGGGGTTCATGGACATGATGCTTTGCTTGTACATAGATTCCTTTTTCTTTTCTTTTCTTTTTTTTTCTTTTTTTTTTTGAGTTATAAATCCCAAACTTTGCTCAAAAAAAAACACCCTACCTCCAAAAGAAAAAAAATTATTCAACCCTAAATTTATATATGAACTACCAACAAAGAAATAAATAGAAATATTAGAAAACCCATTTGTGTGAAACCAGATGAATGAATGATTAATATCATCAAAGTATAAGAAGACCACAAACAAACTGTAGATACCTTTAAATAATAAAAGAGAATTTTAATCTTACATTTAAAAAAACCTGAAACTAGATAGTTTTAGGGAATTATAGAAGTCTTGACAAGAACAAATCTTTCAACTCTCTAGAGCATTTAAAGTTAGCCATGTATCATAACAAAACAACGAGATGTATTTTGTAACACAGTGTCCAAATTCTTTTTTTTAAAAAAAAGAAACTAAAAATTAATCACAAAAATAACAGTATAATTTACTGTTTAAAAATAGACAACATACAAAATTTCATTAACATGTGAGAAACAAATAAAATTATATAGCAAGATTTTGATAAATGACCATATTCATCAATTTGTAGAGTATGCCTTTATTTTTCATGAAAATGCAATATCTATTCAATAAGTGATATGGGTCTTCAAACATAACAAAGCTTCGATTTCAATTTCAATATTGGAAGACAATTAACACAAAAAAAAACAAAAACATACCGAATAAGCTGCTGTCAGGAAGCAATTAACAATTTGCCAAGCATACCCAACTGCATGGAAGGTGAGATCTGTTATCCCTCCACTAATAGCAGATATTAATTGTGTGTCATTATAGAAAATATTTTAGGTAAAATTCATTCTCTGGCAGAAGTTTACGAACAGCAAATTGGCAAACATAAGAATGAACTCCATACTGATTACTAAGCACCTGTCCATTCAGTAAAATATATATATTCTCTCATGTATGATTCATCTTCTAGCTTTCCTAATTTTCTTTGGCCATTAATTCATTTACTCTTAATTTCAATTTGATAAATTCAAGTTAATTTATCCTTTTTCCAATGGCACTCTAACTTGTTCAAGTATATGTCTTCAACTTCTTAGAATGAAAATTTCAATTACTTGGCACCATTTCAGTTACGTACTTGTGTTACGGCTTTCTAATAGTAAACCCAAAAAGCATTGTGATGAACATATTTAATGTCTACATTCTAAGGCAAATCTTTATATACAGATTGATGAGAATATTTAATACCTAGTGAAGCCACCAAAAAGGTAAATAAGGAAGTGTCCATAACAATTAGCATAGTTGTTGAACTATATCTCATGGTTTTTCAAGTAAACTCTTTGTTCAATTCTATGGTGATGCTGAGGCACAGCAGCGCTACAGTAAGGCTAAATTCATGTTCTGTGGACATTGTGAAATCTGCTGTCAAGTTTTAAGTAATGTTAAAGTTCTAAACCAAAATGATTTAGTAGTATAACCTTAAACCAAAAAACGGCTTAAATTTTAATGAATTAGGGCCATTGATATGAGATCAACATAAACTTATACACCTGTGCTTGAAAATTATTTTCTCAAGAATTCAAAATAAAAAGTTCAATATTCATTTTGTTTCTTTCTCTTAATAAGTTGCTTAGTACGCATGTTGACTAAGGACAACATTGTAATTTGTAATGAAATTCTCAGAAGCAAAATAATAAAATACTAAATTAGTTATTAAGACTAAATGGCTATGTCAACTTTGATAAAAACTAATTTGAAACTCCCAGAATTCACTGAATTCACAATGTGTAGTTTTAAAAGTTAACAATGATACAGACGACTTCGAACATTCAAAATTTCAAACAAAGTATAGTTAATTTCAAAAATAATAATCACTAAATAAAGTAGAGAGTCGCGGCAGGGGGTGGTTAGGAGTAATAGGTTGTTACCTTTGGATAAGCCTCACTTATCCATCTTGAACCTGTAGGCAAGTGATAAAATGAAAAAATTGTCACACCTTAAGTACATAACAAAGAAAGTAACTATAAACCAAAAGCCAATCTTACATACCCCTTTATGTTGTAAATGGTGCATGAAGGATTTTGGAACAATGTATGAGCATGGTGGCCAATAATCAAAGTATTATCCACATTATACTAACTTAATTTGGGCATCTTCCAAATTTTTTATAGTTTGCGAGAACCCATAGTGGTAGTGCCATCATTTCTCTCTCCCTCTACATACAAATCAAGTTCATCCATTCTAAAATTGACAATAAAAGCTAGAGGACCCAAGAAGGATGGTCTCTATGATCACTACTATAGGTTCGAACATCAAGTGTGACCAAACCATCACACTAAATCTCTTAAGAAGATAGGAAAGGAAGTCTTTGGCTCTTGGCCTAAACCATATTCCATGGTGATCCCACTCCATATCTGGAATTGGAGTGTTAGGCCCAAGGAGATGGATGTAGCGTAAAAGCTCCACCATCTCTATAACCACTAGCATGGGCTTTAAAAAGGCCCTGTAACGTCCAACCACACNAACCACTAGCATGGGCTTTAAAAAGGCCCTGTAACGTCCAACCACAATCGTTATAGCAATGCAAACCAAAAACTAAAATTAAAAAAATACATAAAATTAAGAATAAATATAACATTACAACTACTACACCAGTTTTTTTAGTCTTATAACCATCAAACATAGTAAACAACACTTGAACAAAATTGCAATGATTCACATTAAATGATATTTTAACACTAAAATTGTAACAATGACTAATTACAACCAAAAACATGAAATTGATAGTTTAGAGATAAAAACTAGAAAATTACAATATAAGAATAAATTTTTAACTTCCATGTTAAATTCTACACTTAGAAAAGAAACCCAAAATAGAACCCAAGTCTATAACCAGGTTCAACTAAGATTTACAATTTAATACCAAAATAGCCATAGGAAAACACTTACAAAAAATATGAAAAACTTTTTAATTTTATCTAGACCACTTACAACCCCTTCCCAACATCCCAAACTATCCCCAAGTTTATGGGACGTTGAAAGAAAAATCTTTTCACAGTCTCAACGTTGCCCATCATCATAGGGGTAAATGCATACCAACCTTATAACCACGATTTTACATGAGCATACAAAAATGGCCATATAAAATTAATTTCTTAACTAAATTCAATGATTCCATAGCCATTGGAATCATGAATCCATGAAATACAACTCCATAATAAGAAACTGATAAAATTATTAAGCATATTTTCATAAAATATTACCAAAGTGACCTAACCGTGATTGTCATGTTAAAAATGTATTTCACATGATCTCAAGAAAATGACTATAAAAGCGAAACCATTTATTCAAATTCAATGATTCAAAAGATTAAATGCAAACCCATACCATAAATTTTGAAATTTCATGACCTTTTACTATATAAAAATTATACAACTTAGACAAAAAATGGCCTTAGGATAGAAAACCCACTTGACGTAGCCTAACAGAAATAGCCATAGAAAATTAACTATTAGGCAAAATTGAGTGGTTTAAAACTATTGTTTACCAAAAAATGATAGAAAATAGCCTCATGGACTTAGAAAATTAGAAAACCAAGTCACTTAGTCAAAAAAAATTCAAAAGGGACAATGCTTTTTTTGGCAAAAAAAGCAAAATACCTAAGGAAATCATGAAAAAAGAATTTAAACTTCAATGTAACCAAAATTCAAAGCCCAAATAACATTGAAAATGAATAAAAATGGACTAGATCTATGGTGGGATTTTTACAAAATCTCAAAATAATGAATACACAACCCTATATATGAGAAATGAAACAAAACCCCAAAAACAGAATAAATGGAAAAGTGAAAAAACTAGTAAGAAATGTGTAACTGAGAAAAATAGTGGTTACACCTTCTCCAATCCTTGAAAAAGGTAGATGTGATAAGCCCTAGGCATCTACCTCTACCTCCTCCAATGCAAGATTCTTCATGAGTACCTTCTTCTTCAAGGTTGATGCAAAGAGTGCAAAAATGCCATGGATTTCTAACAATTCTAAAGTAACTACACTGGCACTATTGGTATAAAAATCCTTGACTACAATAACAATGGGTAATAGGGATAGCAAAAGATCTCCAACTTATGCACAGTAGTGAAAAGGTGNTTGCAAAGTTTCCCCCCTAAAACTCACTTAAAATCTAAGAGCCAAAATCAAAACCCTCGTTTCCATGCACAACCCCACTTCACTTACAAATGAAATTGGAAACTAAAGACTAAGCTAAGTTATGGGGATATTTAAACCTGCTAATTTTGTCTGGGTCCCACTGGGCACAAGGCAAGCAAGTTAAGACTCTGACTATGCTAAATGTTTTGCCCATAAGGCTTGACTACATAGAGCTTGAAGGTTATGGAAACCTTGCTTCATACCAATTTCCATCTATCTTCCAAAACCCAATGCCTAGCCATGACAAGACCTTCCAACCAAACCAAGTAAGCAAGTATTGACATATGTAATGAATGGGATTGCAAGAACCTCCAAAATTCATATACAAAAATTGATTAACAAAGGACTATGCTGACCTTGAGGATGGACTATGCTAGCCCAACTTAGTCTAGTAAGACATCTTACTTCCCTTGAATCCATAGTATACCATCCATTCCATCCAACCTTCATTCGACTCTAAATAGCTGGCCCATATCTCTAAATCCTAGTATAAGCTCTTAGTAAGCCTAAAACATGGTCAAATGTAGCAAATGGTGCCACTTTTTCCTTCTTTTGCATGACCACACTGGGGAACCTAGGGACTATGTTAGTCCAATGTAGTCCCAGGGTTTAAGGATCAAAGGGGTCATGTAGACCATCACACACCTCTAACACTACATCACAAAGCCTCCACACCTTCTAATAACCCCTAGTAACCTCAAAATTTTGACCGATCAACTAAAGACTCAAAGAAAATCCATAAATCTATGCTTCCACATGGGACTATGCTAGTGACTAAGGGGATAATGCTTAGCTAGTGTAGTCCTAGTATGTTTCCATTATAGTACACTTAAAATCCATAAATCCATTAG
This sequence comes from Gnetum montanum, assembly GCA_015680685.1. Classification (NCBI taxonomy): domain Eukaryota; kingdom Viridiplantae; phylum Streptophyta; class Gnetopsida; order Gnetales; family Gnetaceae; genus Gnetum; species Gnetum montanum. The sequence goes on along the minus strand of MNCI01015841.1, from coordinate 1,498 downwards.
TCATAAATCCCAATCTATCTCCAAAGACCTCAAAACCATGCCAGACTAGGAATGGAAGTAAGTTTTTAACTTTTCTTAATCGAAATACCATTTCCCAAGAGTGACTATGCTAGGCTAGCATAGTCACTAGAGGTGGCTAGTGTAGTCCATTTAGGAAGCTTCAAACAACTCATTTCCTAGTCTAGCTCACCTCCCTAGAAACCTAAGATCCAATAGAGCTGAAAATTGAGATGAACCTTGTCACATTTTTCGATTTTTTACATCCCCAACCTCAACTACTCTAATGGAAGACTTGGACTATGCTAGGCTAGCATAGTTCATCTAGAGCTACTAAAATCAATCAAGACACCATGAAAATCAACCTTTATTAAATCCTAGAACCTTAGTTGAGGCTTTTTGACAACAAATCTTGTAATTTTTCTCCATTGTTAATCATGATAATCCTGACTACATAGAGGAGAATTGGGACTACACTAGGCCAACATAGTCCCTATCAAAGCCTAATGTAGTCCACTAAAAACTAGTTTAAATTTGTTAAATAAGACTTAGAATATATTTTTTACAAGCCTTAAAATCCTATATGAGCCTGTTTAACTACCAAAACCTCCATTTCTACTTTTTAATCATCAACACCTTGACTACACTCAAGAAAGGTGGGACTATGTTGGGCTAGTGTAGTCACTACCAAAGCTTAGTGTAGTCCATAAAAAATTCATGAAAAATAGCTAGAAATGACCTAAATCCACTACCAATAAATCCTATGGTCTTGTCAAAGCTAGTTTTGATCATAGAAATCCACATTTCCTATACCAAAGTTTGACTACATTGAAGATTGAGAGGACTATACAAGGCTAGCATAGTTTTAGTAGGAGGCCAATGTAGTCCACATTCTAGGGGTTAGATCAAGTTTAATTTTACTAATAGAATGTACTTTCCAAGTTTAGAGACTTGACGACACACATTAGAACCATCAGACCTTGGATTTGAGTCAAATTTTAGCATTTTTGGACTACCACAATCCAACTATGCTGAGGAGGAATGGGACTATGATGGGCCAGCATAGTCCATCTCAAGCCCTTGTGTAGTCCACTTCTAGTTGCCCAAGATTGATAAAAATGATAGAAAATTCATTCTTGATGAATCCTAGAACCTCATTGGAGCCTGTTTGGCCATGATATATACATTTTCTTATCTTTTTTAACCATCACAAACATGACTCTGCTAAAGGAAATTGGGACTACACTGAGCCAATATAGTCCCTTCCTGGGCCCAAATGTAGTCCATCTAAATTTGCCAAAAAAATTTCCACAACTGCTCAAAGTTCACTATTAGGAGTTGTAGAATCCACTGAAGTAAATTTTGGAAGTAAAAGTGATATTTTATAAGTTTTGAAACTTGATTATGCTAGAGAAAGTTGAAACTATGTTGGGCCATAGTAGTCCCTACCAAGGCTTAGCATATTCTACTTGAGAATCATTAAAATTGCCCAAAATCTTCT
>MNCI01015831.1:0-19051 GCA_015680685.1 Gnetum montanum | reverse complement strand
AATTTTATTTGCTTTATTGTTGGAAGCTACACCTTGCATTGGTTTATCTTCATTAACGTTTTTAGCTACTTCTACATTATGAACTTTAATTCGTATCAAATGTACAACCTATTCTTGATCATAGTTTTTGTTCATAATGTCTTCAATATAGTATAAATTTTTTTATTATCTTTTTGTCTTTAAGATAAATTTGTATTCCTTTGATATTATGCATCCATCATAAGTAAAATGAATCACATCCTCTTTGGATTATACTTCTAATAAAGAGTAATGGAGACACAATGTTTGAAACATAAAATACATCTTCAATAGTGATTTTATGGCCATTGTGCAAAGTGAGAAAGACTTTGGCTCTTCCTTCAATTTGGAATTTATTTTTATTACCAATATTAAGAATATAATCATCCTTTAATGCTTGAAATTCAATGAAATGCTTAAGGAAAGAAGTCATGTGTAGTAAGACACTACCATCAAAAATCCATCTACCTTTATTTGATAAACCTTCAACTATTAATATAGCTAATCTAATGTCATGTGCCCCTTGTCCCCACCTCCCTTTTCATTCTTTGTAATTATTACATATTTGTGCTTGTTTGGATTTCTTTGTTTGAAGACATAGTTGAAAGAAAAAACATCTTTAAAACAAGATTTGTCTTCTACATGTTTTTTTCTTTTGCAAAATCTACATGAGATATGAGATACTATTATTGGGTTTGGAATTACCTTGATCATGGGATAAGTCTTCTTACTTATCTTCATTTTTCTTGAACCTCTTTCTTTAGCTTTTAGCCTTGTAAAACTACTCATTATTTTGGTTGTCATTCTTTAAATTTTCAAATGTTCTAATTTGAGAGACAAGGTTACCAACTGTAAGTGAATTAAAGTATTTTATTTGCATAAAGTTTATCATGTTTTGATACCTTCAATCATTGAACAAAGTATTAACTATCTTTTAAAATTTTTTATGGAGTAAAATCACACACAAATCCATTAATGTGCCATAACCATTCATACATCTTTTTACAAAAATTCTTTAATTTTCTAATTTCTATTGATTTCAAGTTTGTTAAACTTGATTTTATGCAAGAAATCTTTGATTTGGCAATTTACTTTAGTACCATGGTAGTTAAGGTGTAATCTTTCCCACATTTCTTTAGCTAATTTTAATAAATACAATCTTCCAACTATGATTTGAGCTGACTACTCATATTAGCTATTTGTGCTAACTACCCATATTAACCAAACTAGGAAGAATGGGCATATTTTTATAGTAGTCAGGCCAAATATAACTTAGTGTGAGCTAGCCAATAGCACCCCATCTTGGTCGGTTAAAAATTATGAACATTTTTGCTATGGAATGCTTCATCTTTCTTTCATGTTCAACCATTTAAGCTAATCTAGGGTGTCATCTTTCTTTCAATAACATCTCAAACATCATTGTATTAAAGAAAACCTTTTATCATGCTACTTTAAACCATGAAGACTTAAGTGCCATTAAAATAGTTAGGCACATAGAAATATCTTTATATCTTCAATTTATTTATTCCTAGATTGTTGGTTCTTGATACCACTTTGTTAATTTTTAGGAATATAGAAGCTACTCCAAAATTTCAAAAAGTTTATTTTTAGCTAACCACAACCTTACCATAGATCATAGTTTAAATTTTTCAATAAACCATAGGCTATGGTTTGATTATGGCAAAGACTAGATGTGAAAAATTTAAATCATGAGTTAACTATGAGTCATGATCTTTACTACAACCTCACCATGGATCATGGTCTATTAATTTTTCTAAAAAATATTTACCATGATTTGTGGGCAGAAACTACAAGATGTCTTTCTTCAACCATGACCTAAGCATAGGTTGTGGTTCATCCTAAGATTTCTAATTCCTTAATTGAATAAATGAAATTTAACTTTAGTTTTTTATTTATCTTTTGCTAATCTTCTAGTAATGATTTGGAGAGATGATACTGATGAAAATTGCTATGAATAATGATGAGAATGAGAGAGAAATAATGAGCTAATGAGCTAGTAAAATTTAATTTTTTGATTCATTAACTTCATAAATTTCTAGAATTCATCAATTCATCAAATATTTTTAGCAACTAGAATTATCCAATTTTTCATTCAACAAAAACTTCATTTTCCTCCTACTTATAGGAAAGAGTTGGGGCCATAATACATTCATTCGTAACAAGTTTTCTGTATCCATTTATTTCATAATATGGAATTTTAAAAGGTACTAGAGGCCAAAATTAGTTACATCTACCCATTAAATACCATTTATTAATTTATTTTAATAAAGAAACTTTTGAACTTCCAAGTCCAATTTTCATCATTTTACATCAAAATTTCTAATAAAGACATTAAAAATTTTATCCTTTAAAAAAATGGTTAAAGCACTGTCTATGCATCCTACTTTCCAACATAATGCCTTGCTCTTAAATTTATAATATTGTATTTGATAATCATATTTAGATGATTTATTTATTATTATACGAATCAAGAAATAATCCGTGGATTAATAATAACATAAGTGTATTATAACTATGAATCAACTTTCCTTTTTCATAATAAGGTAGCATCATCATGATGCTTTTATTCTATATGAGGTGATAATTAAATTGCTATAGCCAATTATCTACTTACACCATAGCTTGAATGTATTTTTTCCTATGTTCCAAATTGGCAAGTATCTAATCATATCCCTTGAAATTGAACATTGGACTTGCAAAACATTAACCACATGCTCTAACAATTGGGCTTTGCTTCACCATCTAATGAGCGGCTAGGTACCCCTACGCCCAACCATACGAATCACGATCATTCACGTGCGACTCGGTCAAAATTCGTAGACTGTAAGCACTTGACATACACCAGACTTCTAACTAGTGAAACCTTGGGTTAGAACGGTCGTTTTCATCCTAATCTCACTTGTGAAGTTCTATTTACGATGGTTAAGTGAGACTAAGGCTAATGATTTTTATATCTTTTTAATTATCTTTTTCGGCAACTAATTGAAGTATGAAGGTAAGGAATAAACTATTATCTAATCTCTAATTATCCTAGTTTATATTCTAACTACTCCTAGCATAAGTATCTAGTCCCATCTTCCGAGCACGTTTTGANTAATAAAGCATAAACACATTAAACTATTAATGCATGAAATAACTAAATCCAAATGCTGCAAGGTATGCTTGAATAGTTTGTCTTTATTGTCGTCATGCCAATGGTCTTAGATACATCAACACTCGAATAAAGATCTGATCACTTTTCATACACCTGGTGCTGGCACTTGGAAAATATTCTATCTCTTGCGGGAGCAAACTGCAAGAGCTTCGCTACAACTACTCAAAAAGATGCCTAAATGAGGTGGAAGGCCCTCATATTTATAGGCAGGGAAGGGTGGCTACGTAAACAGGGCCACATTGATGTAGGGTGGCTACGTCGACGGGCCCACGTCGACACAGCCGCATATATGTAGCCCCGTATACGCGGCCCAATCAACGCATTGACTTTTGACACTTCATCATACCCCCACGACCGAGCAAAAACTCGTCCTCGAGTTACTTTACAATTTGGAAGGTATGGATTCTTATTTACAACACACATGACTTAAACACATGAATGACACACACATGATACAACATGAATTTACCAAGTGCTTGAGTTACAGAGGGGGAAAATTACAAAAATGGTGGTGTTCAGAGACAAAATTGAATACCTCGCTGGTCCTGGAGTCTCTGCTATGTAGGATGATGTACAAAATCACTGGAAGAGATACACCATCCCTGGGGATGATGGTTCTAATGGACCTTCTCCAGCCTCTGGCCCATGCATTGGTGGTGGCACGGATGTCAGTAGCCCCGCGGCAACTGCAACTTCTGGAGATAGCTGGAAAGCCTCCAAGAGAGCCCTCATTTTCTCTTCTTTGCTTCTGGGGTCATTCACGGTCCAAGTAGCTTCTCCAATGTGTGCTAGAACTGGAATTTCCCAAGGGCAAGGTAGCGTCGGAGTGAGTTCTTTCAAATTGACAAACTAGGCTGCGAACTGTTTGCATTTGATATCAAACTCTTGGATTGATGCTTGCAGTTGCTGGTAGTCACTCATTCTTAGGGCCAGGTCCTTCGCAATGGTATGTTGGCCTTCAAAGCTTGTACGAAGGACCTCGAGTTTTGCATTTGCTATTGCTAGCTTTTGTTTTGTTGCCTTGTGCACTTGGAACTCACCCTTGTATAGGGAATACGAGGCAGCCACTTGCTTTTCTAACTCTAACCACAGTTTCCCAGCTATGAGCATAGCCAGGCTTGCATACCAAAGGTTGGCTAACTTCATGTATTTTGTCATTTCTTCGATTTTCAGCTCCTTTAGGTGGATTTCTGCTTTACTTTAGGCATTCAATCAATCGAAGATGGATGGCCATACATTGCCTCCTTCTCAGAGCTGCTGGAGCACTTGGTTCATCTAGGCTTTAGCAACTTGAATATGCTTCTCATTCACCTCCTTCTGCAATCCCACTTGGTCCCTGTAATGATTTTTGACTCTTTCAAACTTTAGGGCCTCGTTCTTCTAAGTGGAAATTTTGATTGTAGACTTCTTTCACAATGCCTAAACCTCCTCCATTGATAGATTTTGATTCTCAGTAGCCAACCTTCTCATATCTACGTTCACCCTAGCTAACTCCTCCTACTGTTGGTGGATAAAATCTTTCATGTGCTCGTTCTTTGCACCAACATTGCGTAGGTGATGAACTTCTGCTGTCAGCTACACATTCTCCTAGTGAACCTCTACCAAGTCCTTCTCTAAATGATACGCTCGGGCGTCTGCTATGGACTTGTCTAGGATCGTTGTCTCCCTTACATCCTCAACAACTTGAAGTTTAAGTTGAAGCTATTTAAAATCTTCATCTCTAGTGATTTCGTGGTCGAGGATGGCTGGATTGACAAGCTGGGCTCTTAATTGGGCCACCTCAGTTCTCAAGCATTGACAAGCAGCTTGAGTAGCTTTTAGTTGCCCTTCCAAAACAAGGCTCTTGCCCCTTGCCGAGAGCAGCTCTGACTAGGTTACAGTGATGTTGTCTGAAAGGTCGAAGACATCCGAAAGCGGTTTCCCGGTTCCTACCAGTCAATCCAACATTTTTTCATGTTGGGCTACATCAATCCTACTACGTGAAGTTCTGGCAGACACCTGTACATCTTGTAGACCATGGATGTTTGGTACAAGTGTTGCTGGTGCATTGAGAATAGTAGCAATTATGTCAACAACCACTTCAACCTCAACTTCTTCTCCTTGGTGCTGCATCATCAGAACCATCACCCCCTCACCATCTTCCAAGCATACTGAGAAAGTAGCAGCATTCCCCAAGGTTTTAGGGAATAACTACTGGGTTGTAGTTGATACATCTCGGATGCTTGGATCTATTCTGGTTGGAATGGATGCTCAAGCGGTGAAAAATATCGACCCTACCCTTTCAAGCAAGCTGACTGATTATGCTACTTGCTCCAGGTGGCTCATGGCAGGGTGATAGACCGAAGGATCATCTCCTCCACCACCTCTACTAGATTGCTCTCACTAACTCAAGAGCATTTCTCAGATCTCACAGATGTACTATGTTGTTGTTTGCGAGCCTAGCTGCATTGTTTGTTCAGGTGGTGGAGGTGGTTGTTACTCTTCCTCTATCTGTGTGGTGGTAGGAGTTTTGTCTTTCATCATTTCTTGCCATGAGGCAATTGGGGCACGCCAAATGATATCATTAGAATACCTTGCTATCCTTGCCCATTTGCAAAACTTTTGGATTAGGCAGGGAAAGGGGAGAGCTCATCTTCCATGCTCGTTCTCTGCGAACCTCTTTTCAATCTCTAAAAATAATAACTGTGGAAGACTCATAGGAAATTTCCCACTCAAGGCGACACACGCACGAGCGGAGAAGGTAAGACACTATCTTTGAATAGACTCTCTCCACTATGGTCAAGGAGCCAAATTCCTTGCTCTCTACAACATAGCATCGTCTGATCCATTGCGCCTTCACCTCTGGATCGGCCTATTTAGGAATTTCTACCACATCTGTCCTAGTTTCAGGTAACCCCAGAGCTTGTGCTATTGCTTCTAAAGAGTAAGAGACATATATGTCCTTGATTCTTACTCTTGACCCTGGCTGCCAATTCATCCAAAAGAGATATGTTTCTCCTAAGTACCACTCACCACTGGTTATGATGATTGGCCACATTGGAGAGTTCTACAATTGAAGCCTCACATCTTCTAGAGTGTTTTCGAGGAATGGTCCAAAATTTAACTCTTGAAGGACCATCTGTTGCACCTCGTATCGCGTGATAGCATCAAGGCAGGCTTGGGTTAGGGTGACCTCAAGTTGTGGTGCTATCCCAGGAGTCTCATCCCCTAGTGATTGCACACCGGGAATCTCCTCTTTGGGAATCTAGTGGACAGATTCCACGTTAGGTCATTCGCGGAAAGGCCCAGTTGCATGAGAGCCCTCTGCATACTCTAGCGGTTTCATTCCTTGTCCCCTTCCCGTACCTGGATGCTTGTCCCTTGGTTGTGATGATCCTTCATCCCTTGGATGCCTTGGTTTGGGTGCCATCTGAAAACAAACATAATCATCTGTTAGACAGTTCAAAAGTAACTTAAGATGGTCCGTTTATACTTTCTCAATTTGACCAAGTTATGTTAATAGCACAGGCACACCGTTAAGTCTCCCATAGTGTTAAGATAGGGGTTAGGGCCAAAGGTTTTGTAATTAACAACTAACTAATTAATTAATTAATTACACAAGGGCACCATCCCCCCATGAGCGTAAAAAGGGGCAAGGATAGGTTGATGCGGACACGCGATAGAATGTAGGTATGTTGGGAAGGGTTAGGCAAAAAAAATAGCAAAAATTCCCCTCAATATAGACTCCAAATGATGAAAAAATGAGAAGGTGCAGCAGATATATATAGGGGTTGGACGCTGCATCGATGGGGCCACGTATACGAGGTCCCATATATGTAGCACTGTTCACCCATGGACCAGCATTGACCAACCCAAAAAACACCTGAAATAAAAAATTTGAAAATCCAAATTGAGGTGATTGAAGTGTGGAAAAGGCTTGATCATGGCTGAGAATAAGAGAAAGGGAATTGAGTGCAAAAAAGAGACAATTGGAGAACAAGGTCCAAAAATAACTCTAGCAAGGATGAAATCAAACGATAGGACACTAAAAACAAACCAAGAAATCCAATGGGTTAGAGGTGTAACCGGAAAAACTAGGAACATGTAGGTGGGTCCTCCCCATAGTAAGCAATAGCCTTTGTATCCCCTGCATACCCTCAACACCAAGGTCCGTGGGCCCGACTGTCAATAAGTGGTGTTGACCAGTGAAGACTCCAAAACAAGAGAACCTACCAAGGCATGAAAGACCAACAGAAAACATGACGAACACACAAAACATAAAAAGGACAGTGAGGTGAGTACAGAGAGAAGTGGGAATGGAAGGAGAGGAGAGAAAGAAAATTCCAAGTGTCGGCCACATGAAACCCCATGTGCAAGCATGGTTAAGTGACCTAGCAGAACCATTCCTAAGAGCAGACCCAAAACCATCCACCAACAGTGACCTCGCAATGATAGATGAAGTCTCAACCAGCCCCTAAGGAAGCAAGAATGACCCCATAGAAAACCACCACTCCAGGAAATGGGAGAAGAGGGAAGTGAAATGGGACAAAGTTAGAGGGGACCAAGGAAGTCCCATAACTAGTGCATGGGGCCTGTGAGAGGCAGTCTAAGGGGTGTGCTTTGAATTCCCACCGTAATATGTGTTTTTGTGTAGGGAAACCACACCATGCGAAGACCCATGTGTGTGTGCATGCATCCGACCAAGGGGTGTGCTTTGAATCCTTAGTTTATTCTCTTTTTTTATTGTTTTTTGCATTTGTTTTTTTTTCTTTTGAAAAAAACAAATTTTCAATGAGGACCACACCATGCAAGGTCGAACTGCAGAGAAGCTTCCGTGGAAAGAGACTTGGATGGTAGGAAATCCGTAAGGACACACCAGCAACCCAAGGAACAGAACAAGACAATGAATAAAGCATTCCCCTTGAAGTCACACCCAATTCAAACCAATGGATCATCTCTCAGTCGAGCAACTACACAAGTCACGCATTCATTAAAACGTTTTTAAGTGGAGGGGTGGCATGTTTGCGACAAAAGGAAAATCATGGAAGGGTGAATGGGTAGATAACGTGGACTCACTGCCAAGTTTATGAAGTGAAAACAATGTGCAATCCAAGGACAACCATGCGATGGCAGGAACCAGATAGCTAGGAAGACTATTATAGTACCCATCATAACGAAAATTGACCGTGCCAAACAATATGACGACAAAAAGTAAACAAAAAGAACATGAAAAATGAAAAAATAAATTGTAACATAAAAAATTGTAAAACAAAAAAGTGGAAAACAAAGAAGTGGAAAACAAAAATTGAAAAATAAAAAATGGAAAACAAAAAGTGAAAAACAAAAAAGTGTAAAAAATGATAAAATGGTGAGGGGTGTAGGGAAGTGGATCAACAGGAATGAAGGTCTCCCCCATGACTAGGTGGAAAGGAGGAGACATGAAAGATGGAGCGTGGATGACCGGCCAATGACGAGGCTATGACACTAGCTATGTGAAGCTCACGGAAAAGTTTGAGTTGTTGGTGGTTGACCAACTGTGTTTTGGTGGGATCCCCAGGTTTGTGAATTAGCAAGGCCCTAGATGGGAAGGTTTCGGAGACAATATAAGCTCCCTCTCATAGTATCTGAAACTTTGTCGATTAGGATACATGTGAGGGTTTCCAATACAATACCTTGTCTCCACATCGAAATGTGACCTTTCGAATCCTAAGATCATGTCGTTTCTTGTTATAGGCCTTGTGGGTTTCATTGGAAAATAGGGCCACTAATTGGTTCTCACCTAGCACACTTAAGTTGATTAATCATTCTTGTTGTGCTAACAGCAGGTCAAGATCGAGGTCACGGGCGGTGGATAGTGTTTGGAGTTCTACTTGGATTGGAAGCATTGGCAACTTACCGTACACTAACTCATAGGGAGAGTACCCTACAGGAAGTTTCCAAGTGGAGAAATAGGCCCATAGGGCATCATTAAGCTTGGTACTCCAATCCCTCTTGTATTTGCTAATTATTTGTGTAAGGATTTTGGTAATTTCCCTATTTGTGACTTCGGCCTGCCCGTTGACTTTGGGGTGATAAGGTGTTGTGAATTTGTGTGTTACCCCTAAGCATTGCATGAGTTTTCGAAAAGTAACCCCCATGAAGTGAGTCCCATTATTAGAAATGAGTGCACAAGGCACTTCAAACCTGGTAACGATTTGGTGTTGGACAACTAGTGTGGCAGTGTTGGAAGAACAATCGATGATGGCTACTGCTTTTGCCCACTTTGTACAATAGTCCACCACCACGATGATGTATGCCTTCTCATTTGACAAGGGGGTGATGGGTCCCATGAAGTCAATACCCCAAATGTCAAAGGGCTCCAATGGCTAGATCCACTGTTGAGGTCCCTCCAACCATGCCATCATCCCATCATCTCGTTGGCATCATTCACAAGAGCGGGCGAACCATTGTGCATCCCTGAAGAGTGTAGACCAATAATACCCTGCAAGTAGGATTTTAATGGCCATTCCATGTCTAGCATAGTGGCCCCCACAAGGGCCCTCATGAGCATCTTGGAGTACATGCAGTGTATCAACATCAGGGACACACCATCGAACCAAGCCATCTGCGCACACCTTGTAGAGGTGGCCATTGATTTCCATGAAATGCTTGGACTTATAGAGAAACTATTGTTTCTACCAATGGTTCCATTCTTTTGGTAGCTCCTGGGTTGTAAGGTAGATGAGGATGCAGTTGAACCAAGGAGATTCCTTGGGTGCTTGAGGATCAACAGCCCCTGTGAAGAGAAGTTCATCTAGAAATTGATTGAATAAAGGCTTCTCCTTTTTTGCGTTATCCCATCTTAACTGAGACAAGTGGTCAACAACCACATTATTGGACCCCATTCTATCTACTATGGTCAAATCAAACTCTTGAAGAATCACCAGCCACCAAATTATGTAGGGGCTCACTGTTGGTTTGTTCATCAGGAATCGAATAGCACTGTGGTCTGTGTGCACAAACACCTCATACCTGAGCACATAGTGCTAGAATTTGTCCAATGCGAACACCACTGTCATCAATTCTTTCTCGGTGGTGGTATAGTTCAATTATGCAGCCACAATGCTACGGCTTGCACAGTGGATATAATACGGACGTTTCTGATCATCACACTGTGTAAGCACGGCTCCCAAAGCATAGTTGGAGGCATCCATCATAATGTGAAAGGGTCTAGACCAATCAGGTGCCCGTAGAATCAGAACTTCTATGAGTTTCTGCTTCATCTCTTGGAATGCAGACTCGCATTCCTTGGTCTAGAAAAACATACCATCCTTCTTTGTAAGCTCTACCAATGATCGAGTTATCTTCAAGAAGTGTTCAATGAAGTGTCGGTAGTAACCAGTGTGTCCAAGGAATGACTACACATCTTTGATAGTACTTAGTTGGCGGGTAATTCCTTGGATGACCTTGATCTTTTCAGGGTCTACGTTGATCCCTGTTGATGAAATTCGATGCCCCAATACTATGCCTTCTTGGACCATCAAATGGCTATTTTGCCAATGGAGCCACAAATTGGTGTCTACACACCTCTTTAGAACTTACTCTAGGCGGTCCAAGCCTTACTCGAACATGGCACTATAGGTGGAGAAGTCGTCCATGAAGACTTCTACACCATTTCCGATTTGTTGCTGGAAGATGCTTAGGACAAGGCGTTGGAACATCGCAAGCGCATTGCATAGGCCAAATGGCATCTTCTTATATGCAAAAGTCCCCCATGGACTTGTGAAAGTAGTTTTTTCCTGGTCCTCTGGTGTGATTTGGATCTGGTTATAACCACTATAACCATTAAAAAAACTGTAATATTGGTGTCCTGTGATTGTGTCCAACACCTGGAACAAATGGGAGCAGAAAGTGGTCCTTGAAAGTTTCCATATTGAGCAACCGAAAATCGATACAGACCCTCCACTTGCCATCTTTCTTGGGCATGATAACGAGTGGGCTAACCCATTCGCTATCAATGACAGAATAGATGAATCCCACCTTAAGCAGTTGTTTAATTTTATCCTTTACTACCTACTTCAACTTGGGATTCAACCATCTTTGTGGCTGTCATCGTGGCTTCATGGAAGGGTCAAGGTAGATTCGGTGCTGGCAGATCCTGGGATCAATGCCAGTCAACTTAGGATAGGACCATGTGAATGCAGCAACCCATTTGTTTGCCATCACCAGCAACTTCTATTTCTGTTCAAGAGCAAGGGTAGCATTGATAATTACCAGCTTACCATTTTGCAAGAATGCATACTCTAAGTGAGCCGGTAGGGATTTTAGCCCAAGGGGCTCTTGCTTGAAGCTCTCAGGGATCTCTAGCTTTCCCCAGTCATCTAAGTCATCAACGATGGAGGTCTATTGATGAATCTCCTCCATCACATCTATGCTATCAATGTAGGCTTGTACTAGCCCCTCAAATAGTTCCATGCATATTTTGATGCTAGTAGGATCAGCTGTTAGCCACTGGGTGCCCTCTTGATTAGTGGCTGCTACGTACAGGCACTGTTGAATTGGTGATTCCTCGGTACACCGACTACATGCTTGAATGGATGTCTGCTTAGTGGACCACAGCTACTACACATAGTTACACCCCGAGTCACTATACGTGATGCATGGAACTCTTTTCTTCTCGATCTTCCTAAAAGGGTTTTCCTTTGAAATTTCCAAGGATAGATCTCTGAGTCCTAGTCGTGCATCCACTGTGCTTAGCCAGGCTTTTCCCATGATGATTGGGAAGTTCCCCTTACAGTTTTCAACACAAATGATTAGGAAGTCAGCAGGGTAGGACTACCCACAAATGGTGGTCAAAATGTCCTCCACCAAACCCAAGGGAACGGTGATGGATTGATCTACTAACCCGAGTCGGATTTTGCTCTTCTTTAGCCGGGGCAGGTTCCAATTCTTGTACATGTCATGAGAGATTAAATTAACCCCTGACCCTTAGTCCAAAAGAGCTTTGCATGGCTAGTTCCTAGCCACCTGAATATATATGAGGGGGCTTCCCAAATCCATTAATTTTCAGGAAAGAGAACCTACTTTGATCCAATCGATCATGGCATGTGTGAGCATGACCATCTAGAAATTGGAGTATGGCAGAGCAAAGGATTGCTTGGGTGGTATGATGGTAGAGGCATTGGTAGGTTCAAAGGCACTGGCTACAGATGTAGGTGAGGGTGCGTTCATATTATTGGGCTAGAAGAAAGGACGTTTGCATGGCTTGGATTCCGATCCACTCAGCCGAGGTGCCCGTTGTAGGTTAACAGCCCTTGTAGCATTTCGTTGTTGTGGCTATGGTGGTATTTCTCCCTACATGAATGGAGCAAGTGGCAACTAAGACGAATGGTGAGGAGGAGTGGTAGAAGAAGGTGACAGAGGGTAGAAGTGATGTGGATTTTTCCCCTTGGGTGATGGAGATGGATGTCTAAAATATTCAGGGGGGTGGTAGTAACTGGGAAAGGCCACATGACTAGAACATTCTCTTGGAGAGACTGGTTGCTGAACATAGTACCCATAAGGATCTAGTTGCTTATAAGGGTACTGCTACCTTGGAAGTGGCATCCCCCACGCTTGTGGTTGCTGCCATTGTTGGAAATATTCATACAATTGAGGAGGTGTTCCACTTGGATAGTATCCTTGCTGCTGGTGGTGGAATCGCCTGGGGTTGTCTTATGGATAAGGCAACCTTTGGGGTGTCTTCCTCTGCGCCAAATGAGGGTTCAAGGCATAGATCCTAGACTCTTGAAGGTGGGATACCATAGGACAACATCCCTTAGGATGTTCATATTAGCATATGCCACATCCATCATCCTCCTCGGTGTCAGAGTCTGCAACCTGTTCTACTACTACAACTTTCCCCTTACCCTTATGTTGGGTAAGTTCAGCTCCCTTCTTCCCACGCCGATCACAGTCACTACCCTGCTCTTTGGACTCTTCTGAAATTTTCAATACACTTTGGAATTTCTCATCCAAAGAGTCCCACATTTTATCCACCTTTGCCGATATTTCAGATGCAAACTTTTGTAATGGCAAAGTCTTCCGGTTCACCGCTACTTCCAGTGGTGACTCACCATCCTCATCACAAAATCGGACCTCCCTTTTTCTAAGGGAAGGATCCCAGTTGAATTCTTTGACACTCTCCTTTTTTCTAAGTTCTCCTTCCTCTTTGGCCACCTAATCAATGAGGCACTACAACTGATGGGCCCTTAGCTCTGACAGCCATCCCTTGGCATACTCACCAAGGGTCTTTCATGTTTCAAAACGAAGCTCATCAATAATGTGATGAAGTTGTGCCCACTGAGAGTAACCATGACTAGGGCACCGATGCAATAGTGAGTAATACCTACTCATGGCGGCATCCAAGGGTTCATGATTTCTTTGTTTCCAACCTTGGATCTACCGTCTTAGATTCGCCACTCTAGAGTATGTTTGATATTTATCATTAAAGATTTCAAGCATCGTACTCCATCTTCTGATTGATTCTGACTCTAAGGACTGGTACCAACTTTCAGCTTCTTTAATGAGTGTACAAGGGAACAGCTTCAACCATTGCCAATCATTATCAATATTTTGCAGGGTGCAGGCATCATGGAACGCCTGTAGGTGGATCTACAGATCACAATTGTATCCCCCTTCAAATCTGGGGATGTTGTTCATGTCGACATGCTTGATTTGACTATCCTTCATGTGCCTACTTGGAATGTGAACTACCTCTGCAATTTGGGGCATGCTCTGAGTAGCTAACAACAGCTCATCTGAGTCATAGTCTTATTGGGGACTATGATGTCTGTGATAATTTCTGCTACCCCTTCTTTCATGCTAGCGAGGGCCACGCAATTGGTCACGTGCTTCCTCACATTTCCCCCTTCGAACCTACCTACCACCGTCCTTTCTCTCTAGGCTTCCCCTATTACGCTTAGAACCTGAGCTAGATGAAGGTGAAGGAGAGGGGAAGGACGAAGAAGAAGGAGAGGCATAGCCACCACTTCGGCGTCAATCTCCCCATCTACCCTGGTGATGGCCATGGTCATATCCTCCAGCTTTGCTACGTGACCCACCATCCCCTTGATGATCGTGGTCACTTGGAGGTTTGTTCTGGATGACTGACTGGAGGATCTACGGCCCCAGGTGAAGTTCGGTCGAATGAGTATCATGAAATACGGGATCTCCATCATCTTGCGGCCCTTGCAAGAATAAGGGGTTACTGAAGTGTTTCCCCTTCTATTGTTCATATCTCTCGGCCTGCTGCTAATCTCTTGTCTATTGAGCTTCTATGGGATGATAGTCCCAGTAGCCATGGTCCTCCATGACATACTCTGCCACTTGGTCCTGGATGCCCAATCTGCCCAGATTGTGATATAGCATCGCAGGAGCTACTCGGTTGGGTGGTAGCACGATGCTACCCTCCATGTCCCATCATCGAAGATGCTCATCCTGATGTAGGATGAATGTGAAATTAGGGACATATTCATCGGGATGTTTGTACACCACCTGACATTCTTGTGGCACCAGTGGTTCAAATACCTCTCTCCTTTGAGAAGACATATTGGACATCAAATGGTCCATGTAACTAGTGTACCTTAATTACTTAACTTAAATTAGCCTAGCATGTGAAAATAATTCTATCCTAGGTCTGTTCCAATGACTTAAATGATAATTTCACTAAAGTTAGATGATGCATGTAAGACTAACAATCCTCGGCAATAGCACCAATGATGAGCGGCTAGGTACCCCTACGCCCAACCATACGAATCACAAGCGTTCACGTGCGACTCGGTCAAAATCCTTAGACTGTAAGCACTTAACATACACCAAACTTCTAACCAGTGAAACCTTGGGTTAGAACAGTCGTTGTCATCCTAATCTCACTTGTGAAGTTCTATTTAAGATGGTTAAGTGAGACTAAGGCTAATGATTTTTATATCTTTTTAATTATCTTTTTTGGCAACTAATTGAAGTATGAAAGGTAAGGAATAAACTATTATCTAATCTCTAATTATCCTAGTTTATATTCTAACTACTCCTAGCATAAGTATCCGGTCCCATATTCCGAGCACGTTCTGAGTATTTCCTAACACTACTGGGTTACCAGACGTTAAGCATCATTGGGCTTACCAAGTGTTTGGATTACGTTCGAGATGGTCATACTTATGTCTTTAACAAACTACGAATGAGCAATAATGATTGAAATTATAATAACGAAAACATAAGTAATCAACAAGTAACTAATAAAGCATAAATATATTAAATTATTAAATCAACAAGTAACTAATAAAGCATAAACACATTAAAATATTAATGCATGAAATAACTAAATCCAAATGCTGCAAGGTATGCTTGAACAGTTTGTCTTTATTGTCGTCATGCCAATGGGCTCAGATACATCAACGCTCGAATAAAGATCCGATCACTTTTCATACACCTAGTACGGGCACTTANAATCCTACTTGTGAAATTGTATGTAAATTATTTGATTTTGTCTAAGTTCTCAATTATTTCTCTAGAATGGTACTTGACAATTTTGCAAATAAGTTACTAATCATGATCATCACTTGAAGCCTCAATGTTCATCTTGCCAAGCAAGGTTGGTAGATATACTAACATGTTCTTTTCTAATCAATTTTTTTAGTATCTTATAGTATTTTTCCCATCCATTTCTAATTCAATCATAATCATGCATTTTTGGTTATCCTTGATTATTCTTCCATTCTAGAATATCAATATGCTTAGAACTAATCCTTATAGTAAAGTCATTATATATATAGGATTTTCCCTATAATTTAAATTATGCTATATCTCATACTAAATATTGAAAATGATACGTTTTAATATANAAAAAATTGATTAGAAAAGAACATGTTAGTATATCTACCAACCTTGCTTGGCAAGATGAACATTGAGGCTTCAAGGGATGATCATGATTAGTAACTTATTTGCAAAATTTTCAAGTACCATTCTAGAGAAATAATTGAGAACTTAGACAAAATCAAATAATTTACATACAATTTCACAAGTAGGATTTGAAAAAAAGAAAAGGGGAAAAAAGGTAAAAAATTTATTTGATTTTCAGATTTTGCTAAAGCATTTGATTTTGATGTAAGAGAACAATTATGAAGTAGACTTATCAAACTTAAAGTTGATTCTAATTTTCTCAATGAAATTTAAAATTTATACAAAGAAATAATTTTTGAATTAAAAGATGATAAAACTACATAATCTTGTCTATTTTATAGCAATATAGAAGTAAATAAAGGTTGTTCCTTTTCACCAACATTGTTCAACATTTTTGTTGATGTACTAGAAGAGTGGATTAAAGATGTACATGCAAATCATGTCATTAAAGTGGATTAATGATGGAAACAATTTTTTATCTTTGTGATAGTGTAGCCTTAATTGCAAATTCTAAAACAAGATTAAAAGCAATCCTACATAAACTAGAAAATTTCTATGAATGCATAAATATGAAGGTTAATGTTAACAAAATAGAAGTGCTAATTTGTGGAACTAATAAAAGAGATTACACTTTTCAAGTAAATAATTAAAAACTTAAAATTATGGATACATGTAATTATTTGGGAGTGCTCTCAAAATTTTAAGTAGAAGCATTGTATATCATAATAAGTTACAAATGGCTAAAAGGCTTTATACACACTAAAGAACAAATGTAGCATTCAAAAAATTTGAACTTGAACAATTTAAAAATATTTTTTTCCAATCAATCATACAAGCTATAATGTTTTATGGATGTGTAGTGTGGGGTCTAGGTCTTGATTAAGAATCATGGAAGGATAAAAAGATCATCACTTAAAGGCTTAATGCTTATCCTACCAAGATAGGGTTTTGGAAGGATCAATGGATGAATGAAAGCCTAACCTCTTTTAAGTAGCTATGCCTAAGCTTTGACCTAAGTCTTATGATAAAAAATAATCATCTTACCATGACTCCAAAAATCATGGAAGAAAACTTCAAAAACCTTGAACACCA
This sequence comes from Gnetum montanum, assembly GCA_015680685.1. NCBI lineage: Eukaryota > Viridiplantae > Streptophyta > Gnetopsida > Gnetales > Gnetaceae > Gnetum > Gnetum montanum. The sequence continues at coordinate 1,872 of MNCI01015831.1, read as the reverse complement.
TTCTTATTAGATGAATTCAAAGTAAAAAATCAAGTCCCATATGTAATACTCTCCTTTATAAGCTAATTTGTTCTCAATGATAGCTTAAGCAATGTACTAGTTATTAACTTTCTACTTAAATAAAACAAATATTAATAAGATCTCAAGAGAGATCATTTGAAAATATAAACAAGGGTGGTTTTAGAAAGGAATATTTTAGCTACAAATATGGGTTATTGATAATATTGATGTAATAATAAATTTATAACAAGCTTGAAAACTTGTTATAGAGAAAGCTATAGAAAGATAGAAAATTGTGGTACAAATGCAAAAGAAAAAAAATCTTTATGCAAAAAATTAGAGGTGGCAAGCATGATGAAGAAAAATATCTACATGCAATAATTCCAACATCCATAAGAGCACTAATTAGTATAGTAGAATGAGATCATACCACCTCCAAGTTGAAATTGGAAGATGAAACAATGAGCAACATAAAGATAGAATATGTTGATTGTATTTACTGCAAGTAATAGAAGATGAGCAACATGTAATAGTAGAATGTTGTGAAATAGATTTCTTCAAAAAAATGACAACTTTCTAGTTATTCCTTATATGAGTAATTCAAACTACCAATCTTATTTCTAGGACATTATATAAAAGCTATGTATAAACTTCATGACTATTAAACACATCTCCTGTACTCAAAATTTATTGTTACCAAAATATTTTGCACAAGTTAAGTTAGGGTATATCACTTAAAATGACAATAAAATGCTTGTTTATCAATTCATAAGACTTGGCTTCGAGCCTAAGTGCAACCCCTTCCCTCTAGCTTCAAATATTGATAGCAAATTACACATCCACATCGAACCCACAAACCATCATCCCTTCTTGAGTTTTTGTCAACTAGCAATTATTTGGAATTTTATTTCCCATGTGATGAGTGGTGAGGTACCCCTACGTCCAACCATATGAATCACAAGCGTTCACACATGATCCAATTAAATTCTATGGATAGGACTAGTTGTGCATCAAAATAGTTATGCCTTGATCACAATTTGTTGTCTTCCCACTTAGATAGGTAGCTTTGTCACGTATGGTTTAGTCCAAAGTGAGGCAAATGATGATTGATGTTGTTTGACTCTAATCTATTCCTAATATTGATAAAGAAATTAATTATTTAATCTAATTAATAATGGAAAGTAAAGTCTAAACTAGCCTACGGGCAATGATTATCTGTTCCCAGCTTGCCATACACATTCTAAACCCATCTATCCACTACTGGGATTACCAAGTGCTATGCTACTGGGTGAACTAAGAAATAATTCTACTAGGGTTATCAAGCAAATATGTGTTTACAATCAAAACTAGTTGCACTCATTCCACCAATTCATTAATATGCATGGAAACATAAATATTAACTAACTACATGAAAAGTAAATTGCAAGGAAAGTAAATCTAATCTAAGTCAAAGTGTTTCAATGAATAAGAATGAATCTCAATCTTATTGTCATTCATGGAATGTGTCTAGGTAATTTCCACTTGAATAAGACTCCATACAACTAACTTAGATCCACACTGCATGCACTCACTGACTATTCTCTAAGACTATGGAATAAAACTGCAAGAGTTTGGCTACTCCATTGACTAACTTATGCCCAAAACATGTGCCCAACATAGCATGTGACCCAATATCAAATACGTGATACTACGTATTTGATATCTTATCACATATCTGATATCAGAGCTAAGATATCGGGGCTAAGATATCAAAGCTAAGATATCAAGGCTAAGATATTGGGGCCAAGATATTGAGGCTAAGATATCTTAGTTGACCAAAAATTAACATTTTGTCAAATATCCTAGCCAACTGATGATTCATTACCATGCCTC
>MNCI01015821.1:19401-30623 GCA_015680685.1 Gnetum montanum | reverse complement strand
AAAGTTGGAAATGTTGACTATCAGAAGGTTGTGGTCAGAACTAGAGAAACAAGTGGCCAGCTCATACCTCCTATATGTGGTAGAGTTCAAGCACCACAAAGACATGGAGAAAAAGCTAGAAATAGCTAATGTTGAGCTTGAAGTTCTTAGATTTTAATTCATAGATCAAACATCAATTGTTGAGAACCTAGCCAAAATAATGAATGATTACTAGGAGATACAAAACCTTGTTAAGATGTTTGACAACAAACATAAACAATTCATTGCCTAGTTCATGAATGTTAAGAAGTTGCTCTTGGTCATGCCCTATTTCTGGGATGTTCTCATACAAACTCATATTGGTGATGCGATGTGAACTATGTATGATCCCCAGAGTAAGGATTAGAAGATGAAGGCATTGCTAGATGCCTTTCATCTTCCATTAGAAGTAATAGCTACAACAGGGTAGCCATAGCCATGGCCTTAGCCTCAATCTCCATTGCCATAGGCAATGGATACCAGAGAAGGTCCTTCATCATCCCAAGAGCCTCCACCTCCTAGCACTATCTAATCTTTTGTTTGTCTACAACCATTAGAGGAATTCTAGTTGTTAATTTTGTAAGGATGTTCAACTTTGTCTCTTGAACATCCATTTTTGTAATCATTGTAAATTTGTGCAATCGGGCACTTAGAGTTAGTTAGTTATTGAGTTAGTCTATTTGTGGTTCCATACCTTCTCAAATTTTGTACAAAGCTCAATCCTCTTTTTGTTCACTCAAGGACTAGTTTTTAGTTAGTCATGGGGGTATTTTGAATCATCGTTGGGTTGCATCAATGCATCCCTATTGACACATGAGTTGATGCATCAATGCATATGCGTCAACATGGTATTTGAGTCTACCTATATAAATGCACGTACCCACTGCATTTAGGGCATTAGTTACCCAATAGCATAATGAATTTCTTGTAGTTTGTTTCCATATAAGTTAGAATATTTTTTTAAGTACTTGCAGTAGGAGTAAAGGATTGTACTGATCATTATTCAAGCAACAATGTACCTGGAAACATTGATGTAACAACAATAAAGATGAGATTCTTAAAATACCTTGCAACACTTGGAATAGTTTAACATTTGCTTGAATGCACTTTATTGTTCTTGCAAGCTATATTCCTACTCTTAATTAATTAATGAATGTAATTAATACACATAACTAGGACCACCTTGACCATAATGTTAATGCTTGGTAATCCCAGTAGTGTTATCACTTGGTACACCTAGTAGCCTAACACTTGGTAACCCACTAGCATTGTAACAAGTTCATGATGTGTACAGAAGGTGGGCCTGGATACTTATGTTAGAAAATAGACTAAGGCATTAGATAGTTACTTAGATTAGTTTCCAATTAATTACTCTATTTCACACTTAGGATAATTAGAATAAAAATATAAAAATCTATATGAATTAGGTGCCTTGGCTTTCACTTAACCATACACTTGCACCAACAGAAGTGAAGCCAAGAAGACAACGATCACGTCTAAAGGTCACTATCTTTGCTATTGGCATTTGGAGAACTAAAGTCCATGGAATTTGATAAGAACACTAGTTAATGCTTGTGATTCATATGGTTGGGTATAGGAACTACTCACCACTCATCAAAAGAGTTATTGATGTTGTCTTTTATGCTGACACCTAACATCTATATAAGCAACTACATCTTTGATATATTCATGTGTTGAGTTGAGTCTAATGTATTGGGATAGGCCAACATTCTACATTATACATGATTGTAAAAATAATAATAAATTTTAAAAACTTCCCTTCAACTTAGAAGGGATTTCTCTATCCCAAAATAATACACCGTTAGACTTTCTACATTTCATCCATCCTACAATTTTGTTTATCACATCTTTATTAATCTCATAATCTATTTAAACAATCCCAAGTTTTTACATTACTTTCTTTAAAACTGCAAATCAAAATCACATACACAATAAAAGTGACCTACCACCTTCTCCAAAGATAAGCAACTTTTTTTATTTTAAATATTTTTTATCAAAAAGATTAAAAAATATATTAAAAGATAAAGGTGAATGAAGAAATAAACTCCCGAAGTACAAAGGCAAAAAAATTTTCTTACTAGGAATAAAAATTCTCGCGTTTATTAGCAAATCTCACATGAGAATGAAGTCATACAATCAATATTCTACAATGCGATTATCCTTAAGGCAATACAAAATCTTAGGATAATGTCAAAAATGTGTCGTAAGAACCTCTGCATATAAAATATTTATATTTGTTATCCTTAGGCTACCCTTTCGCCTAGAAAAATGAAAGCCTGCTCATGTTCAATTCTAAAATGGAAATATTGAATATGGTATAAGGACGTTTCACACTTTAGAAGTCTCCAACATGAGCAAAACATCCACGTCAAACTCGCCTGAAGAATGAATGCGGTATTTTCGTTGGTCGTCTGAAATCCGTGCCTGAACGAATGAACGCAGTTTCACGGTTATTAAAGTTCAGTCAACGCCAATTTTTCTTGTGTTATTCAATTTCGTACATATTCTATACATCAAGGGAGACGATAATGCAAAAGCGTGAAGAACACTAAAACATGTTTTAGACCAAGTTTTAAAATGTAAGGTTATTTAGACGTCCGAAAGTATTTAAAGGAGACGATTTTATATTATTTATAAATTCATATAATATATATAATAAATGCAAAAGTTTCTATCACAATAATATAATTTTATGAATTTTTTACTAAAGTAGTATGGTTTTGATTTATCGCACATACCCTGCATCAATACAGTTTCTTTAACACTGTATTTTTATGGTAGTTTGTAGCATAGCAACATGGTTCCATATTATTCCAGAATTAAGCGTAAGGTATTCCAATGCATTCTCATTTTAAGTATGTTCCAAATGTACCACAGATGAGAAAAACGCATAAAAAATATTTTTTTCTGGAAGATCCCATGCATGCATGCTTTATTTCTTGGCCGCCTTCTTCACTTCACTCAACTCCTTCAAAACCAATACTTTGATATGTTATATTCTCTTTCATTGAATAAACATCAGTTCAACCTGTTGATTCTACCTCGTTAACCTGGTGCCTGTGCTGGATGATATTTAATAATTTAATCTAAAAGATTTCTTGAATAGGCGTTGCCAGTTTGGGAATTTTATAGACTGGTAATTGTGTGACGGGTTTTTAAGTTTTTGAAAGTTATAATATAATAATTAATTCCAAGTTACAAGCTTCACTCCCATTCATTCATTGCTATTTCCATTTTAGTTGTATTTTAAGATTTTTTAATTTTTAAAAATTAGCGCCTAAACAAGTTAAATGAAAATGCGTGAGCTTATTCCCCACTTTTTTTCTCTTCACTTTTAACAGCTTAAACCAACCAAGTGTAATTGAGAACATCACAACAAGAGAACTGTTGAGGCCAACTTTACCCATGCTAGGCATAGGGCCTTGTTTGAACCAATTTAATTACAACAATAAAATATAAAATTCTAAAATCAAAAAAAAAAAAACAGACTTTATAAAGAAAAATAAAACATAAATTTAAGGCTTGTTTTCTTGTATTTTTATTTTTAGATGGCTCTGACGTGGAGAGGTGGCCAGCAATTTAGGGTTAGGTTTTCTCATTCTCTTCTTCCTCCGCCGCTATAAACAGGGAGGGAGGAGCACGCTGGAGAGGGGGGAGATTTGGAGGGTGCTTCTTTCACGGGCAGATCCGGCCCTCCTGCAGCGCCTTCTGTTCTGTCCGCCGTCGCTGCGTGGCCTTCCGTGCCTGCCACTGTTGCCTGCCACCGCTATTCTTTATGTTGTTGTTCCGCCGTCCGCCGACTGCCGCACCGCCACTTCACGTCGTTGCCTTCTGTGCCTACAGCATCTCTGTCTTTACTCCTACCGAGCCTGCCGCCGCACCTGCCGTTGCAGCTTTGCCGTCTTCTCCGCTGCCCTGGCACTCCTCTGCCGCCGCGTCACCGCCACCTCGCGCCGCCTGCCGACTGTCACGCTGCGGTGTCGCTCTTCTGTGCTGCTGCGTTGCTCTTCTGTGCTTGATGCACTGCTGCGTTGCCTGTCGACGCTATTTCTCCTGCGTGGCCTGCTCTGCCCTACCGTTGCTGACTCCCACGTCGCCATTTCTTGCTGCGCCTGCCACTGCTGCATCGTCCCTACCGTCGCTGTTTACTTCCTGCCGCCACTGTTTGCTGCCTCCCACGCTACCTGCCACCGTGCTGCCTCTATGCTTCCGCTGACTGCCACGCGCCTCCTACACAGAACGTAACTGATCCCGCCGCCTGCAGCACCTTCTGTTCTGTCCACCGCCCGCGCCTGTGCGCTCCATTCCTCTGCCTTTGCCGCGGCCCGCGCCTGTGCAGACGCTACAGAGCAGCAGCATCACCTTTCTTCTAAGCTCGCCCGCTTCCACTCCAGAAACTTCACCGCAAAGCAAATTCCTTACCCAGCCGCTCCAGGCAGCAGCAACGATCCTCTCTGCGAAATGCTGTAGCCGGTGAACGAACGGGAAGAGGAAGCGTCACGTGAATCTCTGCAAAGCACCGAGAAATCCGACGCACTACCACCGGACGAAAATTTGAATATTTGAATTATTTATCATTTTGCAAATTGCACATATTATTTTAAGTTTCACTATCAAATTAAATTGAAGTATTTAAATATTAAATTAAATCTAAACTTTTATTTTGATATTTTGTTTAAAATATTGTTATTATTGTTTGTCACATTGCCCTTTCCGGCTGAGACTATTCCCGGGTTTCCGTACCCATACGGGAGGCACCTTAGGCGATAGTCTCCTCAAACGAGTTTTTCGGGTGTTGGCATGACCAAAATCTATGCATCAACACCTTTTTGGTGCTAGAAGGAGGGCAGTTTCTCAACCTTTCTTTATTTTCCTTTTATATTTCTTTTTCTTTCAAAAAAATTATTATCATATTTCTTATTACTGTTTATTTTATTTTTGTCTCCCTATTTTCAATTTTACTGCTCTATTTTAGTTTCAAATTTTCAATTCCAAATTTATATTCTAGCAAACCTTTTAATTTGTTTTTCTGAAATTTAATTTAGGTGATTTAAATTATTTTACTTTTTATTTACTATTCTGAAATTTACAATTTCAATTTTACTTTCAAAATTTTAAAAAATAAAAAATATAGTTTAATTTTCAGAGTTTATTAGCATTTTACATTTCTTTTTCATTTTATGAGTGACTTTTCTTACGGAGTATCTCAACAAAGAACTCATACTCCTACCCCTAGTCAACCAGTTACTCGTCAATCTACTTTGAGGAAACAACGAGCATCACTTTTTCCAAGTTTGATTCCTAAAAAACCTCAGACTAAGATGGCAACCCATCAACCCCCGGCTCCCTTAGTAAGGAACCCTTTTAACTTTCACAACTACCATGACATCCCGAAATCTCTTCAAAACATAAACTTGTTCTTCGATCCTTCAATCCCTACGAATGATGCACATCAACACATACAATGTTTTGAAACTTTATTAGGGATCCACAACATTATACATAACGATGTAGCATGCAGAGTGTTCGTAACGACATTTAGGACCAAAGCAACCCAATGGTTCTTAATGCTTCCTGATGCCTCTATCAACACATGGCAAGAATTCAAAAACAAGTTTTTGAATCAATTTGACAAATTTACAAGCCCTGCCATTGCATCAAGCAATTTTACCAACCTAAGAAAGTTACCTGGGGAAAACGTTAGGGATTATAATCTTAGATTCCTCCATCAACTTGCCTATGTGCCAAATGAGATGCGACCACAACCAGATGGTATTCTCAACTTCTATCTCTCTACCATCGATCCATTCTTTGCTTATGCTATCAAATCTGATCCCAACATAATGGAAATACAAGGTGCAATGTCAAAAGCTGTGGAATTAGAGCAAATAACCCTTATGAACAGCATCCAAACCCAATTTGGGATGATGAGTGTTAGCAACCCGATGCAATCAAACCCACTCCTACCAAGTTTTCAAACATCTAATGTTATGCCTCAAGTTGTTTCTCCTTTTCAATCAACTCCACCTTTAAGTAATTACTCACAAGGCCCCATGTCCTCTTCATTCTTACCATCCAACACTGGTCTGAATGATGACGACTCAAAAGCCTTGATTCAATCCATCATAAACCCAAATGGGACATCAAATTCTGTTGAACCACCAACCCAAACTCAAAATCAGATGACCCAAATACTTACTTCACTACAAAAACTATCCAACGAAGTAGTTGAGTTAAAGAGAAACAATAGTAAAAGCCCTATACAACCAGGACAACCAAGTGCATCAACCAATGATGATTATTGTCGTCTTCATAATACGAGGCAACATTCTGAAAAGACTTGTCCTCAGTTCATGGCATTGTATGGTGGCAATACCCAAGGGCAACAAAATGGAAAAGCCCCTATCATGGTTCTTAATGTACCTCATGAGACAGAAAATGAAGAGGTTTCCTCATTAGAACAAGTCATGGTAGGCGACCCTAACCCACACAACACTCGCTACCGTAAAATCAGTGACATTATGAATGCTACACAACGACAAACTAGAAACAATTTCTATACACCTCCAAACAAAAGAGTTCCTAGTCAAAACAATGGAAACAATCAATCTGGGTCATCCCAAGTAATTGCCCCACAACAACCAAACCCCCCATCTGTACTTAGGAGAGTTCCATCTCAACAAGAAGCCAAAGATGAACCTAAGAATTATGATTTGGTTGAGGACTTAAAAAGAGTGAAAGCCAACATTTCGATGTATGACCTTCTACACTTTAACGAAATGAAAGAAGTGATTCGGGATATGGTTCATACACCTGTAGCCCAAAGAGAAAAATCCCCAATTCCCGAAAGGCATGTTCACTTTGCAGAAAGTCCTAACACATTACCAGTACAAAACATGGATAATTCTATGTCTAGCAAAAAGGATCATCCCCCTTTTCTAACCACTTTGATTATTTTAGGAAAGAATGTCCATAACTGTTTAATGGATTCAGGTGCAACTGTTAGTGTTATGCCTCTTGACATTTGTAACACCTTAGGAGCACAAATGATACCACAAACTAAAAGTGTAATTCAACTTGATGGATCTAGCGTACCTGTAGTAGGGTTATTAAAAGGAGTAAAAGTACAACTTAAGAAATACCCTACATTTACATGTTATACAGACATCCTAGTAGTTGACATGAAACCCACATATGGTGTGCTCTTATCTAGAACTTTTGGAGCTAAGTTTGGGGGCTTCTTTAGGTCAGATTTCTCGGAATTATTGATCCCTATCAAAGGAAAATCTGAATACATGACTATACCCCAAGAACCCTTCTACAAACAAGTAGTAACAAACTTGGATCAACAAAATCAATCTTTGGAAGATCGAAATGCTAATCTTTATGTTGGGGTTATTGAGGTTGAGTGTAGTGAACATGTTGAAAATGACTATGTAAGTGGAACTACAAAAAGTCCTATCTCTTATGCAGACCCCATCAAATCCTATCAAAGTTCTAGAGAAGGTGAAGAAAACTATGGAGACACCTTACCTTATCAACAACACGATGGATTTTGTCTAAGTGATCCACCACCTTTAGGGGAAGACAAAGATATAAATAAGACCTTACCTCTTAAAACATTTGAAGGTGTGCTAAATTTTAACAATACATCCATGAAACATTCTCCTAGAAAAGCTATATCCGATGACCCACCAAGACCTAGACCTATCATTAAAACTTATATTAAGGAAAAACTTTATAGAAAACGATCAAGCAAGGTAAAAGTAGGTCTTGATTTTCATAATCTTAAGCATCAACAAATTGTCAAGAGACGGTTCAATAAAAAACATCCAGTTAAAAATTTTCAAGTAGGCGATCTAGTCCTTAAGAGAGATAGAGCGTCTGGTCAGACTGGCCCTCAAACTAAGTTTTCACCTATGTGGTCAGGCCCATTCCAAATTGTAGACATCACTGCCCCAAATGTGTTTAAGATTGCTGATTTGCAAGGATATAGGTTGAATAGGAATTTTAATGCATTTCATTTGAAACATTTCTACTCAGGTACCCCACGTGGGCATCTGGTAGATTCTTAGTTGCATGTTTTCTTCCCCTTTTTCATTGCATTTCATATGTATATTATTGCATTTTCATATTTTGCTTGCATTTCCATCATTTCTTTCTTAGCATATTGTTTTGATTATTGTGTTCTTCATATGATTTTAATAATCATTGGTCATTTGAGTTACTTGATTTGGGCCATCTTAACACCATTGAAAAATAATGCAGGTACGATATAATTTACTATTACTACGATATAATGCTATAAAATCCATTTTATATTTTATACTGTAACTCTTTTTTATTGATTCCAAGGTCTCAGTTTATTTGTTATGTTTGATTATGGAGCATTTGATTTATACAAACTTATCATGCTATCATCATGATCATGTGAGTGTAGGATATGTGATGTTGGAGAGTGGTTAGTCATAATTACTAGGTGATCTTGTAAAATTCTATCCTTTCCTCTCATAAGACCAAGCCCTCAGGTATGATGATCCATGGCTATCTTGTGAACAATAGGGTGAAGTGTGTTCATTTCTACTTGAGAACCCTTAGCCACCCAGGAGACCTGCTATGATGCCACCAATCAAAGGCACATACACGAGGGTTGAACTACACCATGGGCAAAGTTTCCAAAAGGACCATGCTCTTTGGCAGTGCAGCTAATCGGCCAGACTCGTGTTGGAATTCCTACCTCAAGAATGAAGTACAGCATGAGAAAAGTTTCCTTAAAAAGAAAACAAAACAAAAAAATGAGGACCGTATTCACTGGCAGTGTAATAAGTTCTTGAGTGTGATGGGGTCCGGCAGCAATCCTCACCCTAACATCCGTTTCCCCCTTTTAAGTTTAAGTTTTTCAAAAAGTGAAAAAGAAAGAAAAAAAAAAGAAAAAAGGTGAAAAAAGAAAAAAAAAACTGAGGAAAAATCTGAAAGTTGTGGCTTACTATGATCTAACATGAGCTTTAGCTCATCCTCCTCATTAAGTTTTGTATAAGTCACTTGCTCAAAATAGTCTGCATACTTTTATTGTTACCTTGTGAGAATATTGAAAATGAGAGCTTAATTATATATCTACATATATATATATATAATTACACATATATATCTATAGATCTTAGTCAAAATACCAATAAATTAGATTTTAATGGTGGTTTGAATGGCCTATGTCGGTGTCTCTTTTGATTATTTGGTTACTTTGATCATGTTTAGAACATTATAGTTTATTTTCAAGCTTGCATTTCTTGTTTTATGTTGTTTTGTTTTCTCTACCATTTGCATTTTCATTTAAAATTTTCAGTCCTTGCACAGGCATGCAATCTATAGTTTGGGGGCTAAGTGTTGAGGCCAACTTTACCCATGCTAGGCATAGGGCCTTGTTTGAACCAATTTAATTAGAACAATAAAATATAAAATTCTAAAATCAAAAAAAAAAACAAACTTTAAAAAGAAAAATAAAACATAAATTTAAGGCTTGTTTTCTTGTATTTTTATTTTTAGATGGCTCTGACGTGGAGAGGTGGCCAGCAATTTAGGGTTAGGTTTTCTCATTCTCTTCTTCCTCTGCCGCTATAAACAGGGAGGGAGGAGCACGCTGGAGAGGGGGGAGATTTGGAGGGTGCTTCTCTTGTGGGCAGATCCAGCCCTCCTGCAGCGCCTTCTGTTCTGTCCGCCACCGCTGCGTGGCCTTCCGTGCCTGCCGCCATTGCCTGCCACCGCTATTCTTTACGTTGTTGTTCCTCCGTCCCTCGACTGCTGCACCGCCACTTCACGTCGTTGCCTTCTGTGCCTACAACATCTCTGTCTTTACTCCTACCGAGCCTGCCGTCGCACCTGCCGCTGCAGCTTTGTCGTCTTCTCTGTTGCCGTGCCTGGCACTCCTCTGCCGCCGCGTCACCGCCACCTGGCACCTCCTACCGACTGTCATGCTACGGCGTCGCTCTTCTGCGCTGCTGTGTTGCTCTTCTGTGCTTGCTGCGCTGCTGTGTTGCCTGTCGACGCTGTTTCTCCTACGTGGCCTACTCTGCCCTACCATTGCTGACTCCCGCGTCGCCATTTCTTGCTGCGCCTGCCACTACTGCGTCGTCCCTGCCGTCGTTGTTTACTTCCTGCCGCCGCTGTTTGCTGCCTCCCACGCTGCCTGCCACCGTGCTGCCTCTGTGCTTTCGCTGACTGCCACGTGCCTCGTACATAGAACGCAACTGATCTCGCCGCCTACAGCGCCTTCTGTTCTGTCCACCGCCCACGCCTGCGCTCTCCGTTCCTCTGCCTTCGCCATGACCCACGCCTGTGCAGACGCTGCAGAGCAGCACCATCACCTTTCTTCTAAGCTCGCCCGCTTCCACTCCAGAAACTTCATCGCAAAGCAAATTCCTTACCCGGCGGCTCCAGGCAGCAGCAATGATCCTCTCTGCAAAACGCTGCAGCCGGTGAATGAACGGGAAGAGGAAGCGTCACGTGAATCTCTGCAAAGCACCGAGAAATCCGACGCACTGCCACCGGACGAAAATTTGAATATTTGAATTATTTATCATTTTGCAAATTGCACAAATTATTTTAAGTTTCACTATCAAATTAAATTGAAGTATTTAAATATTAAATTAAATCTAAACTTTTATTTTGATATTTTGTTTAAAATATTATTATTATTGTTTGTCACATTGCCCTTTCCAGCTGAGACTATTCCTGGGTTTCCGTACCCATATGGGAGGCGCCTTAGGTGATAGTCTCCTCAAACGATTTTTTCGGGTGTTGGCATGACCAAAATTTATGCATCAACAAGAACATCACAACAAATCCGATACAATAGGCATGAGAAGAGCAACCAAGGTACAGAAACTTAAACAATCGAATGAATACATACATATTATAACTACCAAGCTATGGCATTTGGGCATGGGTAAGGTAAAGGAATGCAACATAAGCCTAGTAATATCATGATTAGCATACCACAAGGTTAGTACGTCATGCTTCTCTTTCACATAGGATCCAGTGCCATAATTTCTCTTTCACATAGGATCCGGTGCATAATTCCATGGATGCTAATGCTGATTTTCATTTTTCACTCTTGTTTTCTTTTACTTTTGGTAAGGATGAATAAAAGTTATTAAGATTATATATATATATATATATATATATATATA
>MNCI01015821.1:0-11179 GCA_015680685.1 Gnetum montanum | reverse complement strand
AATTTCCTTAATATTGAATCTAATAATGAGCTATCTAGTGTTCATTACGCAAGAAATTTTCTAAGAATGGATCTAGTGATACCTCTTCTTTGTCAAGCTCTAAGAATGATATATCATCAGGTGAAAAGTGTAATAACAATAAAGAAAATAGATATAATCTATGACCGAAAGAAAAATTAATCACTTCTAGGCCTCAAAATATTATTTTTAATCCATTTACTAAGAGAACGGCTTTTGAACCAAGTGGAAAAGAAAAAAATAAAAGTAAAGAAGATCAAATAGAGCAAGGTACTCAAAATTAGTCTTTGAATAGATCAATGAAAAAAACAAGCTTATATGGAGATGGAGAATATAAATCTTAAACATGTCAAACCCAACATTAGTATATATCAATTTTTATAGATAGAAGATCAACAAAGAAAAGATTTAGAGCTTATTAAAGGAAAAAGGAGAGTTGGAGAGTCATAGTTAATCTATGCATATAACACTGATAAAACAATAAAAAGTAGCTATAATTATGTTGATACGTAAATTTTGGATGCACCAACACCTAGAAAAAAACTCATTTAAGGAAACTATTGTCATTATCTATATGCAATAAACTTAGATTTTCATGCATGCCTCTTGCCCACCACTACTCAAGGAGGTCACCTATTATTCGCTTGCCATGTGTCTCATTGCTGCTAACATGTAGCTACCTTTTGTTGTGTGCTCCTCTACTATTTGTGCCACCACGCTCACTATCTACTACTATTGACAATGAACCCTAGGCCATTGCTACTGAGAGAGAGACCTACCATGTGTTGCCATCATCACATGCAGCACACTTCTTGAGGTTGCCACTTCTATTGTATGATGTGCCACCATCGTCATGCTAACTACAACTCGTTGCCTTGCACCGAGTGTCATCACCATCGATTGCTTGATACTCTGACACTTCCATGAAGGAAGGAAAGAGAGACCACTTACCATTCCACCTTCCATGTGATCATTTCCATTGTTAGGGAAATAGAATGTTGAGTGATCCCAAGAGGGAGTGATCTTGTACCATTCGTGCCACTTGAAACCATCCATGGTCACCTTGCATCACTGCTATTGCATGTGTGCCATGTTTCCTTGGTAACACTACTGCTTCAATGTCCACCTTCCATAGAGACCTCCATCCTTGCTACCATTGGTGACTATCAAAGGGACCAAGATCTAGCTCCTACTCCTCTCTTTCTACCTCTCATAGTCACAATGTTGAGAGTGAGACCCCCCCTCTCCCTCTAGTCTAACATCCCTCTTTATAGGCTATTGTGACTAACGTTAAATACTCATGTCCACATGTGGCCATTATGTCCATCTCTGCCATCAATCGTGAAACATTCATAACCAATCAGTACATCAATTATGGCCATCATTGCCAATGGTTATGCCCACCAACATGTTCTCCACCAATGCGTAGCCACTATACGATTGAAACTACTTTTCGAAAGAAGAGAAAATCTAGGCAGCCCACGTACTCATGGTTATCTAGATATGTTTTTCCCCTATTCCTAACTATCTTAATTATTTTAGAGTTAGACAATGTTCGTAAATTGTTTTAGGAGAATGCCTCACACTAATATGGATTTTTGTTGCATGAAAATGACAAACCCTAATGGTTTAATTGATAAGCCATGGCCCCATGTGATAGCATGGGAGATGTTGGTATCAACAAATTATACTCTTGATAAATAAGCTTGTTACTTTATTGTGATAATGAAGTTAAAATACAAATATCTTCATAATTTTTTGGTTGATTCTGGAGCTACATCTACTATTATGTCATTATCTATATGCAAAAAACTTGGGTTGACTCCTAAAAAATCCAATGAAAATATTGTTCAAATGGGAAAAAGTAGAGTGAAGATTGTGGATCAGCTTCCCAATGTTATATTAGAAATTGCTTTTCAACCCCTAATAAAAAGTATAGTAACTATTCAAGTGGCAAATATTCTAGATGTGTATAGTTTTTTGTTGAGTCCAAGTTGGAGTAAAAATTTCTTAGGTTGCATATCAACAGATTATTCACATATGTAGCAACCTTGGAAAGGGGAACCAAATCAAATACATAGATATAGTGAATCTTTGATGATTGAAAACATTATTTCAAATAGAAAAAACAAAGTCGTCGAAATAAGAGCTTTTGAATATAAAATTTGCATACTTGAAGAAGTGTATAACTTGGAAAAAGAGAGATCTCAAGAT
The DNA here is from genome assembly GCA_015680685.1 of Gnetum montanum. Lineage (NCBI taxonomy): Eukaryota > Viridiplantae > Streptophyta > Gnetopsida > Gnetales > Gnetaceae > Gnetum > Gnetum montanum. Next base: position 8,947 of record MNCI01015821.1, on the reverse strand, counting down.
CAGAGCAAGTGGGAGTTATAATTTTATGATTCTTGTAATTCCAAAGGTGTAGGAGTTGGATCAATTTTAGTAAATGATGATTCTCCAAAAATTTTCAAGGTCGTTCCTCTATCTTTCCCATTTCATTAGCAACAAGGCCAAATATGAAGCTTTAAGTATTGAAATTAAAACAGCATTTTAAAAATGGAAGAAGATAGTTCCTAGAAATAATGTTGCAAAGGATAACATGGGGGTTGAAGAAGTGGGAGCACTAATAAAACAAGAGGAAGAAAAAAAAAAGCTTGGGTTACATTAGAAATTAAGTACGATAGAATGCAAGACAAGAAGATTCCTAAGAGGATCACGTAGACCACTCTCTTCCCTCCTACTAAGTAGCTTATGCTATGGCTTCACTTGTACAATTTTTGTTTCTATTGCTTAGGAACAAGGTTTTTATACCATCAAATTTTAAATTTGATGGAAATTTATTCCAGAAAAGTTTTATGATTTTCAGATATAAAGAGGTTCAATAAAAGCTCAATTACAGTTCTACACAAGATTAGAATGTCATTTGAGCAAAGTATTTTTAATAGCATAATAATCTTTAGGAATTTTGAGGAAAAGAAATGGTGGCACATTTTTGCCATTTCATGGAGCAGTGATTTGTTAAGAAAAATTTAGTTCAGAATTTTATTCTAAAATTCAAGGTTAAAAGATTATTGCATTAGCAAGATTGCACTTGTAGCTACAATATATGCAAGTCTAGAAGATGCAAAAGATTTTAAATTTTGTAGTGCTATGTTGGTAATTCACTGCATTCAAATAGAATGTTTAAGCTTCTTCAGAGACAAGGATCAATTGAATTTAAGTGATAAAGATGCAACCATGGTTTTGAGCTCATTATCTTATGCAAAATAAAAAATTCTTTTATAAACATCCAATAACTATATCAGGGATGATTCAAACTATTTTGAAGTTGATGATGAATTCATAGTCAAAAAAAAAAAAAANGAAGAAAAATCAACATTCCACTTGCTCTAGTTGTTAGATTTTTTAAACCTTATGATGATTGATGTAGTGATACACAGGAATCCATGCCAACTACCTTGGTTACCAGTGTGGTGGATGGACAATTGAATGGCAAGGATTGAGTGAAAACTTAACTATAGGCACTACAATTCTCAATGGAATTATACCCACTGTTAGCAAAAACATAGAAATTATTTTTGAGGAAAATCCAGATCTAAGTGATGTTAAAAACCAAGGATTTTCATTTGTAGTTGCTGTGAGTGAGACTACATATGCAAAGATGTTTGGTGACAGTGATAATTTGACAGTTCCTGGTGACTGATAATTTGACAATTCCTTTGGGAGGTGATCAAATCATCAAAAATGTTTGCAGCAACATCAAATGTGTGGTAGTCCTTGTATCATGGAGGCTGATGGTTATTGTATCATGAGGTTGGTGCAGTGAAGAGACGAGAAGGCACAGGTGATGAAGCACATGGTGCACAAATACTTTAGCCAGTGTAGCGGGCCCTTTTGCAGCTCCACAACTCGCAGCTCATCCACAGTGAGTGTCCGGCTACAGCTGTAGCAGAATCTATGTACTGGGAAACAATCATCGAGACTTTCATGTGTGATTACTGTCTCGTGGAGTAACTTCTCATCATCCACTCGGGCTACTCCCTTATGACACTTTTCAGGTTCGATGGTGCCAACTCTAGCATCACTTCCAGTTCCACCTATGACATGTCGTTTACAAAGACGATGATGCAGGGGACGTGGGAAATCAGTGACGTCGTCTTCAATGTGCCAAGTCTTTTCATGAATTTCTTCATTTCCCCTACCGATCTGCTTCCTTTCTAATTTCATCTACTTATCGTCTATTTGTACAATTATAGCTGTCGCTTGGATCATATATTGTTTTGTTTATACTTAGCTTTGCAGCCATAGAACCTGGGATTTCTAGTAATTGTACATTCTCCTTCACTATATCTCATAGTTGAGACTTGAGATACCCAGCATGGTCGACCAGATTAAAGATTTTACCATCTACTCATCCGTCGTCGCATACATAGCATTTTAATTTGAATGTGTTCGTTGTACAGGTACAAATGTACAATGAACATCGACTATCCACATCAGGGAATTCTATTATGATTATGTAGGACGTACAACGGTGCACAATAATCAATAATGCCTCATTTTAACAATTCATTTAAAAAAAGAAGAGTGAAATGAATGTTATTTTCAACATTTTATATAAATGGGACATTTGGTGACTGTAGCTTATATTTCTATAGTAATAGTAACTTCTGATATAAGTTATAACTTCTTATGGTAGTTATAACTAAATTTCCATAATATCTGCAACTAACCTTAATGTCCTAAGATATTTGTAACTACTATGAAGGCACTGTAAAAAAGCTTCAAGGGTAAACTATAGAAAAAGGGAGAACTTGAAAAAAGGAACATTGAAGATTGCTTGTAATGATGGCTTGCTAATTGCATCATCAATTCACGTGCTTTGCTTAAATCTTGTAAGTTCTTTTATTTTCATTGTGTCTTAGTTACTTAGCTAATGGTCTAGATAGTATTGTGCTTCGTATTTAATTTTTGGATTTTCTAATTATTCTTATAGCTCTATTTTTGTGTATTTCTAGACTTCTATTTGGTTGCCATGTAAGAGGTTATGTTGTCCTTTAAAAAACATCTTGAGCAATTTAATAGTAATGTCTTTATGAAATTACCTATTGAGTCTAGAGGATCTATAAAATCTTTAATATTTTGAGTTGACTTGAAATAGCTTTAATTTTTAAATTTTTTCATTGATATTTCAATCTTGACATTGTTAACTCTTTTTTGATAGCTCTTGGAATCCTTGACAACTATTAACTAGCAAAATAATAGCTTGTATTTTGTTGTTTATAAAGTATCTTGGTAGTTAAATAAGATTTTCTTTTACAAAATTGCTTGTTGAGCTTAGGGGGTTTGGACAATTTATAACATTTTAGATTGAATTGGAATAGCTTTATTTTGAAGTATTTCCTTGTGTTCAATTTATCTCACTTAAATGTTTTAGGTTTCACACAAGTATTCTTTCTTTCTTCTTTTCTTTTAAAATCCATTAAGTCTCACTCTATTTTTTATGGTGTTGTAGACTTTTCTCCCTAATGTTGGGTATGTACTTAAGATTATGGTATCATCATATTGTTGATGTTAGATTGTATTATGGATTGTGATTGTGAAAAGTGTATGTGGTGCCTTATGAACAATAGTGATTGATTGCTAGTCTTTTGAATATGACCAAGATTATGCATTAATTATATTTTAGTGTGTATTGATCATTTAGATCGTATTTTATTTATAAAGCATGAGTTATCAAAGATCATGGCCTAGCCACTGCTAGGTCATATTTGTAGAATTAGAAGGATGCAAGTCACATCCTAAAGATGCCAAAGACATGATGCACTATAGAACCAAATTTTCAAAGGATGTAAGTAATAGTAACATCAAGGTGCAATTAGAGTTACTAATACAACAAGGATGTGAGCTTTAACTGCTTACCATAGGATCCTATAGTATTCTACTATGCTTTCATTACTTGTATAGTGGTGAATGGGGGTTATGAAAGTTGCTGACATAAATACATTATTTCAATGAAATATTTCTTGAGATCTTATGATATTCTACAAAGTTAATTATGACATTATGATTATGAATATTTCCCTTACTAAATTTGTAGTAGAATGTTTGTGGCTAATAGGTTTTGAGGGATAAGAGAAAATATTGAGCATTAGACAAGTATAATATGATTATGGCATGAACGTTATTTGACTAATTATGTTATGGGATCATGATGTTTAACATAACATGCATGTTATGTTATGAGGCTTGATGGCATGAGTTATGATGTTTGTTTAGTTCCATGTGAGGATCATTGAACTTAGAAGGGGGTATGAATAAGTTTCCAAAATCAAAAATCCATTGAGAAAAAGCACACATATGAAATTTAACATGGTTCCCCAACTTGAATAGTCCACACGTAGAGGGTAGTTTGCAAGCACAACTTTGAACTTTGTTACTCTCAAATGTGGTTGAAGGGTAGCACACCCTATACAAGCTCTAAGATCTACTTTAGAGTGATTCAATACTATGAATTCAATTAACCCTACAAGGTCTTAACAAGCTTAGAATGTGGTTTTTAGGATCCCACAATCTTTACAACTTGAGCTCTGCTCTAGAGCATTTTGGTGCTACCCCAACAGTAAATCTTATAGGATCCTAACAAGCTTAAGCAAGATGCCTTCTTGTAAGAATCACATCAACCTTGTAGGGAAACAAAAGAGAACAACAATCACAAGGAAAGAATGCAACTAAATTTGTTGAACCTTGTACTTTGAGGTACAACATACTTTGACTAATTACTATAGACAAAAGATAGTACAATGCAAAACAATAACAAGAGAATGATGTATACAATGATTTCTTGACAATGACACTTGATAGTACACCAAGCTTGGACACTTCCAAATGAGAATGAATTCTTTTTATAGTCTATATATTTTCAAAGTCACCTCAAAATTTGTGTAATGGCTATCTAATGGTCATTGGAGACAACTTCTTTGAAACTAAGACATCTTTTGCTTTAGACCTTCATTTTGGAAAGATATCTTCTTTTTATGAAATATTTCTATTTCTTTTTAGAGATGTTTTCTTCTATGCTACCTTCATTTCTACTAAAACATTTGTTGTTTCTTGGAGACGTCTTTCTTCAACTTCCTTTACACTTTGAAATATTTATTTCTTATCCATATTCTTGAGCTTCTGCATGCCTTCTTATCTCAATCCAAATTCTTTCCCTACAAATATAACAACCACACAAACATTCTTATCTCCATTTGTCTTAATGTTTTGACATACCAAAAGGTGTAACAATCTTCCCCTTTTTGGTGATGTCCAAAACTTAAGAAAATGGATGAGATGAAAACCAATAAATTTAAGATATATAAATTCCTATGGTAGCTAGGGACTGGGATAAAGTGTTAAGGCTCAAGGTGATTGATTAGTATGTGTAAAATGATGAAACGATGCAAAATCAAAATTACACCACATAGAGATAACAAAGGAAGAACATCATCAGTCTATAAGTCATCTACAACTATCATATAGTTAACTATCCACATAAATCTACAACGTTTTACAACAACCAACTATCTATACAAATGACAACATCACATCAACCACATACGTGCAAAGTACCAGAAATCACATATGTGAGAAAAAAATAAAAACTTCTTCCCCTTCTTTGTCATCAATAAAAAGAAGAGAGAAAATAAGCACCCAAGGTCCCTAATCACTACCCTTAGTTGCATACTTAGATCCAAATCCCTCCACTAATCATGATGCATGATAAATCTCCTCCTCCTCATCATCATTGTTGGTGTTATGTTGGCTTAATCACTACTCATCCTCATCAAAGGACTCAACCTATTAGACAGGAGCTCTTTGGGGATGAAGCTTTACTCAAAATTGAGATGAAGTTGGAGGATTTGGTTAAATTGGAGGATGCTAAGCTGGTACTCATTGGGACATGGCCCCAAAGATTTGCTCCATAGCCTATTGCTTAAATATGCAAGGAGCATCAATTGATGGAGGAAATGAATGTATGGTGGATGTAGGATCATGATACTTAGGTTGCTACATGGAAACATGATGCTCCCCTTGGACATGAGCTGGTAATGCTTTAGGCTTTGAATCAGATTCCATCCTTGATTCATAAGTAGATGAAGGATTGGATACTATGGAATTCCTTGGTGAGATAGGAACATCCTCCTCACTATCATAAGGAGAAGGAGTAGTAACCTCCACAAACTCTTGCCCATTGAAATGAAAGGAGGAGGAATACTAGCTACTTCCAAAATTTTACATAAGCAAGACAGGTTTCTTCCAAGCTTCTTGATGGTATGTGAAAAATTTCAAAGAAGCTTCTTCAGTGAAGAACTGATCTAGGCACTAGTGGTTTTTGACATGATCAGTTGGAAAGATACTTTCTTCTTATTCTTCTTCTACAATCTAGTGTTAGGTCCTGTGTCAACTACATTTGAAAGACTCCTCTTCTCAACATATTAACGGAGGCTCCTCTTACCTTTGAGCAAAGGCATCTCTAGAATAGGCATAGCCTTCTAATGGATCAATAAGCTGATGTGGTAGGGATGCCTAAGGATTATTTCCTTGGCAAATAGACTCAACATGTTCCAACAAAGTGTATGCCCAAGATCTAATGGCATTCTTGTGAGAATACAATAAAGAACGAAGGCTTGGGATGGTTGAAAATAATTGTAGATTTTTCCTTTTACCATAGTGTTATACAATATGATAAGAGATAAGGTGAAATCATCAAGAGTCATCATGTTCCTCTCAACATGGCCTTTGTCAAAGAAAACATATTTTCCAAATAACACATTACAAAATTCATCATATCCTATGGGTATGATACCATTTTTATAAATATCCTACCTAAAATTAATTGTTACCCAAAAGACATCGATAATGGGGATCACTAGGACTGCATCCACAACTAAGAAACTTTGATGAGAAGATCCCCGATCATGAAAGTGAATGTCTCAACAAAATCATTTGTAATAACAATATTGTAATAGAATTATCTTATTAATACTTTAGGAACTAGAAAATTCATTTCAATGAAGGAGTCCTAGTTCAAAGCTTTAAAATAATCCATTAATGCAATTTGTCTATGGGTAGGGAAAGATAGAGACATTTAGAAATAATGCTTGTGGGCTGAGTGGCCTCAAACATGCATTGGACTTGTACTATGGAATTTGGGTGTGTAAGTGGAAACACACTGTAGGAACTTCCACTAGATTTCTTCTTTTGTGGCATCCTAGAAGTTGTAATCTTCTTGTGGGCCATCTTTGACAAAATCATTGTTAATGGTAGAGCCTTAGTCAACTATGTGGGGTTGATTTGGAAGAATAAGATAAATAAATGGAGGTTTTGACTATAATAATGGTGGTAAACAAGGGTTTTGAATAAAAAAAATGTCTTTTATAGAAAGAAAATGTCTTATTTTCATTTAAAAATAATAGTAGATGTCTTTCATACACAATACATATCTTTCTTGTGTTGCAAGAAAAATTTAGAGAGACATCTTTTTTCATGAGTAGATGTGTTCATGTAGACATCTTTCATTTGGAGTAGATGTCTTTTGTGAGAGGCCTAATAGGATGGTGTTTAAGAAAAGATGCCAGTATACTACAGTCTTAATAGATGCTTAAAAAAACAAAAAATTACCTCTGCTTACCTACTATTCTATTGAAAAGTAATAATACTTAGAGAGCTAGAGAAGGAATTTCCTCTTTTGAGGATTCTTTTCTCAATTGAACTTCTTTAATATCCAAGGCTTGGCTTCCTCTTACAAATGTGTTAGTGCGAGTATCATGATTCCTTTGATCCTACCTTTTAGTTCTCCATTCTTTCCTAGTTCCTTTGTTCTTTTGATTTGATGTCCAATTTCCCTTATGATCTTGCAAAAAGTCCTTTCTAAGTGCACTTTGATAAGACCAAGGAGTCCTATGATATGAACAACTATTTATATGATAATACTTAAGATAGCAATTCCATTGTTTATGCCCTAATTTATGATAATATTAGCACCTAATCCTCCTATATTAGTATGAGAGATTAGGATGATCAAAACTTTTAGGATCATTTTGATGAATAGGATCTTTATTTGATTTTGATGTGCTATCTTTTCCCTCTGGAGGATCATTTGATTGTGATGGGTTTATTAAAGGTGATTACTCTTGTGTGTATCATCCTAGACCACTCTTATCATGTGAACTTTTTCCTTATCCTAGTATCATCCAAAGGGATTCCTTTTCCTTTACCAATCTTTCATTTACTAATTTGACATCTACAACTTCTACTTTGGCCTATTCTAAGGACAAGATGAGCTTTTCATTCTCAACCCTTAGGTTTGAGAGTTTCTTAGTAAGGTTAGAAATAGTTAAATTCAACAAATATATTTCTTGATCCTTATATTTAACTTATTTAATTAACTTATTGCAAATATTTTAAAAAGAAAAAAGCTCATTTCATAAAAGATCAAACCTCTCTTCATCATTAAGATCATCATTTGATGGATTAGCCTCATCATTAGTGAGGGCCATGCAAATGAGATGAGAATTTTTTGCATCATCCTCCACCTCATCCTCTCTATGCTTCCCATCATCCCGACTTGTATAAAGGTTATTTTTGTTTACTACATTAGTGGATTTTTTCTTATGCTATAACCTAATATTGCTAGGACATTTGGAGGCCATATGGCCTCGCCCTTCACAAATCCAAAATTCTATAGAAGAGAAATCAATCTTAGAATTTAAAACTTTTTTGCCTCTTTCTTTACCTTTAAATATATTGGATATTTGCTAATATATCCCCTTGTTTCTTCTTGTTATCAATCATTGTAGCTTCCTTGAGAGAAGCAATCTCATCTTCACTGTCATCATCATGCTCATAGAGCTCCTTCTCCTTGGAGACATTTTTTAAAGTGATGGATTTTTCTTTGATGGCTCCTTCACTTATGAGATTCATTTCACAAGCAATGAGAGCACTTTTAAGCTCTTCAAATTTCAGATTTGACAAATCTTTGATTTCTTCCATGGCTATGACCTTTGGTCTAAACTCCAATTGAAGTGTTTTGATCATTTTAATGATGACATTACTCTTGAGAAAATCTTTACCAATACCTCTAATGGCTACAAAAATATCATTTTCTTTATAGAAGTAATCTTTTATTTTCTCACCTTCTCTCATTTTAAGTTTATCATATTCACTTTGCAAAATTAGCAATTTAGATTTTTTGACAATAGAGGTTCCTTCATAAGTAGCTTCTAATGTTTACCAAATTCCTTTGGCTATTTTACATCCCACTACTCTATTA
>MNCI01015820.1:5517-21414 GCA_015680685.1 Gnetum montanum | reverse complement strand
TATGAGTACCTAGGAGCAAATTAGTTTGCCTTTATGTCTACATGGCCCTCATGGTGATATTAAATAGTGTATCAACCCTAATTACCTAGATCTTGAGCCTAAGAGTCTTGTAGACCACATAGCCTTAATAAACAAACCTATAGAATGGCTTGATAACCTAGTTAAAACCCTTGACTTAGAAGTAGGAGACTTAACCAAAGACCCTATAGTTAAGGTTCCTATTAGAACACATAGTGGTGAGGAGGAAACCCTTAAGCTAAGTTCCTCACTAGAGCCTCAAGGTGCCTAAGATATTACCAAAGTCTTATAGAACAATGTTAAGTCATTTTCCTAGTCATATGATGATATGACAAGCCTAGGCCCCTATCTAGTCTAGCACAACATCATACTAGACCTTAGCATTAAACCAGTTAAGCAAAAAGTGCGCAAGATTAGACCTGATTTAGCCTTGATAATTTGCAATGAAATCTCAAAGCTCTACTAAGTAGGTTTCATTAGGGCTATCAATTATAAAAAATGGGTATCTAACATAGTGGTAGTCCCCATGAAAAATGGGAGTATCTATATATGCATTAATTTTTTAGATCTAAATAAAGCAACTATCAAGGATGACTTTTCTTTGCTTGGTATTGATCAACTTATCGATACTATAGCCAGACTTGCGTTGATGTCCTTTATGGATGCATTCTTGGGATATAACCAAATTAGGATCAACCAAGAGCACCAACTTAGCATAACTGTTATGACACCATGGGGTACATTTTATTATACAATGATGTCCTTTGGCCTTAAGAATGTTGGAGCAACATACCAAAGAGCCATGACTTACATCTTCAGAGATTACATGTTATGTTTTCTTAATGATTACGTAGATGACATAGCCATGAAGCCTAAGATAGTTGATGATAATGCTAATGACCTAGATCTTATGCTTAAATGATGCATCAAATATGAGCTTAGGCTCAATCCTAAGAAGTGCATCTTTGGTGTAAAGACTAGTAAGATGCTTAGCTTGGTAGTCTCTGAAGCAAGGATACACGTAGATCCTAATAAGGTTAAGAACATATCCAAATTGGCGGCACCTACCAACCTTAAAGAGCTTAAAGGATTACAAGCTAGATTATAGACTTGCCTTGATGTCCTTTATGGATGGATTCTTGGGATATAACCAAATTAGGATCAACCTAGAGCACCAACATAGCATGACCTTTATGATATCATGGGGTACTTTTTATTATACAATGATGTTCTTTGGCCTTAAGAATGTTGGAGCAACATACCAAAGAGCCATGACTTACATCTTCAGAGATTACATGTTAGGTTTGCTTAATGATTGCATAGATGACATAGCCATGAAGCCTAAGATAGCTAGTGACAATGCTAATAACCTAGACCTTATGATTAAACGATGCATCAAATATGAGCTTAGGCTCAATCCTAAGAAGTGCATCTTTGGTGTAAAGACCAGTAATATGCTTAGCTTGGTAGTCTCTGAAGCAAGGGTATACATAGATCTTGATAAGGTTAAGAACATATCCAAATTGGCAACACCTACCAACCTTAAAGAGCTTAAAGGATTACAAGCTAGATTATAGACTTTCCTTGATGTCCTTTATGGATGGATTCTTGGGATATAACCAAATTAGGATCAACCTAGAGCACCAACATTGCATGACCTTTATGACACCATGGGGTACTTTTTATTATACAATGATGTTCTTTGGCCTTAAGAATGTTGGAGCAACATACCAAAGAGCCATAACTTACATCTTCAGAGATTACATGTTAGGTTTGCTTAATGATTGCGTAGATGACATAGCCATGAAGCCTAAGATAGCTAGTGACAATGCTAATAACCTAGATCTTATGATTAAATGATGCATCAAATATGAGCTTAGGCTCAATCCTAAGAAGTGCATCTTTGGTGTAAAGACCAGTAATATGCTTAGCTTGGTAGTCTCTGAAGCAAGGGTATACATAGATCTTGATAAGGTTAAGAACATATCCAAATTGGCAATGCCTACCAACCTTAAGGAGCTTCAAGGATTACAAGTTAAATTATAGTTTATTTGTAGGTTTATCGCTAGGCTTATGGATAAGTTACAACCCATGCAACACTTGCTCAAGAAAGAAGTTCACTATGAGGGGACAGCTTGATTCCAAGAGGCCTTTGAAAACCTTAATCAAGAGTTGACATAACTACTAATAGTCTATCCTTCACAAGAGGGTAAACCATTTTACATTTATCTCACCATCTCTAATACATCCATTTCCTCTTTACTCTATCAAAAATGTAATAATGAGATAGAAATATGTATATGCTACCTTAGCCATGCATTAGTAGACAATGAGACCTGATACATTGCAGTGAAGAAGTATCATCTAGCACTAGTCTTCTCTTTGAAGACATGGAGACACTACCTCTTTAGAAGCCAAGTCAACATAATTTGTAAGGACAACATACTCAGAACCATAATGACCAACATCTATGAAAGTAGCCATATATCCTAATGGAAATCCATAACCATGGAGTTGGACCTCCATTACATCTCTCAATCCTCAATGACAGGTCAAGTTATAGCTATACAACTCACAGTCTTACCTATTGACAACAAAGAAGCCATAGATCCTGAGTTCTTTCATGAACACATTAACATAGTTAGCCAAGTAATTAAGGATTATGAGGTATTCATGAACTTTGATGGAGCTTCAATCACCCATGGAACTAGTGCTACTACCATCATAACATTCCCATTTGGTGAAATCCAACCATTTGCCTATTTTTTTGGGTTCCCATGTACCAAAAACATAGTAGAATATGAGGGTTTGATCAAAGGGATAATGGTAGCTTGTGACCTAGGAATTAGAAACCTAGCCATCAAAGGCAATTCACAATCATGGTTAACTAAGTAACCAAACTCTATACATGCAAAGTTAAGCACTTATTGCCTTATCATGACCTAGGGAAGTAGTTATTACAATAATTCATAGATGTTGATATCCAACACATACCTTAAAATGAAAATTCCATAGCTAATGCAATTGCAACATTAGCCCTTAGTGTGATGGCAAATGTGTTTAGCAAGTTGCCCACATTAACCATGGACTATGCAACTTCCATCACACAAAATACTAAGGATACCTTTGTAACTGTCATTTATACTACTCCTCCCAAGGAGTGGTATGATGATATCAAATTTTACCTTATGCATGGTGAATCCTCACAAGGCTTGACTACTACTTAGAAGGATGCCATACACAAGTAATCAAAGCAGTATGCCATCGTCGGTGATAACACATTATGTCAACAATCCTATGATGACATTCCTAAAGTGCTTAGGTAAAACTAAAGCTAAAAGAATCTTAGAGGAGGTTCATGAGGGAGTTTGTGGAGGACATATAGGACCTAGAGCCATGGCTACTAAGATTAGGTAATTAGGCTACTATTGGCCCCATATGGAAAATGACTACCTATGAAAGTTTAAGCAATGTGACACATGCCAATGATATAACAACCTGATACATGTATCACCAACTAAGTTACATATAACCCAAATCACATGGTTGTTTCAATGATAGGGTTTGGATATCATTGGACCTATAAATCCTACATCTACCATAGGGCATAGCTTCATCATCACCGCAACCAAATACTTTACCAAGTGGGTTAAGGCTATTCCCCTAAAGAAGGCCAAATTTGAACAAGTTTGCAAATTTATCCTAGATAACATTGTAGCTCGTTTTGGCATACCCATGACCATAATTATGAACAATGGATCTAAATTTAGCAACCAAGAAACCAAGGATTTTTATCACAACCTAGGAATTAAGCATTCTTTCTCATCATCTTCCTACCCTCTAGCCAATGGACAACCAGAAGTAAGCAACAAGGCCATCATCAACTTACTTAAGAAGATGCCCAACAACAGTAAATAGAAGTGGCATGAGTGGCTTATCCAAGCACTTTGGGCATATAGAACAACCTATCGCATGGCAACCAAAATGACCCCTTATAGCCTTGTTTATGGTTCTGAAGCTATTTTACCTCTTGAATTATAGGTTCCATCACTCCAAGTAGCTTTGACCAACTTCATTAGTAATGAGTAGAGTAAAGAGTTGTGGGTGACAGTCTTGGATTTGGTGGAGGAGTGATGTATGCAAGTGCTTGCTCATATCGAGCACTATTAAGAAAGGCAAAAGTGATAACATCACCATAACTTAACCATGCACAAGATCAAGGAGGGGGACCTAGTCCTCAAAGTTGTCTATGAGCATGTGGACAAATTCTTAGCTAACTAGGAAGGGCACTTTCTTATCACCAAAGCCTACAAAAATGGAGTATTTAAAATAAGTGACATGAATGGGAATGAGCTAGCCAATCTAATCAACCATTCCTATCTAAAGCCATACTACATGTAACCAATAATCATCAACAGGTGAGCCTACTTTCAATGATTTGCTACAACCTTAAACTAGAAACATCGCCTATCAAGGCCCTAAACTAGTACCATGGCCTACCATGGCCTTAAACTAGTGACCTTGGTGAACTAGAGAGCCTAATCCACATGTGGCTTATATGCATTATAGTGTTGTAATATGTAGCAGTGTTGGGTATTCTTTATAGGTGCCTCTTGGGTCAATTCTCTAGGCATCAACAAAGAGGGGCCATTAAAACACCACAAAATTTTGCATGTCATAATCAATCTTCATAATGTAGCTTTCACCCCATGAAACCTGAGGTAAATTTTCATTGTAAATGTAAAATTGTAATGCATAATGGGAACTTTCACATAGTTTATACTCTTGGGGCTAAAAAATGTCTCATAAGTACTCAAAGCCTCATTCCCCAAGTGAAAAGAGGCATCTAGTATCTATATCTAGGCTTGGGTAGTTTAAAATGCCTTTTGGAATGCCAAAAATGGTAATTTAATTATTTTTATGGGAGATATACATTTTTCTACACTAGAAACACCTATAGGAGGTAGATCTCATCTACCTCCAGCATGGAAGAATGAGGGGTTTGAAAACTTTCCCCCCTTCTATGTGGAGACCAAATGCACAACTTGGAAACTTTCCCCTAGACTAGAAACTTTTCCCCTTAGCTTGGAAAATTTTTCCTTGCATGGAATTGTGCCCTCCTCCCCACCCCCCAATAATGTGGAAAATTCAATCCCCAAACATGGAAACCACAAGATGCAAAATTAATCAATTCATGCACTTCAACATTGATCAGCCAATTTGACAAGCATGGTGGAGAGGTCAATGTAGAAGATTCATCTCCAATGCAGAAGGTATGCCCCAGTTACTATGGGGGAAAGAACTTACTATGTATNATTTCTTACCTTTCTTCTTCTTGCTTAATGAGGCTTGTAGAGGTCCAGTGGTGAAATCCTTCTCCATAATGCACTTGGGGCTCACCCATTAGTTTTGTGGTGTCTTAGTAGCCATAGACTTTTTGAAGGTAGGGTTGACAACATCAGTGCATTTATTAAAATCATCCTTTAACTAATCAACCACAATGGTTTTGATTTTTGGGCCTTTGGTAAATACACTTAATGTGATTTGAGACACCGCCAAGGTTTGATCATGCTTGACCAAACCTTGATCACTGACCCTATACCTATAAGACATGCATAAAAAATAAAATGTTAGAGGAAAGGCAAGTAAGATGATAAAACCAAAAAATTAAGAACTTATAATAGCCATGCTTATGTCGATAGCTGATACACTTTGCTAGGAGGATTTTGAATAATCTAGCATCCATCAAAGTATTATTAGTATTATAATAAGAATACTCTAGCATCCTCTAGATTAGACAAGTGACCTATATAGATGATGCCCCTAGAGTCGACCACCTCCCTTGCTACATGGATTTTTAGATTATGAGTTATGAACCTGACAATCTGATCAGATGCCCAAGATAGTAAGGTCTTCACTATGATGTTAGTTATATCGGTAGCCAAGTGTGGCCACATCATCAAAAAAAATTTGGAGGAGGTAGGCAAGGAATTCCCTTACCCCTAGATGGAACCATAGGGAGCCCCACTCAAGAACCAAATTTGGTAGGGGGATGTTGGTGTTGGGGGAGTTGATGCAACATAGGATGCCCACCAACTCAACCACTATTAGGATGAGCTTCAAAAAGGTCTTGCATGGGAAAACAATACACACCAATTAGAACCATGTTTACAATGTTTAGCATAAAGTAACAACAACTTCACAACACCTAGAATTTCTTGAAAAAGTTGCTAAGTATCCTAGTTAGAGTTGAAATTAGCCCCCATAAAAAACTCTAGGATGTCAACTAGAATTTCATCATAAATTGAAAAATCAATGTTATCATAGCTTTTACAACCTTGAAAGATTATAGCCAAGACATAACAATTTTTACATCATCAACTTATAATGCATTGAAACCTTGCATATCCTTTTTACCAAGTCTACATAATAGCACTTAAAGCATAGAAAACAATATTAGGAAATCAACCATAAAAGTTAGTAAAAAATTTTTAAAACATGTCAAACTAGTCCTAAGCTCCTCCTAACATCTTTAGGCATCCTTAGGGGTATAGGACGTTGGTAAGAAAAATCAATGCTTTTCATCTCTGAGTGGTAAAATTGATGCAACCAAAAACAAACCTTAATTTGCGCAGCCATAATTTAAAATTCATTAAAAATCCATTTCAACTCTAATTTCAATGATTCTACCATTTTTATAATCTTGAAACCATGAACTTTATATCCATAGCTAGAAAAGCTAAAAATTTGTACCCATTTTAACAAAAAACATAACCAAATTGACATGGACATTCACAAAGCCCTTTTCATGTGAGTTTAATAGGAAATTTGCCAAAAATTCATTTTAGAGCCAAACATAGTATTCTCCACTGCTTGAAGGCTTAAAGTGAGACCTACACACCCATAGCCATAAACAATACAAAACCCTTACTATGTTTTTATAAAAAATTCATTAACTTCTATGAAAAATTGAAAATGGGATAAAACATAACCATACAACCTAGCCAAAACATTCATAATGAATTCATTACAACTTCAAATAAAATGATACCATAGGCATTAGAAACCTAAAACTTAGTATTAAAAACCTAAAATCATAGATTTTAAGAATCTCTAGATATTTTCTTATAAATAATTACACAATTCTGCTTGTTTTTTTTTACCAAAAATAGAAAAAACACATAAGAAACAACAAAACCTAATTTAGAATTCCTATTAAATCAAACCTAAATGATCAAATACCTTAGGAACACATAGAAAACTTCAAAATAGTGGATGGAATTTTGCTAGAACTAAATGTTTTCAAACAAAATAGCCCAAATCTAAGAAATTTTCCCACCCCAAATTGGAAAAACAACAAAAAATTGGCCAAGAAAATACAAAAGCAACTAGCAATGTCCTACCCTAGAATGATGACTATAGAAACTTGAATCACCAAAGGTCTTGGGAGGTTGAAGATGCATTGAGCTACTACATCTACATTCTGAATGACTAGGTTCTTGCTACTTCCACCCTTCTTCTTCATTTTGATTACTTGCAATGCTACAGAAACCTTGGAAATCTTTAGGATCTAAGCTCTAATGCTTCCTAGAGGATCTCTAGGATCACCCATGCTAAGGATTAGAATATTTTCTAAGGCAAGGATCTCTACTAGGGCTTTGAGTAATGTGTTGTAGGAAAGAATAACTAGTGAATTCAATCTTTTGGGAAAATTACATATTAAAACTTAATTAAAACCTAATCTCCTTCTTACATGTCTTTGTTGCCAAAATTATGCACTAAAACTCTTGGTGCACTAGTAGTGCAAAGTGGGGAAATTCTAGCTAATTCTAGGATGGTGGAAGTTACCACTAAGTGTCAAAATTTTGAATTTTAATATGGGGCCCACTAGACATGTCCCATGTAAAGGATGTTCTAAGCTTAAAAAGATCCTCTCTACTAAGGTTCTGGCCCCTTAAAATCCATACAAGAATGCTACAATCTTATCCCCCACTCATCCATAGTTAACAACATGGATCTAGCATGGCTTCTTGCCTCCTACCTTCTATGACCATACACCCTCACCTCTCTTGTCATTTTTGGTAGCTACAATTGACACACCTAAATCCCAAACCCCAGTAGAGTGTAAAACATCCACACTAAGCTAGCATTTCCCAAGGGGGTATGACATACATACACACTTTCCAATGTCCACGAAGCTATGACTTGACTCTAAGGTAGGCTCACATAGCCTTAAACCCCTCTGGTCAACCCCAAGAGCTTCAAAACCTTGTTAACACTAGACGAAACTACTCAAAACTTTCATATTTTGTGGTGCCATGCTAAGGGGGCTCCATCCATGTTGCCCAACATGGTTCTAGTGTGGATGGATGGGGTAAGAGCTCAAAACCCAAAAATTGACCATCTACATTAGATTTTTTTGCCTTAACACCTCTTGACAACCTCCAAAAACCTATATTTCACTTAAATTGACTTGACTTTCATGTCTAAAGTCTTTTCCATGCTAGTGAACCCCCACCCACACTACCTAACATTGATGCAGTGTAGGTGCCCTGCGGGTAAGCCATAAAACACATTCTACGAGCATAAATAGCCATGAAAATTGCCATATTAACCTCTAAACCTTATTGAAACCTTCAAAATCCATCAAATTCCATAGAATCTATTAAAAATAGCAAAATTTTGGCATATCCTTCCCATCCATGCTAGGGCCATGCTACCTAGCATGGCTCAAGTGGGCATGACTACAAAAAGCATCAAGGAGCCTTCAAATCTAGTAGTTTTGATGGCAAACCTTGGCCATCAACCCCTATAACCTTAACAACTTTAAAACCCTATTGAATCTTGTCAAAACTATCCAAAACCATGAATCCAAGTGGAGGAATGATAGGGTAACCATATTAACATTGGGCAATGTTTCCCAATGTGGATGAATGGGGTATGACCAAAAACTTCCATGTTTAACATCAAAATCAACATATACTAACTCCCTAACCTTATCCAAGACATTGGTAGCCAAAATTAGCTAAAATAAAGTTCCATTTCATGACTACTCCTACTCCTACATTGAGCATCTCCCTCACCCACACTAGCCAACATGGGTCCAGTGTGGATGCCTTAAGGGAAGCCCATGGAGAGGTCAAATATGAAACAAAATGATCTAAGATTGCACCATATTCATCTTTAAATTCTGTTAACACCTCTAGGAGCCATCAAACCTTATAAAACCAATCAAAAATGTTAAAAAACTATCCCTCTTTACTCATCCATGCTAAAGCCACACTGGTTAGGATGGCTCCTACATTGTTGCAAGGGGGATGACTTCCATATCCATTTAGGAACCTTCAAAACTATCAAATTTCAATCCTCTACTTTAGCCATTTACATTGGCAACCTTGGGAGCTTACATGCATGGTTAACTTGGCATCAAAACCTACCAAAACTTGATATCTCAGGGTACCCATGCTAGGGGATGCCTGAGCCACACTAGGTAGTGTGGCTCTAGTGTGTGTGAGTTGCTTTACCACTTTTGATAGTAGATTGACACCCCTAGAGATCCAAAACCTACACTGGTAAAGCTTAGGATCCCACAACCTAGATCTTGCACCTGTTTGATCTCATTTTGATATTGAAATCCACCAAACCTCGTCATTCATGCTGTAGAAATGTTGCCTAGTGTGGCTAAGGATTTATAACTATACATTATCTAAAAAAACCTTTAAAGCTAGCTAGTTTAATTAAAAAACCTTAGAAACTACTATTTGTAACCCTAGAAGCCTGAAAACACTATCAATCAGCCTCCATAGCCATTCCAAAACCAAAAAGAAAGAGCACCACCATTGAGCTATGTTGGCCAATGTGGCCCTAGCATGGGTGTAGTTTTCAACATGATTTAACACTCAAAATTTGGATAGGAAGATCATAGCTACTAAACCCTTGCCTCAGCAATAGATTGACCCTATTTTACCTCATAACAACCCAAATCGATATCATACATACTAAATCCCCTCCATCTAAGTGACCCAGCATGGCTCAAGGGAGGTATAACCTCAAAATCTACAAATGGCCTATGAATGTCTTAAACTGGAAACCTTGTAACCTTTGTTGATAATATCTAGCCTTATTTTTCATATTTCTATGATGTTTCATCTTGTTTTAACATTGTCTTGACATTTTTTTGGCCTTTGTTTAAACTTTTGTTTTCCTTTGTTTACCTATCATAGCCTTAGTCAATTTATTACCATTCTTGGTTGGCATTAAAATAGCATGTGTTTACATAATTTTATCATTTTGGCAAATTTTATTCATCTTTACCTAGGTGTCACTTATTGTGCTTGTGGTTCACACGCAAGATTGAAGTATGAATACCTAGGAGCAAATCAGTTTGCCTTTGAGCCTAAGTGGGCCTCACGGTGATGTTGAATGGTGTATCAACCTTAATTGCTAAGATCTTAAACCTGAGAGTATTATCAACCATAGCCTTGATAGAAAAACCTCTAGAATGGCCTAAAAACCTAGTCAAAATCCTTAACCTAGAAGCTCATGACATCAGTAAAGACTCTCTAGTTGAGGTTCCTATCATGACACAAAGTGGTGAGGAGAAAACACTAAAACTAAGTTCTTCATTGGAACCTCAACAAGCTCAAGACATTAACAATTTCCTACAAGAAAACATTAAGAACTTTGCCTAGTCATATGAGGATATGCTAGATCTTGATTCACATTTAATATAACATAACTTCATACTCAATCCTAGCATTAGACCAGTTAAGCAAAAAGTATGCAAGATTAGACTTGATTTGGCCCTGGCAGTTTATGATGAAATCATAAAACTATATTAAGCTACTTTCATTAGAGATATAGATTACATAGAATGGATGTCCAACATAGTGGTAGTCCCTAAGAAAAATAGAAGTATTCATATTTTCATAAATTTCTGAGACCAAAATAAGGCAACTATCAAAGAAAATTTCCCTTTTCCTAGTACTAACCAACTTATTGATACTACATCCAACCATGCCTTATTATCCTTTATGGATGGGTTCTCGAGATACAACTAGATTAGGATCAACCTAGAACACCAACTTAGCATGACCCTCAGGACCCATTAGAGTACCTTTTGCTATAACATGATGCCCTTTGGTCTAAAGAACATAGAAGCAACCTACCAATTAGCCATGACATATATCTTTAGTGATTACATGTTAGGTTTGCTCAAAAATTACATAAACAACATAGTTGTTAAGTTCAAAGTGACAAACAACCATGCAGATGATATCAACCTTGTGCTTAAATAATGCCTCAAGTATGAACTAAGTCTTAATCCTAAAGAGTATGTTTTTGGTGTCAAAACTTGGTAAGATGCTTTTCTTTGTAGTATCTAAAGTAGGGATATGCATCAATACTTATAAGGTTAGAGCCATATCCAACTTGGCAACATCTAGTACCCTTAAGAAGCTTTGGGGACTACAAGGTAGATTGTAATTTATCTATAGGTTTATTGCTAGGCTTATAGATAAGTTATAGACCATGTAACACTTTGTTAAGAAAGGATTTCACTATGAGTGGATGGCTCAATGCCAAGAAGCCTTTAAAAATCTTAATTAAGAGTTGGCCCAACTACTATCAATCTATCCTCTGTAAGACGATAAACTATTTTACATCTATCTTACTATCTCCAATGCATCTATCACCTCTCTACTCTATTAAAAATAAGATGATGTAGTAGAAATGCCAGTATACTACCTAATCCATGCATTAGTTGGGAATGAGACCTGACACACTGAAGTGAAGAAGTATTATCTAGTCCTAGTCTTCTTGTTGAAGAAGAAGGCACTACATCTTCAGAAGTTAGGTTAACATCATTTGCAAAGATAATGTGCTTAGAGCCATAATAACCAACAACAACGAAAGTAGTCGTATAGCCTGATGGAAAGCCATAACAGTGAAGTTTGACCTTCATTACATTTCTTAAGCATCAAAAAATGATCAAGCTATAGCCATACAACTCACTATTTCACCAATTAATGACCATGAAATCATAGACCCTAAATTCCTAGATGAACATGTTAACATCATTAGCCAAGTACTTAAGCATTATGAGTTGGTCATGCACTTTAACAAAGCTTCAACTTCCCATGGAGCTAGTTCCACTATCATTATAACCTTTCCATCTAGTGAAATCCAATCCTTCACCTATTGATTTGAGTTTCCATGTACCAAAAATGTAGCAAAGTATGAGGGTTTGATCAAAGGGATGATGGTAGCTCGTGAACTAAGAATAAAGTGCTTAATGATCAAATGTCACTCTCAACTTATGCTTAACCAAGTAACTGTGATTTATGCATGCAAAGCCAAACATTTATAACCTTTCTATGATATGGGAAAGAAACTGATGCAATAATTTATAGACATTAATATTCAACATGTATGACAAAATGAGAATATTATAGCCAATGTAATTGTGATGCTAGCCCTTAGTGTGATGACAAATGCATTTAGTAATTTGCCCACATTGATTGTGAATTGTGTTGTTTCCATCACAGAGAATGTTGAGGATGCCTTTGTGATCATATTTCATACTACTCCTCCAAAGGAATGGTATGATGATATCAAGTGTTAGCTTATGCATGGTGAACCTTCACAAGGCCTAACTACCACTTAAAAGGACATTGTATGTAAATGGTCAAAATAGTATGTCATAGTAGACTATAACACATTATGTCGATGGTCCTATAATGGTATATTATTAATGTGCTTGAGAAAAATTAAACCCAAAATAGTCCTAGAACAAGTTCATGAAGGTGTTTGTAGGAAACATATAGAACTTAGAGATATGGTAACTAAAATTAGGTGGTTAGGCTATTACTAGTCCTTTATGGAAAGCAACTGGCTGTAGAAGGCCAAAACTTATGATACATGCCAATGACATAACAATCTCATACATGTACCATCAATCAATTTACACACCACTCAGATAACTTGGTCATTTCAACAATGAGGGTTGGATGCGATTAGACCCATTATGCCTAAGTCTTCTACAAGGCATAGGTTTATCATCACTGCAACCAAATACTTTACAAAGTAGGTTGAAACTATTTTCTTAAGAATGAAAACATCTAAACAAGTCCTTAGATTTATACTTGATGACATTATAGCTAGTTTTGGCATACCTATGATAGTAGTCACAAATAATGAACCACAATTTAGTAGCCATGAAATGAATAATCTCTATCACAACCTAGGCATTAAGCATTCCTTCTCATTTTTGTATTATCCTCAAGCCAATGGAAGACAAAAGCAAGTAATAAGGTCATCATAAACTTACTTAAGAATGTTGAACAACAGCAAATGTAAGTGGCATGAGTAGCTTGTCCATGCACTATGGACCTACAAAACAATATTTCAAATACCAATTGGTGTGACCCATTATAACTTGGTTTATTGTTCTAAATCTATTTTACCTCTTGAATTTTAGGTGTCATCGCTTTGAGTAGCCTTATCTAACTTCATAAATGATGAGTAGAATAAGGATCTGCATACCATGGACCTAGACTTGGTGGAGGAGCAATGAGTATGAATGCTTGCTC
Organism: Gnetum montanum; assembly: GCA_015680685.1. Classification (NCBI taxonomy): domain Eukaryota; kingdom Viridiplantae; phylum Streptophyta; class Gnetopsida; order Gnetales; family Gnetaceae; genus Gnetum; species Gnetum montanum. The sequence continues at coordinate 7,807 of MNCI01015820.1, read as the reverse complement.
AGGTCAAGCAAAACCAAGAGAGGTAGAAGTGGTAGCACCACCATAACTTGACCAAGCACAAGGTCAAAGAGGGTGAAACACCACAAAAATTTTCATGTTATAAATAATTTCCATCATGTAGCCTTTTCCCCATGAAACCTGAGGCAAAACTTCATTGTAAATGTGAATATTATAACCCATAGCGGATAATCTCACATGTTTCATACTTTTGGAGCTAAAAAATGCCTCGTGAGTAGTCAAAGTCTTATTCCCCAAGTGAAAAGGGTAACTTAGTGTTTATATTTTGGTTCAGGGGTTAATATTCCTTTTGGAATGCTAGAAATGATAATTTGATGGGTCTTATGGGGGATTTATACTTTTCTACATTGGAAACACCTACAAGGGAGTAAATCTCACCTACTCCCAATGTGGAGGAATGGGGGGTTTTTCCTTAGCATGGAAAATTTTTAACCTAGTGTGGAGACTACATGCATAGCCTAGAAACCTTCTCCCTCATTGTGGAAGTTTCTTCCTAGCATGGAGGCTTCATCCCTAGTGTAAAAACTACATGCCCTCAACATGGAAGCAACATGAGCAAGATTTTTGCACTCCAATGACCTCAAAGATGACCAACTACCTCAACAAGGATGCTAGAAGGCTTAGTGTGGAAGATCTACCTCTAATGTAGAAGGTTTCCTCCTATTATTATTTATAGTAAATGGAATGGCCATGGGGGTTTATTACTTACTAGACATAGTAACCCCCAAAATTTGGGCACCCATCTCACCTGTATGATGCAAAACTTTATAGCCAATCTATTAGTCAATTTGCAACAAAAGTCATGGTCCAAAATGTATAAAACCAAAAATCCAACACCCTAGTATGGAAGAAAAAATGCACAGCCTAGAAACCTTCCCCCTCAATGTGGAAGTTTATCTCCAACATAGAAACTACATGCCCTCAACATGGAAGCAACATGAGCAAGATTTTTGCACTTCAATGATCTTAAAGGTGACCAACAACTTCAGCAAGGATGGCAAAAGGCTTAATGTAGAAGACCTACCTCCAACATAGAAGGTGTTCCCCTATTACTATTTATAATAAAGGAAATGGCCATGGGGGTTTAGCACTTACTATACATAGTAACCCCCAAAATTTGGGCACCCATCTCACTTGTACAACACAAAAATTTGCAGCCAATCTGTTAGCCAATTTGCAGCAAAAATCATGGTCCAAAATGTATAAAACCAAAAGTCCATCACCCCTTTTGGGTTTAACATTTTGGCACTTTCAAGCACATAGCAATTTTTGCCTCCAAGAGCTCTTGAAACCTTGTAGAAACGTAGCTTCTTAGAGCCTCCTAGTGTGGAACACCTACAACCATGTTACCCCCTTTGCTATCCTTTTGAGACTTGTGAAGTTTTTGTGTCAATGCTACATTTCTAGGATCTGCAACCTCCAATATGGAGCAATCTAGTAGCCAAATTTCTCACTTTTCTCACTCCTTGTAGTTACTCAAGTTGTAGATCTGAAGTTGTAGTAGAGGAAGCTTGATAGCATTAGGAGTGGCTCACCACCTAGATCATGAGTTAAATCACATCAACTTCAATGAGCTCTGAATTCTTGTCCTAGTGAATCCCCTTTTTCTATCTCATGGGAAATTCTTGTACATATCATTGAACTTATTCTTTATATTTTTTTAATTAGTTTTCAAAATTTTAATTTTTATGCAATATATTTTGCTTTTGATTTACAGATCTTTATTCTTATTATTGCATCATTTGTTTTGTATTTCATAAGTCTCTAGGTCATTTACTAAACTATCTAGGGCACCTAAAATTCCATTTTTTAGAGGCTTTAAGGATTCTAGGTTAAGGCTACTATGTTGGATCTCTCGATTTTCTAGTGATCGATTTTTCCAACTACAATAGTTTTTTGGTATTAGAAGAAGGGCCTCAGCTTGATTTTTTCATAAAAAATATGTCTCCCTCATTGCTGACATTACCATTTGCTAGTTTTTCAAATTTTTTATAGCCAAAGCTTTAAAAAACCAATGCTAACCCTTGCCCCCTATGATAGATATTGTATCATAGAAGTTGTATGTGGTTGGGTGTTAACTTTTCATAGCACTTGTGAATTTTTTTTCATATCAAAACTAGTGTTGATACCTTTTCTTCCCTTACTCTTTCTATTACTAATTTCTTTTTTCCATTTTCCAAAGTTGGTGGTGAAACCCTTTTGGAAGCCATCAAACTTTTGGAAGTTAAACTCCCTTCTTTCCAAGCTAAGAAAATTGATGACCTACCAAAAC
>MNCI01015802.1:977455-1019703 GCA_015680685.1 Gnetum montanum | reverse complement strand
ACAATAGCTAATAATTATTTTTTTGTAGTTGTATAGTTTACTTGGACTTGGTCTAAGCTTTTGGACACAGAATAAATCACTCGTGGTTTATGATCATTGTATTGTCCTAAAACTGCCCCTACTATTGTGTCACTAGTGTCACACATTAGATCAAATGGATAACCCCAATTAGATGCATTTAATATAGGGGCTATGGTTACTTTTTTTTTGAATTCCAAGTATGCTTCTTTACAGTCATTAGTCTAAACAAATGAAACATATTTTTCTAAGAGCATGTCTAATGGTTTAGCAATTTTTGAAAAGTCTTTGATAAACCTTTTATAATACCTAGCATGTCCTAGAAAAGATCAAAGAGTCTTTAAATTAGTTGGAGTTGGAAGTGTAGATATGACTCTTATTTTCTCATCATCCATCCTTATCCCATCTTTAGAAATAGCATGTTCTAACACTGTGCCACTAGTAACCATCAAGTAACTCTTTTCCCAACTTAATTTTAAATTTTTATCAATACATCTATCTAAGACATGTTTGAGATGTTGTAAAGTTTCTTCATAAGTATTCCCATAGACTAAAAAATCATCTATAAAAACTTCAACATAATCTTCTAACATAGTAGAAAATATTGAGATCATGGCTCTTTGGAAAGTAGCTAGTGCATTACAAAGGCCAAAAGGCATATGTTTATAAGAAAACGTTCCATAAGAACATGTAAAGATTGTTTTATGTTGGTCTTTAGGGGTAATGGCTACTTGATTGTAACCACAAAATCCATCCAAAAAGCAATAATATTCATGTCCTTCTAATTTTTCCAGAATTTGATCTATGTATGGTAATGGAAAATGGTCTTTCTTTGTATTTTGGTTTAACCTTATATAATCTACACAAACTCTCCATTTTCCATCCTTTTTTGGTACTAAAATAATCTGGGTTATCCATTAACTATTAGTTATTTGATAAATTATTCCTTCTTTCCAAAGTTTTGAAATATTATCCTTAACAATTTGTTTTAAGGTTGGATTAATTTGTCTTAGGGGAATTCTTACTAGTTTTACATTGTCCTCTAGATAGATATGATGCTGGAAAATGTTGGGTGAGATTCCTTGATGAAGATCCTCATAACTCCATGCAAATGCCTTAGATTTTCTATGTAGAACTTCTAATGATTTTCTTTCTTATTCATTAGTAGGTTGGGAATTTATTATTAATGGTTTAGTATGATTTAGGAAAACATACTTAGTTCTCTAAGATCCAAGGAATCTTTATTTGTTGGTGGAATTATTTATCCAAGATTCTCTAAACCCAAATTCAAAAGTTGGTTAAGGAGATCTTGTTGTTCTTTAGTTGAGGGATCTAAAGGTTCTTCCTCAAAATTATTCAACACTAAGGCTTCTCTATCTTATGCCATTGTTGAAGTGGGTAATGTGTAGAGCATTCTTGCTTCCTTCAAGTCTACATTTAAATGATCTTCTTTTACCTTATCATTTATATTTAGTATAAAACTAAGATTGGCAAAGGAAAGTTGAAGTTGTCTAGATATACATTTGAGTACCACATTAGCTATTGCTAACCAAGGTCTACCTAATATAATAGGAAAAAAATCAAGATCTTTTACTTCCAAAACAATAAAGTCAATTGGGTATTTTCCTTTTCCTACCTCAATTATCAAGTCCTCTACTATTCCTATGGGTTTTAAATTTGAACCATCAACCAATGATATTGTCGTGTTTGCTCCTTTGATATCTTGTATATCAAGTGACCTAGCCATTTCGAGAGGCATGATATTAATGCTGGCTCCTAAATTCAATAGGAGATTTTTAATTACTTGGCCATTTATTTTGATTGGGATGGTAGGGATTCCAGGATCTTAGTATTTTGGAATCTCATGATTTTGTATAAGTTGAGAAAGATTATCAACCAAATAAACCTATTTAGGAATTTTTTCATTTTTTCTCCTAGTGCATAATTCCCTTAAGTATTTGGTGTAAAGAGGTATGTCTTTTATGGCTTGTTCTAAAGGGATATGCAAATACAACTTACTAAATATTTTTTCAAGATGGGCATTAGTTGTAAAATCCTCTTGTAATTGTTTAGGAAAAGGAGGTAAAAATGGTTGCCTAGAGAGTAATGATTATTCTTTTTCCCTAGTTGGTTGATCTTCCTCATTCACTATTTCTTGATGAATTTCTTCTTGTGTCCCTACCTCCTAAAATCTAACCTTCTTTTGGGGTTAAGGTTCAATTGTTTTTCCACTCCTTGTAGTAATGGAATGTAATTGCTCATTACCCTTTCTTTGAGATGTAGGATTGGTTTAGGTTGGGATGGTAATTCAATTTTTGCTAAGTCCTAAAATCTCTTTCTAGCCTCACTCATGAATTGTCTACTTTCTTCTATGAAGGAAGTAAGGCTTTGGGTGAGTTTTTCCAAGTGTTTATTAGTTGGATTCTTAAATGACCTAAATTTATTCTGAGGATATTTTTGTTGGTAAAATGATCATTGAGAAAAGTTCATTGTTGGTTGGCTCTTAAATTGTTAAAAAGCCTTTACTAACTCTTGCATTTCCTTTTGACAATAGTACAAGGCTAGGTAGGTTGTTTGGTCATGTTGGGGACTACCGCAAATGTTGCACATTTCTCCTTGGATTCTATGAACTTGTTTTTTAATTAATCATGTCAACTCATCCACATTTTTATTTAAATGTTCTGTTTGTTGAGTCATGCCTTGCATAATATTTGGTTTTGGCCAACTTTTACTTTGATCTACTAATGAATCTATGATTCTCCAACCATATTCTAGGATCACATTTAAAATATTTCCTCCACATGCAAAGTCAAAATTTTGCCTACAATAAGGTAATAAGCCTTCTACAAAGATTTGAATTAATTAATGGGCCAGGAATCCATGGTTTGGATTTTTGAAGCATAATCCTTTAAATCTATCAAAGGTACTCTCATAGTCTTCATTCTCATGTTGCTTAAAACTCATTAATTACTTCCTTAATGAATACAACCTATCATTAGAAAGAAATATTTGTAGAAAAGCATTCATAAATTCATCCCATGAACTATATTATGTTTTAAGGGTTTGTAGCCAAAAATTAGCTTTGTCCTTTAAGGTTGATTTAAAGGCAATCATCTTAGTTCTATCCCCACTCTAAGGTGCTAACATGGTTAATGTTGTTTCAAATTCTCTTATGTGGGTAATTGGATCCTCATCATTTGTTCCTTTAAAGATAGGTAATAAATGAATATTTTTAACCTCTACATCTCTTTCTTATGGAAAAAGTAATGGTCCTTGAGATATGATGAGTGGCGAGATACCCCTACACTCAACCATACGAAATGAGCGTAGCACGCGTGATCCGGTCGAACTCCGCAGACTAAATGCCTACACGCCTCATGGAACACTTAGGGTTAATTATTCGTTGTCGTCCTAGACTTACTTGTAGTTGTCATGGTGTATGGTTAAGCAAGTTTGAGGTATATGATTTTTATAGTTTTTATGTTTTTCTCCTATGCTATCAAGGTGAAGGGTTGAGAAACTAATTACTACTCTAACTAATGACTAAGTCTAAATTACCTAGCATCAGCATCCGTTCCCACTTACCGTACACACCCTAAACCGATGCAACTGTGGCTACCAAATGCTAATCGTTGCTGGGATCACCACGCATAACGCACGTGCTCGAAGTGGTTGTACTAAGGAACTTAACTAAGAGGAAAGGGTTGAGAGAATCTAATCTAGCCTAAGTGCGATGAGTAGCTGATTCCTTGACTAACCGTACACATCTTAGTGCACGACTACCATTGGGATTACCAAGTGCAGATCTTGGATATGCCACTGGGTTTCCAAGTAGTCACACTAGATGCTCGTAATCAAGTTGTACTCATTCCGTGTTGCGATGAGCATCCGATTCCTTGATTATCCGTACACATCCTTAGATGCTCGTAATCAAGTTGTACTCATTCCGCATTACTAGGAAAACAATAAATAACATTAAATAAAATCCTATTCCATGCATTGCAAGGTTTATCTAGAAAGCTCATCTTTATTGTCGTACACAACTTATGTTCAGGTACAATGTTGCTCGAATAAAGATCCGTTCACTTTGGGACTCCTACTGCGGGCACATGGAAAATATTCTATCTCTGGAGTGATCAATCTGCCAGAGTTTCCCTACTTCTAGCCCAGGATGAGGAAACAAGGGAGAGTCGCCTCTTATTTATAGACTTGGTGGTGGACCACGATATCACGCAAGCAATATTGCGGCCCATGCAATATCGCGTCCCATCATACCCCCATAACTGAATGAAAACTTGTCCTTGAGTTCCTTACAATAATATTGGGAAGGTATGAGATTATTGAGGGGAATGGAACTAACGGGATGACATGTGAATGGATCATCATTACAATACTTGACAAAACTAGTGTTCATGACAGCAAGGGTCAATACCTTATTACAATGACATCAGGCCTTAGTTGGTAGCTGAGAAAGAGAGAGAGAAAGAAGTGTTGTTGCTGCCAACACCAAGATTGCGCCTTCCGTTGTCCATCGGTAAGTGCAGCATCGATCTTACTCCTTGCATAGCTACTTATAGAGCTACTCCATTCCATGTGTTCCTTCCAGATCCAGTCCGTTATTGCATGATTGCCATTTGCACACACAACGTAATCTTATATTAGCAAGGGTAAATGAATTTCAATGTAGTTAATACCTTGCTTCGGTGTAAGTTCATTGGCTAGGTTGTGGTATGGTTGATATGGATCGGGAGATATATTAATGGTGACTACCAAAGGTATAGGGGTTAGGAAGAAAATCAAAAAATTTGGGGCTAGGAGAAGATCGAAAAAATCAGGCCCCGTACCCCCATGACTAATCGTGAGCCTCCGGTAGCGTTAGAATGGAGAAAGGAAAGGAGTAAGAAAGATAGATAAAAAGGGACAACTATAGCATCGAGGAAATGGATGTCAAGATGGTAATGAAAAAATTAAAATTAATTGCAAAAATGTTAGAGAAAAGAAGTTAACTGGTGCACCAAATAGGAATGTTAGTGGGTCCTCCCCAAAGTAGGCTCAGGCCCTTAATGCCCTGACAAACCCACATTCAAAGAGTCCGTAGGCTCTGGGAATGTCATTTGGAACAAGAGTTAAAGTCTTAACCATAAGAATTTACCAAAAAGAAAATAAGGCATCAACCAAAATATACACTAATGATACAACCGGTAATGAGGTGAAGAATGGAGAGAAGGATGGAGAGGAGAGAATGGAATGGAATCTCAAGAACAAGGTGGTGTACAACCCCTTGTGTAGTTTATGATTAATGTGACTTAGCAAATCCCATTCCAAGTCCAGCCTCAAACCAACCACATACAGTGACTTTGCATCAATGCATTCGGCTAAACCACAAACTTGGGGAATAAGAATGCTTCCTCCAAGAGCCACCATCATTCCAACGAAACAAAGGAGGAGAGAATGGAAAGCGAGAAGGGCCTTAGTTAGAGGGAACACTTTTGGTTCCATAACCAGTGCTTGTAGCCCAAGTTTATTTCATCTAAGGGGTGTGCTTTAAATTCTCAATTTTTTCTTTTTTCTTTTTTTTTGTTTTGTTTTGTGTTTTATGCATGAGAACCACACCATGCAAAGACTTCTTATTTTTATTGTCTCAGCTTTCAATAATTGGGATAACATTAGAATTGCGAGAAAACTCAAAAAGAAAACATTCCAGCACCCAAGAGAATAGCCAACAAAGAAGCATCAAGTTCCCTTGAAGTCACACCCTTTTCGAACCTTGAGTCCTTCCTTAGTTTGAGAAGTGCCTAGTCACCAATTCGTTAAAGTTCTTATTAGAAAGGGACTATACATTTCCAAGCCAAGAGAGACCATAGAACTTGTGGATGGATGGATGGAGTGAACTCATTACCTGCCATATCAAAAGAAACATACCTTAGTATCAACATTGTGACTTAAAGGTAAAAACCAAACATTAGCAATCAATATGAAAACTATTCATACCATCATTCTGAACACTTATTGGGTGACAAACTTACAGGGTAGATCACACACACACACACACACACACACACAAAATGGAAAAGTATAACAATGTTGTAAAACAAAAAACAAAAAAAGTTAAAGAAATTTATAAAACAAAAACGTGTAAGACAAAAACGTGTAAAACAAAAACATGTAAATCAAAAACGTGTCAAACAAAAACTTAAAAGAACTGAGGGCCCCATATGGTTAGTATAGGTGGCCATCTCCCCCATGACTGAATTATAAGGGAGAGGTCTAAAATAATGAGCATTTGTTTGAATTTCGTAGAAGTGCCCAACTTCTCCCAACTGATGTTCTTAGGTTGAGGGGTGGAAGTTGGCGATGCTCATATTTCAATGTGTCTATGCCTTCGTTGTTGGCATGGTTTGTCTCCTTAGTTCGTTCCATGCATATTTATTTGCTCTTTCGAGTAGCTGTCAACCACGGGGTGTCTACTACTAGTGGTGTGGTTGCTACATACAGGCATCTTTGTTTCAAAGTTTCAAGGGCACTCCTGCTGCATGGAGGCATTTCCTCCATGTCATCACCTGATGAATCACTGTATGTGATGCATGGAAATTTCCTCTTCTCGATCTTTCCATAAATATTTATCTTAGAGATTTCCAAGGAAAGATCATGGATCCTAAGGCATGCGTCTACTGTGCTAAGCCATGTCCTTCCCATTATAATTGGGAAGTCCCTTTCGTTGTTATTGACTTCAATCACCAGGAAATCGACTAGGTAAGACCAACCACACACAGTGGTAATAATGTCTTCCACCAATCCCAAGGGAATGGTGATGGACTAGTCTGCCAGCTCTAGTTGGATGTTGCTCTTCTTAAGTTGGGGTAGGTTCAGGCTTGATACATCTCTCGTGAAATTAGGTTGACTCTGGAACCTGAGTCAAGAAGAGCCCTATGTGCTTCATTTTCGGTGATTTGAAGGTAGATTAAGGGACTTCCAGGATCAGTTAGTTTCCTGGAAAGGTGGCCTACCTTGATCTAGTCGGTTACGGTATGCGTTAACATAACCGTATGCGTTAGGTTTTGATGTTGAACTAAAGGGTGCTCCGAAGTGTTAGATGGTGGAGGAGTGTACATGGGCTCAATCGCTTGTTGTTCCGAGATTTTGTCTAGGCTTTTGGTTCTAAAGAAGGGTCTTCTCTTTTTACAGTTGTCAGAATCAGCAGCAGGTTGAATATTTATAGCTCTCGCAATGTGACGTTGCTGCAGTTGAGGAGGAAGTTCCCCTTGCATTGTTGGAGTAGGAGGTGTTATGGGAACTACTTGTGAAAGAGGTGCGGATGGATTTGGAGGATGGTGTGGGTATGGAGTGTCTCCCGGAGGAGAAGGAGTCCTTCTAAAGTGCTCCTGAACTTGGTAGTAACTGTGGGGAGTTGTGGTGAAATGGATAAGTGATCCTTTATTAAATTCTAAAAGGTCCAACATGATGAAATGCTTGAAGAGTATTTAAGAATTCACAATAATAAAAAGAGGATTTCATTGAAAAACATTGTGAAGATGCACATAATTAGATGTCATTAATGGGTCATGCAAAAGGATTTGATTATAAAAATGTCTAAGGATAAAGAACTTAACTAACCCAACCAAAAGGTGTGCAAGTGAATCCTCCCCAAAGTAGGCACATGCCCTTTATTGTCCTTACATAACTTCAAACTAAGGAGTTCATGGGCCCCATGGATGATTAATGGTTATGAAAAGTTAAGTACAAAAACCTAAAAGAAACTACTTAAAAATTTTGACACATCAAATCAAGACATTAAACAAGAACATGAAACTAGTAGTGAGGCAAGACATGGAAAGCATAGATGGATGAGAGAGATAGTGGAATGGAGTTCCCGATTAAGGTCACATGACTTCCCTTGTGAATATTGTGGTTAAATGACCTAATAAAATCCATCTTTAGTTCAAACCAAAACCAACCATGTTCAATGACTTCACATCACCATTCTAAGAGCAGTCGATCCCCCTAAGACACAAGAGTGCTCACACAGAATAACCACCACTCCTTATTGAAGAAGAAAAGAGAAGTAGGAAGTGAGAAAGGGCCTTAGTTAGAGGGGAACTTCAAGCATGGATAACATATCTTTCTAATCCCATAGCCAATGCTTATAGCCTATTTATTTGTCTAAGGGGTGTGCTTTAAATTCCCATCATTTTTTTGAATGGGAACCACACCATGCAAAGACTTATTCAACTTCCTATTATTGGTCAACATAGAACAGTAATAAATCCATGAAAACACACATGCATCCATGTAAGTAGAAACGCACAAAGAGTATTAAGTCCCCTTGAAGTCACACCCTATTCAAACCTTTGAATCCTTTCCAAATCCAAAAACTACCAAGGTCACAATTTTGTTAAAGTTTTATTAATGAAAAAAGGATCTCATACTTCCGGAGAAAAGAAAATCATAGAGTTTGTGAATGGGTGGATGTTGTGGACTCATTTCCTATTTGATGAAAAAGAAACTGTGTCCTAGTTATCAGTAACAAAATTCAAAGCTAGAATCCAAACACCAACAATCAAATAACTAGATAGCACATGCTCACATCAATCAAACCACACTGTACCCAATTGGCAATATGGCAATTATTCTTAAAACAAAATAAGAAAATCACATCTAAAATAAAGGAAAATATACAAGAAATTGTAAAATATTTAAGAACAATAAAATGTATTAATGATGTTGTAAAACAAAAAATTTGAAAAATTAATAATATATAAAACAAAAGGTGTAAAAAAAATTTGTTAAAATAAGGAGCTGCTTATATAGTTAGAATGGATGGCCATGTCCCTCATGACTAAGTTGAAAGGAGGAGATCCAAGAGATTGAGCATGGTTGTCCATCTAATGAGGCATTTGTTACACTACCTTACTTAGGCTTATGAAAAGGTTTGACTTGTTGTATGTTGACCAGCCGCTTCTTGTCTAGGCTCTCAGGTTTATAGATCAACATGGTCCCAGAAGGGAAAGTTTCATAAATGATATAAGGTCCTTTCCACAATGTCTAGAACTTAGTTCATTGAGGTATGTGTATGGGGTTCCAATAGAAGACCTTATCTCCTAGTTGAAATTTGACTTTCCTAATTCTAAGGTTATGGTGATTTTTGTTGAATGCCTTGTGTAACTCGTTAGATGATAGGGCCACCAATTAGTTTTTATCTAGCAAGTTGAGATTCATTAATCTTTCTTCTGGTGCTAGACTTAAGTCAAGGTCAAGTTCATAGGTTGTTTAAAGTGTATAGAGCTCAAATTAAATAGGAAGTGTTTGTAATTTTCCATACACCAACTCATAGGGAGAATAGCCTATAGGGAGTTTCCATGTTAAGAAATAGGCTCAAAGGGCATCATTGAGTTTTGTGCTCTAGTTTCTCCTATATTTGCTAACAGTTCTCTTTAGGATATTTGTGATTTTTCTATTTTTAACCTCATCTTGACCATTGGCTTGAGGGTGGTAGGGTGTTATTAATTTATGTTCAACCCCCAAGGGTTGCATGAGCTTCCAAAAGTTAGTGCCTGTAAAGTGGGTTCCATTGTAAAAAATTAATGCATGTGGCATACCAAACCTATTTACAACATTTTTTTGTACAAACTGAGCAGCAGTAGAAGATGTATAGTTGGTGATGACCACTACTTTTGCCCATTTTGTACAATAGTCAACATCAACTATGATGTATGCCTTTCCATTTGACATAGGCTTGATGGGACCCATGAAATCAATGCCCCAGATGTCAAAGGGCTTCAACGCTTCGATCCATTGTTGAGGTCCCTTCATTTGAGTAGTCATTCCACCATCTCATTGGCAGCATTCACAAGAACGCACAAATGGATGAGCATCCTTGAAGATTGTTGAGCAATAGGACCCTGCCATCAAGATTTTAATGGTTGTGTGTCTCCCAACACAATGGCCTCCACAAGGACCCTCATGAGCATCCTGGAGAACATGTAATTGATCATCGTCAGGGACACACCAATGAACCAGGCCATCAACACACATCTTATAGAGGTGTCCATTAATCTCCATGAAGCATTTTACCTAGTGAAGAAATTATTGTTTCTTTCAATAGTCCAACCCTTGTGGCATCTCTTAAGTAAGAAGATAGGTAAGAATTCCATCATGTCATTTAGGCTTAGTGAGAAATTGTTTAGTTATAGCCTTCACAAAGAGGAGTTTATAAAAAAACACATCATATAGTGGGATTTCCTCCTCTTTGTTGTCCCATCACAACTGAGACAAGTGATCAATGACCACATTCTCAGTTCCCTTTCAATCTACCATCGTAAGATCGAATTCATGTAAGATCTATAGCCATCGTATGATACAGGGGCTCATTGTTGGCTTGTTCATGAGGAAGTGAATGGTGTTGTGGGCTGTGTACACAAACACTTTGTATCCAAGCACATAATGTCTAAACTTTTCTAGAGAAAACACCACTACCATCAATTCTTTTTCTGTGGTGGTTTAGTTCAATTTTGCATTTGCAATGCTTTAGCTTGCATAGTGGATGTAATATGAACGTTTCTTATTAACCAACTGCATAAGCATAGCCCCCAAGGCATAATTTGATGCATTCATCATAACATGAAATGGTCTGGACTAGTCAAGTGCCTTTAGAATTGGAGTTTCTACAAGTTTCTCCTTTAGCTATTATAATGCTTTTTCACATTCCTTGGTCTAAATAGATGGAGCATATTTCTTTGTTAGCTTAACCAATGGTTTTGTGATCTTACAAATATTCTCTATAAATTGTCAGTAGTAGTCAATGTGTCTAAGGAATGATAGAACATCTTTGATAGTTTCTAGTTGGTGGGTAATTCCTTGGATGATCCTTATCTTCTCAGAGTCGACATCAATTCCTACTTGTGAGATTTTGTGCCCCAATATAGTGCCCTCCTAGACCATCAAATGAATCTTTTGCTAATTAAGCCTCAAGTTTGTTTTCACACATCATTTTAGTACTTGCTTAAGGTGGTCCAAGGCTTGCTCAAATGTAGCATCATAAGTGGAGAAGTCATCCATAAAGACTTCCACTCTGCTACTGATTTTCTATTGAAAAATGCTTAAGTTTAGGAGTTGAAAAGTGATATGAGCATTACATAGTCCAAAGGGCATCTTGCAGTATACAAAGGCCCCCTAAGGACTCATGAATTTTTTTTTGGCCTAGCCCTTTGGCATGATCTAGATTTAGTTATAGCCACTATAACCATCTAGAAAATTGTAACAGCGATGGCTAGATATGGTGTCTAACACCTGATTAATGAATGAGAATTAAAAATGGTCCTTGAATGTTGCCCTATTTAATAGTCAAAAATCGATGTAGAACCACCACTTTCCACCTTTCTTTGAAACAATCATGAGTAAACTAACCCACCTACTATCTGCAATGGGATAGATAAACCCCATCTTAAGGAGTTGTTTAATTTCCTCTTTGACAATATGCTTCAATTTGGTGTTCAATTATCCCTGTAGATGCCTCTTTGGCTTCATGGCTAGGTCAGTGTAGATATGATGTTGGCATATCCTAGGATCAATCCTTGTGAGTTCAAGATATAACCAACAAAGGCTATTGACCATTTCTCAACCACATTCAATAGTATCTATTTCTGTTCTAGAGCAAGATTTGCATTGATTATTACTAGCTTTCCATTTTTTTAGAATGCATATTTCATGCTGACAGGTAGAGTTTTTAACTCAAAGGGCTCTTTCTTAAAATTTTTAGGAATTTCCAACTCTCTCCAATTGGTATCCTCATTTGCATTATTAGAAAGTTGCTGATGAACTTGCTCTAGTTCATCCATGCCTACAACATAAGTGCATGTTATGCTCTTAGTAGGTTCCATGCACATTGTGTTGCTTTCAGGATCAGTAGTCAGCCACTAGGTGCCATCTTGTTTTATGGTTGATGCATACAAACACCTTTGAATATCTTCTTCAGGTGCACAACATCTACATGCGTAAATAGATGCTCATTTCACACACTAGAGTTTTTGCACATAATTACACCTTGTATCGCTGTACATGATGCATGGAACTCACTTCTTCTTAATCTTTTTGAATCCATTTTCCTTAGATATCTCCAGGGAAAGATCTCTAATGCCCATTCTTACATCAACAATTCTTAGCCATGTCCTTCCCATGATGCTTGGGAAGTCCCCTTTATAGTTCTTAACATTAATTACTAAGAAATCAATAGGATAAGACCACCCCTATATAGTGTTCACAATGTCTTCTACTAGTCCTAAGTCTACCATTTCTAATTGGATATTTCTCTTTTTGAGGGATAGCAGGTTGCAGGCAGTATACATCTCATGAGAAATCAAATTCACACCAGAACCTAAATCAAGAGGAGCTTTACATGGTCCATTCTTAGCAATTTGCAAATAAATAAGATGACTCCTAGGAACAACTAATTTCCTAGGAAGGTTCCCTACCCAAATTGAATTAGATACTGCATGAGTGAGCATAACAATATGGATCCTAGGTGGTATTTGATTTGAAGGGGACTCAAATGAATTAGATGCAAAGAGAGATAGAGGAGTAGGGTTGCCAACCGCATGTGTATATGAGGGCTTAGATGGACTATTGGATAAAAAAAGGTCTTTTTTGTGATCTAGTGTCTGAACTACTTGGTTGATGAGCTGGTTATAGATTAACGACCTTGGTAGCATTGCATTGCTGTGGTTAGGCTAGAAGTTCACCTTGCATAGATGGAGTAGGTGGTAGTTGTGTTGAAGATGGAGGAATAGGAACAAAAGGAGGAGGAGGATAAGGATAGAAAGTGGTATCCCTCCTTGAATTTGGAGAATGAGTTTGATAATATTTGGGAGGGTAGTAGTGATGTTGAAAAGTAATAACGTGATTAGAAGAGTCACGTGGAGATAGGGGTTCCTGAATGTAATAACCATATGGATTGGGTTGTTTGTAAGGATATTACTACCTTGGTAGTGGTCACGTTCATGACTATGGTTGCTGCCACTGTTGATACAGCTCATATGGTTATGGTAGAGT
This sequence comes from Gnetum montanum, assembly GCA_015680685.1. Classification (NCBI taxonomy): domain Eukaryota; kingdom Viridiplantae; phylum Streptophyta; class Gnetopsida; order Gnetales; family Gnetaceae; genus Gnetum; species Gnetum montanum. Next base: position 1,006,641 of record MNCI01015802.1, on the reverse strand, counting down.
TCCACTTGGATAATACTATTATTGCTACTGGAACTACCTAGGATTGCCTTAGGGATAAGGTAATCTTCTGGGTGTTTGGCTTTTTTCCAGTCATGGATTTAAAGTGCATACCCTAGACTCCTATAAGTGCAACATAATGTGGCAACATCCCTTAGGATGTTCATATTGGTAGATGTCACATCCACCATCATCATCTGATTTGGTTCCTATAACTTCCTCTACTACAACAATCTTGCCTTACCCCTTTGATGGGCACATTTAGCTTCCTTTTGCCTCCCATGACCATGATCACTACCTTGTTCTTTGGACTCTTTAGCAATATTCAGGACAACTTAGAATATGCTATCCATAGAGTCCAATAACTGATCTACCTTCATTGAAATTTTAGAGGTAAATTTTTGAATCGGCAAGGTTTTCTGGTTCATCACCTCATAAAGTGATGATTCCTCCTCACTGTTAGAAAATTGAGCCCCCCTCTTGGAAATGGAAGGATCACAGTTGTATCTTTCTGCACTTTCGCATTTTCTCAACTCTCCCTCTTCTTTTGCTGCCTACTCAATCAACCGTTGAATCTGATGGGCTCATAATTCTAATAATTGTCTTTGGGCATAGATGCTAAGAGTTTTCCTCATTTTGATTAGAGTCCATCTACAGTATGGTGAAGTTATTCTTGTTGAGAATAACCATGGCTAGGACATCGATGTAATAAGGAATAGTATTGGCCCATGGTAGCATCCAAGGTTCATGTGTCCCTTATTTCCATCCTTGGATCTGCCACCTCAAATTGGACACTCGAAAGTACATCTAATATTTGTCATTGAATAGTTCAAGCATTATACTCCACTATCTGATGGATTCCGGTTCTAAGGATCGGTACCAAATTTATGCTTCTTTAATGAGTATCCTAGGGAAAAACTTAAACTATTGCTAATTATTTTCTATATTTTACAAGGCACAGGCATTGTGGAAAGCTTGAAGATGGTTCTATAGATTTGAGTTATATCCCCTTTCAAACCTAGGAATATTTTTCATGTCTAGCCTCTTAATTTGACTATCCTTAATCTATCTTGCAAGAATTCTCACTACCTCTGTAATGTTTAGCATGCTTTGGGTAGCAAGAAAATGCTCATCGAGGCCATGATTTTGGTGCCAATGATGCCCTCTACTACCCCTTCGTTCATGGTGGAAAGTCTCTCTTGAATGCTCATGCCCTGCATCTTGACTTGTCCAATGATCCCTAAGATCATCTTGGTCCTGTTGGTCACCTCCATTATGATCGTGCCCCCTGTGGTTACATTCAAAGCCAGAAGAGGAAGATGATAAGGAAGGTTAAGAGGAAGGAAAACTAGCATCATCATGGTGCCTACCACCCCACTTTGATGATCACGATAATGATCGCGATCAAGTTTCTTATCTGCATCCCTACCATGCCTCTCCTTCTTATATTCCCCTTTGTCATTGGATCCATTCTTGCCAGAACCTAGATTATGAATTGTGGATTATAGGTTCTAGCTTTGACCTCCTTCACTAAAGTTAAAGAGAGGAGTTTTGTTGAATGAAAAACCCCCAGAGAAGGGTTCTCCACCATCTTTTTGGTACGACAGGTACAGGGAATCATTGAACCACTTCCCCTTTGTAGATTTGTAGTGTTACTCTAGTTGTTGATTCCTTAGATGTTGTGCATTAGTGGGATGATAATCTTTGGCATCACCATCTTGCACAACATTCTTAGCATGAAGTCCCTGAAGACCCAATCACATAAGAGCTTGTTGGAGCATCACAAGAACAGATTGATTAGGTAGTAATACAATGTTGCCCTCCATGTCTCACCACTGTAATAGTTCATGCTAGTGTAGGACAAAGGTGAAATTGGATACATACTCATCAGGATAAGCATATACCACTCTGTATTGTTGGGACACTTGTTAATTTACTCTATCAAACTTGGATGGAGAATCACTCCTATGAGAAGAAGACATCTTGTGTTAGAAAATAAAAAAAATGCAGTGTGCTTCTTAAAATTGTTGTAGTTATTTTAGTGTATGATATGACTCTAGGATTCATTCCAATGATCTTGAATAATTTTTCACTAGGTCCTAGATAGTGCATGTAACAAACAAAAGGTCCTCGACAATTGTGCCAATGATGAGTAGCGAGGTACCCCTATGCCCAACCATACGAATCACAAGCATTCACATGTGATATGGTCAAATTCTGCAAACCTTAAGTTCCTAAGTACACTAGTTTCAGGATGTGAAATCTAATTGTGACAATTGTTGTCTTCTCAACTACACTTGTGGAGCTTAATTATATGGTTAATTGTAATCGAAGCATATGTTTTTTTTTTTTATTTTGTATTTTATTTGTCTACGATTAAGAACAAGTTGAAACTTAATTTATGAACCAATTTAACTAATCTAATTGTTAATTAATAACTTACTATTCTAACATAAATATCTAGTCCCACTTTTCGTGCACATATTGAGCACATATAACGATGTTGGGTTACCAAATGTTAGGCATTGCTAGGATTACCAAGCGTCTAATGCATGCTCAAAGCTGTCATACTTATGTGCTTAATTAATTTTTATTTAATCGAACTAGCTTACTTTAGCTTAATTACTTTGAATTATTATTTGAAATTGCATAAAACATTAATTGCATGAATAAAATATTTTAGCTAGCCAAGGTGTAGCAAAGTTTGATCAGAAAGATCATCTTTATTGCTACACACACTACTGTGCTTAGGTACAAAAGTGTTCGAATAAATATCCATACACTCAATGACTCCTACTATGGGCACTTTGGAAAATACTCTACCTTTGGAGAAAAGAAACTCCAAGAGCTCTACTATGCTATGAAAAAAACTATCTGGAAACTATGTATGGAAACTATGCTGTGTATGGATATTACGATACCACTATGATTAGTGTGGACATATATTTGGTAACTAAGAACATAATGTTTGAATTTTTCAAGTGTGTACACCATGGTCATTATCTCCTTTTTAGTTGTGGTGTAATTTAATTATGCTCTTGTAATGCTTCTGCTAACACACTGTATGTAGTATGGTTTCTTTTGATCATTAAGTTGTGTTAGTACAACACCAAGTGCATAATTGGAAGCATCAATTATGATATAAAAAGATCTTGATCAATCCGAAGCTTGGAGGATTGATGTTTCAACTAACTTCTGCTTCAAAGTTTGGAATGCCTTTTCATATAGCTCAGTCCACTCAAAGGGTGCATCCTTCTTCATTAGTTCTACAAGTAGTTTGGCTATATTTGAAAAGTTTTCAATGAATCTCCTATAGTATCTTGTATGGCCTATAAAGGATCTTACATCATTCATTGTCTGTGGTTGTTGAGTGCTGCTTTAGATGACTTTGATCTTTTTGGGATCTACCTCAATATCCTTTTGGGAGATTTTATGCCCTAGCATTATGCCTTCCTAGACCATGAGATGACTCTACTCCTAATTGAGCTTCAGATTAGTTTCAACACATCTTTTAAGTAATTACTCTAGCCAGTCTAGTGCTTGTTTAAAATCTAGCCCGTATGTGGAAAAATCATCCATAAAAACTTCAAGAACATTGCATATATGCTTATAGAAGATATTTAACACTAGTATTTGGAAGGTTTTTGGTGCATTGCAAATACTAAAAGGCATCTGTCTATAAGCAAATGTTTCCCATGGACTAGTGAATGTGGTCTTTTCTTGGATTTCAGGTATAATGCAGATTTGATTATATCTATTGTACCCATCTAGAAAATTGTAATACTTGTGTCTTGAAATTATGTCTAGGACCTAATAAACAAATGGCAAGGAGAAATGATCCTTGAATGTGACTAAGTGCAACATCCAGAAGTCAATGCAGATGTGCCATTTACCTCCCTTGTTTGGAACTATCACCAAAGGATTGATCCATTCACTATCTGCAATGGGATAGATGAATCCTGCCTTTAGTAACTATTCAAGTTCTTGCTTGACTAACCTCTTGAGTTTATGATTAAGCCTTCTTTAAGGTTGATGTTTTAGTTTAACTATAGGATCAATGTAGATCCAGTGTTGACAAAATCATGGATCAATTCCCATGATCTCATCATAAGACCACACAAATGTTGTAGGCCATCTATTGAGCACTTCTAGTAGTTTCCCTTTTTACTCTTTGTCTAGGTTGGCATCGACAATTACTGACTTCTTATTTTTCAAAAATGCATATTCCAATGTTGTTGATAGGGCTTTCAATTCTAGTAGTTCTGGTTCCATTGTGTTTGGGATTTTCATGTGTTCCTAATCTATTTCTTCTTCCTGATTGATTTGAGGACAAGAGTGTCTTTTCCTTAACTTCTCTAACATATCTATTTCTTCTACATATGTATTGATAATTTACTCTTTAGGTTCCATGTATTTATCGGATTGATTTTCTTCACTTGTAATTAGCCACTTGGTATCCTCTTGTTGGGTGGTTGTTGCATACAGAAAAATTTGCATACATCTTATTTTAATATAGTTATTGCATGCCTTAGTATTCTCTCATTTGATTGTTTAGATTCTTTGCATGCAATTGCACTCATTATTGTTGTATGCAATATATGGAACTAAGGTAGAGAAAGTTTGGGATTTAGTGGATAAGAAATTTGACACAACCCTAAAAATTATGAAGGAAAAGACTAAACAAGCATTGGATAGGGGCAAGGAAAAGAAGAAGAAAAGAGACTATGAACAAGATAATTATAAGCAAAAAGGAAAAGTTGCTACTATTGAAGGATACACTGACTTCAATTTAGAGGAAGAGAAAGGATGCAAGGTGTGCCAGTATGAACATCCCAAGGGATGTTGTCATGTTATGGTCCGCTTGCAAAAAACTAGGGTATATGCACTCAATCTAAGCTTCATCAAAAAGCAAGGACCTAGAAGACTTCCTTATCCTCAAAAATGCATATTCCAATGTTGCTGCTAGGACTTTCAATTCTAGCAGTTCCAGTTTCATTGTGTCTAGGATCTCTGGGTGTCCCCCATCTATTTCTTCTTCTTGATTGATTTGAGGTTAGGAGTGTCTTTTCCTTAGCTATTCTAACTTATCTCTTTTTGTTACATGGGTACTGATAATTTACTCTTTAGGTTCCATGTATATATCGGATTGAGTGTCTTCACTTGTAATCAACCACTAGGTGCCCTCTTGTTGGGTGGCTACTTCATACAGATAATTTTGCACACATCTTGTTTCAACACATCTATTGCATGCCTTAATATCCTCTTGTTTGATTGCCTAGATTCTTTACATGCAATTGCACTTGTTATCACTATATGCGATACATGAAACTCTTTATCTTTGTATGATTTTGGCCCCACCTTCCTTGGAAATTTCCAGGGACAAATCATAGATTTCAAGCTTAGCATCCACAATGCTAAGCCAAGCTCTTCCCATCATAATTGGGAATTCTCCCTTGTTTTTCCCTACATGAATAACTAGAAAGTTAGGATAAGACTAGCCACTGATGGTAGTAATCACATCATGCACTTTTCCAAGTGGAACTGTGATTGACTAGTCCGCAAACTCTAGACGAATGTTACTTTTTTTTAGTGGTGGTAGATTCCAGGCCTGGTACATGTCTTGAGATATCGTATTCACTCCAAACCCAAAATCTAATAGAGCTTGGCATGGTTTTTGTCCTCCTATTTTGAGATAAACCAAGGAACTTTCTGGATTAGTTCTCTTCTGTGGGAGATCTTACATTGATCCAATGAGTTATGGTTTAAGTGAGCATGAAAGTTGTGATGTTTAAACTTGATAAATTCAAAAGCTTGCTACATTAAGAAGAGCTTGAGATAGATGGGGTAGAATTAGATATATTTCCCATCCATTGAGTCTTTTCTGGACTTGTTCTAAAGAATGATCATTCCCTAGGTTGAGACTCATAAGTAACCATTCCCTCATGCATATTAACTACCCTTGTAGCATTCTTCTACTGGAATTGTGATGGCAATTTCCCCTACCTAATAGAAGATGACAATGGTGGTAGAATATTTAAGTGTTGGCTAGAAGGACTAACTGTTGATGGATGCACATATGAGTTGGGATTAGTCCTTGGTGGCATTGAATAGTGATATTCTGGTGGATAATACTATGCAATCTAGAAAATTGCATTTATTGTTAAGATTGGACATTGGACATAGTATCCATAAGAATCAGGTTGTTGATATGGATACTATTGCCTTGGTGGTGGCATGGCCCATGTCTACAATTACTGCCACTACTGTTGGTATTGAACCTATGGTTGAGGGTAGGCTCTTCTTGGGTAAGAGGTTGGCTGAAAAGATTTCCTGATATTACCTTGAGGATAATGAAGGCTTCTAGGTCCTTGCTTTTTGATGAAGCTTGGATTGAGTGCATATGCCCTAGATTCTTGCAAGTGGGCCATAACAGGATAACATTTGTTAAGATGCTCATATTGGCATACCTTGTATCCTTCCTCTTCCACTAAACTAGAGTCAATGTACCCTTCAACATTAGCAACGTTTCCTTTTTTCTTGTAACTATATAATTTGTAGTATCTTTTCTTCTTCTTTTCCTTACCCCTATTGAGTGCTTGTTTAGTCTTTTCCTCCATATTTTTAGGGATGTAGCAAATTTCTTGTCCACTAAATCCCAAACTTTCTCTACCTTATCTTCTATATCATTAACTAATTTTTGAATAGGTAGAGTCTTTTGCTAAATGGCATGGTCCAAGGTTTCCTCCTCTTGTGTTTCACAGACTTGTGCATCTCTCCTTTGGGTTGATGAATCTCTGTTATACTCTTCAACTGATTCCCTCTTTCTAAGTTCACCTTCCTCTTTTGCCACTTGATTGATTAGTCTTTGAATGCAATGGACAATCATTTCTAATAACCTTCCTTGGGCATAAACCCCAAGGGTCTCTTTGGTTTTTCTTCACAGCCCATCTACAATGTGTTTGAGTTGTTCCTTTAATGAAAATCCATGGCTTGGGCACCTATGTAGCAATGAATAATATCTATCCATTATCGCATCAAGGGTCTCATGAGTTCCTTGCTTTCATCCTTGGATTTCTTTTCATAAGTTTAACACTCGTGAATAGGTTTGGTACTTGTCATTAAATATTTTAAGCATGGTACTCTAGCATCTAATGGATTCATGTTCCAATGACTTGTACTAGCTCTCTGCCTCCTTTACAAGTGTTCTAGGAAATAACTTTAACTTTTTCCAGTCACTCTCTATGTTTTGAAGGGCATAGGCATCATGGAAAGCTTGAAGGTAATGCTATGGATCAGCGTTGTAGCCACCTTCAAGCCTTAGCATATTGTTCATGTCTAGCTATTTGATTGGGCTATCCTTCATGTTTCTATTTGGTATGTAGATAGCTTCTTGTATATTTATCATGCTTCGGGTTGCCATAAGGGATTCATCATCATGGTTGGGTTTGTATGCTCTATTATAGCGGTGACCACTTTTGTGCCAATATCTCTCTTAATCCTCTCTTCGTCTCCTTCATTTTTGTTCTTCATCTTTTGTATTAGAATGATGTGAATATCGATCATGATGGCCATGAGTCCTTGTTTTTTCCCTATCCTAGTCCCTATACTTGTTTCATCTCTTGTTAGAATCCTCCAATGATTGTGATGATGCGGATGAGGTAGCAAGAGAATGATGTTAGGTTGTTCTCCTTTCATGACTCTTGTATGCTTCTCTATAAGATTTAGTAGGAACCCTTGGCCTTGAGTCCCACTTATACCTTGACTCAGTAGCCTTCTCCTTAGGTTTCTCTACTAACGTGAAATGAAGTTGGGCTTTAACAAGTTTCTCAAGTCTGATGATAGGTGTTTTTGAAGGTTCCTCATGGTTCTAGTGGAGTTTCTTTGAAATAAATGCATCAACATCAAGTTATTCTAAGACAACAGAAGTGTTGACCTACTTCCGTTTATTGTGTGCATGCTTAATCTCCATGGTAGCATCTCTCCTCATCTACTCCTTTGTGGGTTCAATAGAGTCTTTCATGTGCTGAGTCACATGATACCCATCCTAGATCTAGTCCAAATGCATTGCCCTTAGAGCAGTTTGTAGCATGTTAAGTGCTGCACATTCTAGAGGTAGTACAATGTTGCCTTGCATGTCTCTCCACCTCATTTGATTATCCTAATGAAAGATGAAAGTGAAGACTTGATGGTAAGGATCAGTGTGAGTGTAAGTGATTATTGTCTGCATTAGCATCCCTCATTTTTCTTCATCAATGATTCTGTTACTACTTCTTCTTATTTCCTTGGTAGGTGATGATTGATCTTTTTTTGAAGTCATATTATGTTTTTAGACATTATGTGTTAAGTGTGATTTTCTTATGGTTATAAGAATTGACTTTGTGTTTCAAATATAATGAAATTTGGAAAATCAATTACTAAACATACACTGACGTGTCTATAGCAATGAAGCCAATGATGAGTGGTGGAGTATTCCAACATCCAACCATATGAGATACGAGTGTTCACGTGTAGCCTAGTCAAATTCCATGGACAATGCAATGTAATTATGCTAGTAATTGGTTAGAGTTCATGATCATTGTCTTCTCACATGAACTAGTAAAATCAATACGTATGCTTTAACTCATGGTGAGGTGTATAATATTGATGTTACATGGGCCATATTGCTCCTAGTAAACATAAAGTAAACAGAATGGTTCCTAAATCTAAGTGATAGTAAACATAGTCTAATCTAGCCTATGCAATGAGCATCTAGTCCTAATCTTTTGTTCATACCTTGGACTTCATGCAACTACTACCGAGGTTACCAAGTACCTCACTATTGAGCATACCAAGTGATAGTACTTTTGGGTTACTAAGCAGCTACACTTACTGCTCAAGATTATTCATACTCATTCCACTTAACAATAGTAATGATAAAAGTGCACAAAAAGTAAATTAGTAACTAGAGAAAATAGTAAACGTTAAGCTAAGTCAAAGCAGGAAAATTATTCTAAGTGTAAACAGTAAAGAAACTAAGTGATATTGCAATGATGAAAAGTAATCTTGATTTTTATTTTTGTGCATGAAACGTGTCCAAGTACATTCCACTCAAATAAAAACTTCATTCAATTACTAAACATCACACTATGGGCATACACTCCTAAGTGCTAAGTGCTAAAAACAAGAAAACAAACTAATAGAATTTCTCTAAGTGTGAAATAAAACTATCGCTAGACCATGCACCTAAGTGTCATAGTTATAGGCCTACACATGTTTGTGATATCGGATACACAACATCGTACCTTGTGCCTCAATATCGTAGCTCTGATATCGGATGCCTAATATCGTTGCCAGAAAAATTTCAATTTATCGATGTAGAATGTGTGTTTGTGATTGTAGTCTTATAGTACCATGAAAGAGTATAATAAGCAAGGACTTCAAATGAATATCCAAGACTTTAGAACAAGAGCTGAAAGAACCAAGACTTCAAGAACAAGAGCTATAATGATAAAATGAAGAATAAAGTGAACAAGATGAGAGCATGGATGGAAACAAAGTCTACAAGCCAAACAAAGATGTTTCGAGGAGTATTGAGATGCCAAAATGATAAATGAATGCTCTAGATCTCACAATGTGCAAGCAATGTAGACATCTCACAAAAATAGCAAATGTTTATCAATGAGAGCTACAATGATAAAATGAAGACTAAAGTGAACAAGATGAGAGCATGGATGAAAATAAAGTTTACAAGCCAAATGAAGATGTTTCAAGGACTACCGAGAATTCCAAAATGAAAAATTAATGCTTTAGATCTCAAATTGTGCAAGAAATGTAGACATCTCACAAAAACAACAAATGTCTATCTTACAAGATAGATGTCTCAGGGTAGACATCTTCATGTAGATGTCTCCACTTTTAGGTAGACATCTCTCATGAATTGACGTTGGTTGCAGTTAGACATCCCATCTTTGAAGTAGATGTCTAAACTAGCCGTTTAATAGTTGTTTTATGAATTCTAAGGAGTTTTCGGAAACTTCGATGCTATAAGAAATTTGAAAATCTTAGGAATTGTGCAAGCACTATTCATAGAAAGATTCATCATTGGCTCTCTAAGCAAATTTGTCTTTGTTCCTCATTATATCATCAATTATGTGTGTTTATTGTATTGAGCTTCAAGCTTAATGATCTATAAATTTAGTTACATTCTTTCTTTGTCTCTTTTCTTTTTTTCTTGAAGCCCTATGGGGTTGATGTTCTTCTTGCGAAAAGACATCTTTATTGAGCTTGTTGGGATCCTACGGGATTGAGTGTTTTTGCAACATCAAAATACTCTGGTGTGGAGCTCAATTTTGTAAAGGTTGTGGGATCCTCTAAACTACATTTTTGAGACTCGCCTCAATCCCTAATTTGCAAATTGACCAAACTTGACATTCATGATATCCATGTACACATTTTTTCACTTTTGTCATTCTTTCATACCATGCCATGGTATTATGCAATGCATACAATGGTATGATATTGTTCTAAAGTATAATGATGATAATGAAATTGAAATTTGATATAATAAAACAACTTTAAAGTTTTTTCCATGGTAACAATAATGGCTTCAAATAATTATTGCATATTTGATAAATGTAGCTTTTTTTTCTTGTGAAAAAGGAAAAACAAAAAAAATAAGCAAATCTTACAAAGGAATGACATTAGCAACAATTTTGAATAAATTTCTATCTTAAAAATATCCTTTTCTTTGCAAAAGCAATGGCCTTGGTGGTAGACGTAGATGTCATTATTATCATACAACAAAAGTAAAAGTAGACATAGATGTCATTATTATCATACAACAAAAGTAAAAGCACCTTTTACTAAATGTTTCATTTTATTTTGATCAATGTTTGTGTCCACATGTGAATATACAAAGCATCACCAAGCTAAATGGGATTTAATGCATACGAAGAACTACACGTTGAAGTTTATATTCTAGTTTTGGTTTTCAACATTGTTAGTGTAGAAGGGACACAACTAAAAATACACAACACATGTCAAAAATTTGATAAAGCTAAGATGATCTTTTACATCGTTCAAATAGAAGAGATTGTTAATATTTTCAAGCCTTGTAATTTGTTGACGGAAGCCATAAGATCTTGTTGGACTTAATTACATAGGGTAAGTCTACCCAATTAGCTTGTCTTCACAAATCTCCTTGCATGATGAACTAAAGTCATTACAAATACAGTTGCTATTTCAAGTTTTTGATAGAATCAATTACCTTTGTGTTCACCTCATATATCACTTTAGCTTCACTAAGACATAACTTAGTGTTAAAAAAACAAATGCATATTTGGCTTACTATATCAAAAACTCTACATATCTAAAGATCTCATCCTATGTATTTTCAATGTAGCTTCAATGTTAGCCTCAACCTCGCACCCTAGCTTCAATGTTAGCCTCAACCTCACACCCTATCTTTGTTTCCTTTGCAACAGTTAGCTTTACTTTTTGTGCTATTTTTCAGCAAGCTTTCCCAATGATGGTAAAATTTGCGAGGTCATAGAATCTGTGATTTATCACACATCAAAACTATATCTGATTCAAAATTGGATATATATGACTTGATATATATATTATTATTATCTTAATTTTTTACTTTAACTCCATGCTTATTGCTTGTTTTGTTTCATAATAATAATCAAAATTATATAATACAAATTTTATTTAAAGCTTAAAATCAACAAAAATAGAAATTTTAAGAAGATAATATTATTCATATATATATAAGTTATTTTCCATAAATTGGGGCTATTTGAATACGATTTTCATTTCAATTACTTTAATAGCAACTTTTGCTATTAGTAATTTCCAAGGGTGTTTGATTCACTTATCCAAATTGATATTTCAGTGTATGAACTCTCCAGTTTTCTATCATCCATAAGTTCTACATAATTTGAACATAATTTGAACGTGTTTAAATATAATAGTCTTAAGAAATAGTTTCTTAAGAAATGTAGGTACACATTAAAGAATGTATAAATTGGAGGTAGTTTTTAAAAACTTTAAATAACGAGAAAGAATGTGAACTCTAATTATAGATGCATAAATTAAAGGGTATAATGCTCGGAATGTAAATCTTAAATGTCGGAAACGTTTCCAAAAGAAGGTGGTTTAATATAACACGTTGCGTGGAATTCTGAGGCAACATTTTCATTTTCAGTCGCCAATGCAGCACCGACTTTGGCTGTTAAAACAGGACCAGCCCATCTACAAATCCGCGGTTTCAATGCAATATGTCATTACCCATCACATGCATACATTAACTTACTTTTCAATTTCCTTGTATGCTCAGTTGGTAGAACGTTTTGCTAAAGATAGGCGATGGCCTCAACATGGGCCCACTGGCAACAACAACAACAGAGTGTTCAGACTCGGTTAACGCGTATGCCAATGTGACTGGACTGGTCTGCATTGACTTGCCTAATAAGGAAATTATTATGCTCATTGACTTGACTACTGAATGAATTATTATTATTATTATTAACTTGGACTTCATGTGCCCTCAAGGAGGAGGGGGAGTTAAAACGAGGCCGCAGCGTTGCGTCCGTCTGTGTGTATCTGACTTCAAAATGTCTGTGCAACGCAGCTGTGCTCCTGAAACAGCACACAACACACCCAAAAGAACAACAGTAACGACAGTCGTTACCGTGATTCTTGTTTGGTTATGTTTCAGTACCACTCCGTGTGTGAGCCTGCCGCAGCAGCAGCAAGACATGCAGGCTTTGTTAGCGTTCAAAAGCGGGATAACGGAGGATCCTTATCATGTAACAGCAAATTGGTCTCAACAAGTTGCAGATCCCTGCAACTGGACAGGCGTTTTCTGTTCTCAACTCCATCATGGACGCGTGGAACGGATCATTTTGCCCGGCAAACAACTTGTGGGCAGCCTTGCTCCTGAGATAGCCAGTCTTTCTTTGCTGCAAGTTCTGAATCTCAGCAACAATTCCTTTGCCGGTCCCATTCCTTCCTCGTTTGGGCGCTTCGCAGCTCTGAAGCATTTGGTTCTGCAGCAAAACACCATCAGCGGTTCCATCCCCCATGAAATTGGCAACATTTCAACGCTTGTGGGTCTTGATCTTTCTCAAAACAACCTGACCGGCGGCATTCCTACTTCTATTGGCCGGCTTTCTAAACTGGTTTATCTGCGCCTCTCCAGAAACCGTATGCTTGGTGGAAAGCTTCCTGTTCTGGCAAATTTAGAGAGTCTGCAAGATCTTTCAGTTTATGCGAACGGCCACACTGGCATCATTCCCTCCTTTCTTTGCAACTGGACTCGATTGGCTTCTGTGGATCTGTCTCAGAACAAGTTCACCGGGACCCTGCCTGATTGCATTGGTTCCCTTGCAAGCCTCCGCAGTCTTGATGTCACGTATAACATGATTTCTGGAGAAATCGTCCAAGGGATTCTCAACTGCACCAGATTGGAATCGTTGCAATTGTCAGAGAATAAGATTGGAGGACGCATTCCGCTGCAAATTGGGAGCAGACTTACAAAGCTGAAGATTTTGTCCTTGTCTGGAAACAGGCTTACAGGAATCATTCCACCTTCTTTTGCTAATATCACAGGTATGACCCGCTTGGCACTGGCTCATAATTTCATTCAAGGTCACATTCCGTTGTACTTTAGCAGATTTTCTATGCTGAAATCACTGGACCTCAGTTACAATGAATTTGAAATTGGATTGATGGGTTCCAATGGGGAAATTTCTGAGCTCAAAGCACTGTCAAATTGCTCCAACCTGTATAGGTTGCAGCTAGACCACAATAATCTCACAGGAGCTCTGCCCTCAGAACTAGGAAAGCTTGGGAGGAGTCTTCAATTTTTGACACTGTCTGAGAATTTCGTCAATGGCAACATAGCAGATGCTACAGGGAACTTGTCGTCGCTAGTGAGCTTGGATTTATCCAGTAACAAACTTGGAGGAGAAATTCCAGCCTCCCTGGCCAAAATGACAGCTCTGCAAGAGCTGAATCTATCTGACAACAGGTATTATGGTTCTATTCCCAGCGAGTTTGTTAGGATGAATCAAAGCCTGACGTATCTGTATCTTGATGCTAATAACTTGTCTGGCCCCATTCCAACCTTCATTTCTGCCTTGCAAAATTTGCGTGGCTTGTCATTGAGCAGAAATAACTTTTCCTCCCAGATTCCCCCAGAGATTGGGAAATGTCTGCTTCTCGAAACTCTTGATTTATCAGGTAATAGATTGTCCGGTCAAATTCCGGAACAAGTTGCAAATCTTCAGAACATTCACGGTTGTTTCAATTTGTCTAACAATGCTCTCAATGGGCAAGTGCCTGCTGCAATAGGAGGAATGGATTTGGCAGAGTGCATTGATCTGTCAAACAACAAACTCTCCGGCAACATCACAGAACAGATGACACGGTGGCTCAGCATCAAAATCATGAACCTGTCTTTCAACTCTTTCACTGGTTCCCTGGCCAAGTTATCCGGGCTCGTTGTACTGGAGGTTATTGATCTCTCGGTAAACAACTTCACAGGTTCATTGCCAGATTCAATTTATGAACTCAGTTACCTTGACTTCCTCAACTTCTCTAGCAACAATTTTGAAGGTGCAGTTGAATGTCAAGGCTCCTTCAAACGACTTACCAAAGAATCGTTTCTGAAAAACCCCAAACTCTGTGGAAGCTGTTTGGGATTGGTACCATGCCCAAAAAAGGTTGAAAAGCATCGGCATCATATACATATACATATAAACATCAAAAAGGTAGTCTCTGTCATCAAATATGGTGGTGCAATTCTGGGTTGCAGCATTATAACAGTCGTTCTCACAGCATTTGCCGTGTTGCAAGGGCTAAAGAATAAGAAATCTACAGCGTTCGAGCAGGCAGAGGTAGAATGCGTGGTGAGGGAGCGATTTATAAGGCTGTCAAGGGAGGATCTGAGCAGGATCACAGCAAATTTCAGCGACGACAACTTGATCGGGAAAGGAACCTATTCCCGAGTGTACAGGGGCTACATACAGTGGGGAATGCAAATAGCAGTGAAGGTATTCAACCAAGATTTGGGAGAAATTGCAGAGAAAAGCTTTGCAACAGAATGCAAGACTCTGCGCCTGGCTCGTCACAGGAATTTGGTGAGATTCCTGGGAGCTTTATCAGATGGGCAGGATTTCAAGGCACTGATAATGGAACTCATGCCAAATGGCAATCTTGATAGCCTTCTGCACGCACATGATGGTGATGTTGGGCGTCTTGTCAAACTAAGTATGCAGAGAAGAGTGCAGATTCTTCATGGATTGGCATGTGGGCTCTGTTATTTGCACCATGACTGTTCACCTCCGGTGGTACATTGTGATATCAAACCCAAGAATGTGCTTCTGGATTCAGAAATGGTTCCTCGTCTCACTGATTTTGGACTGGCTCAGCTCTTGGGTCCATGCCCCTTTCCTTGCGCTTATCCTGCATCTACAACCATGTATTTGCCTGGCACCGTAGGTTATGTGGCTCCTGGTAAAGTTTCACTCACCTTATTCTCTCTACTGTAATTTCTGGTTTCAAACAATAAGAAATCCATAATGATCACCGACTTATCTTAATTGTGGGTTTTGCCAACAGAGTATGGGATTGCAGGCAGTTTGTCAACCAAAGGAGACGTGTACAGTTTTGGAGTTGTGGTTCTAGAAGTGCTGACTCGCATGAGTCCTACTGATCCCATGTTCTGTGGTAATAACACTCTCAGAAATTGGGTTTCAAAAACCATTCAAGGGAGCAAAGAGGGACGGAGGCAGAGGCTGACTGAGATAGTGTATAGAAAAGATAAACATGAAGCTGCTGCTATTGCAGAGGATGAACATGAAGAGAGAGCCATGGAGGGTTTGGCTATTTTGGGACTCTGGTGCACATCTGCAGATCGCAATACAAGACCCAACACGATCAAAATTGAGAGCTTTCTGGCTCAGCTGTTGTCTCCGACATCATTGCAATCCATGATGGAAACTCTGGATGATGAACGTTTAACCATGCTGTGCTCTGAACCTGCTTACTTTAGTTTTTACCCAGATAATCCATTTGACTCAGTGGTTGAATTTCTTACCCTCTCTACAGTTTGATTGATTTGAACAGCAAAGACCTGACTAAATCTTCAAGTCTCATTGTATTGGGTTCGTAGAAAGTAGGCATTTGTTTACCAAATCATAGAGGTCCATAGTGCCGGCTGAGCTGAGGGGTAAGGCAGAGGAGGTGGCTTCCTTATGCCGTCCTTGGAAAAGCTCCACGCTCCCGTAACAGAGGAAACTACTTCCATTAATCAGGACTTTTGTTGTTGTTTTGAATAGACTACACGAATGCGGCGCCCCACTTTTTTGGGGAGATGAAAGTATCATACATTACCAGTGTCACTATTTTTACGGTGCTTAGAAATATGAAAATTATTCACTTACTGCAGTCAATGGCTTTAATTATTTTTCAACGTTAGTAATTTACTTGGAATCCAAGACAATTTCATTATAAGTATAGATTACAATATATATAGCCAACATAAATTATCATTTTTTGCATGGTACAAAGTACATTTTAATAATGGAATACTTTGATATTATCCATAGTTAGTTTTAATTTATCTACTATCTAGTTTTAATTTTAGTACAATTCTAAAGAAGTGTGTTTGTTTTCTCTTAAGCGGTAAGACTCTTGATTTGAAACTCTAAGTCATGGGTCCAATTCTAGTGGGCATTTTTGAGTTATAAAGATCTAATTAGACTATATATCTCAAGGTGTATTGAGTTAAAAATTTAAAAATAATTTCTATAAAAGGGCTCTTGGAATTCCAAAACTAGTTTAATAGATCCATGGGATCTTAGTGGATACAAGTAAAAAATTTTAGCTTCAGTTTCATCAAATCAGATTATAAATAGTATTTAGATAGTCATTAGAACCCTTGTGTGTTTGACTATGATGAATCGTGTTTTCATCACTTCGATGTCGAGGTGGACACGATATCAGGTACATGATATCAGGTACACGATATCGTGGCCTATGATGTTGTATCGTACACTCGATATCACAAAGTTACTCCTGGGTTTATAAATACAATGCCTAGGCGCACAATTGGGAGTATGTTTTTAACAATTAGTAGCGAAGCTCTTGCAGTTGGTCCATTTGAAAGTTAGAATATTTTCCAAGTGCCTGCAATAGGAGGTTTAAGTGTGAACGAATCTTTATTCAAGCATTGATAAACCTAAGCACACCATTGTGTTGGCAATAAAGACGAGCTCTTTGATTCATCCTTGCAGCACTTGAGATTTCTTTTCTTATGCATTCATATTATTTTATTTTATGCACTTTTCATTCATGTTATTAGCGTAGTAATTCATTTTGATCAATTACGCAAATTGTTAAATTACACAAGCACGACCCCTTCGAGCATATGTGTGACACTTGGTAACTCAGAAATGATTAGCGTTTGACAAGCCGGTAGTGTTTGCACAAAGTTTAGGATGTGTCTGGGAAGTGGGAACGGTTACTTGTGTTAGGCTAGATTAAACTATAGTTTACTTAGCAATTAATCGCTCTTACTTTGAATCACTCTTACTTTTATTCTTATTCTAGGTGAGTAATTTCATAAAAACATAAAACAATTAAAAATCATATGCCTCAGTCACACTTAGCCATACAATTGCATTCCACAAGTGGGACTGGGAAGACAACGAATGAACAACACGTACACACTATTTAGCTCTAGTGTACTTAGTAATTACAGTCTATGAAATTCGACCGGATTGCACGTAAACACTTGTGATTCGTATGGCTGGGCATAGGGGTACCTTGCTACTCATCATTGGCACCGTTACAGAGGACTGTAGTTCTTTGTGCGCTATTTGAGCCTAGTGAAATTTAGTAACCTTGTTGTTCGAACCCTGAGAGTTAAATCTTATGAAAACAAAAATTATTATTATTATTATTAAATTAAATCTTAACTGCACATTATTTATCAACATAAAATGTCTTCTTCTCACAGAAGCCCATCTCTGCCTAGGGTAGTTCAAGTACCTCAACAATACCGGGCAGTATATGCTCATCCTAATGAGTATGTACCAGACTTCACCTTCATCTTGCATTAAGATGAACTAATGTGGTGGCACGTGGAAGGCAACATTGTGTTGCCACTTGACCGATCTGTTCCAGCAATGCTTCAACTAATGTTAGCATGACACAGACTTCAACATCTCCATGGAGAATATGAAATGCAAGATCTTAACTCAAGGGATTATCATCCCACAGAAGTGTAGAGATTAGGGGATTGTCAGCTGGAGCATCAACATGAGCTTATGAAGGGCAAGGGGTCAAACATCTTTCCACCTCCACTTGGCCCAATTGATGAAGGCGACCATTTCTTTAGTGATTCTCCTTTCTTTGATTTTTTTCAAGGAGCCCTCAACCAAAATGTACAATCCATAATCCATAATCTAGGTTTTGGTCAAAACGGATCCAATGAAAAAAATGGATCCGGAGAGGTAAGCCAAAAAAAGGGAGAAAAAGAAGATGATGATCGTGATCATGATCACAAGCATCAAAGGAAGGAAGATAGGCATTAGTGTGGAGCAAGTTCCCCTTCTTCTTCCCCTTCATCATCATCTTCTTCTTCATCAGGTTCAGATCGTGGCCACAAACAAAATAACTGTGATGGAGGTGACCAACGGGACTAGAATAATAGAAGGGATCATCAGGATAGTTGTGACCGAAGACGTGGGAAATCTAGAGAGGCTCAGCATCAAGAAAGAAGGGCTAGTAGGGAGCATCGTAGGCACCACCATCATGGCCTTGATGAACCTCTACTTGCTACTTGGGGCATGTTAAATATTGTAGAGGCTGTGAGGATTCCAACAAGGCATGTGAAGGATAGCAGAATAAAGAGGCTAGATATGAACAACATCCCTCGGTTTGAGGGAGGATATGATGCTAATCCACAAAATCATCTTCAGGCCTTCCAAGATGCATGTGCTTTACAGAATATTAAAAATGACTAGCAAAAGCTAAAATTATTTCCAAGGACACTTATAAAAGAAGTAGAAAGTTGGTATCAATCCTTGGAATTAGAATTAATCAGGTGGTGGAGTACGATGTTGGAACTATTCAATGACAAATATTAAACATACTCCTAGGTATCCAATCTAACGAAAAAAATTCAAGGGTGGAAACAAGAGAATCATGAGCCCTTGGATGCTACTATTGTGCGATACTACTCTCTATTGCATAGGTGTCCTAGCCATGGATACTCTTAGCTTGATCAGCTTCACCATATCGTAGATGGGTTGTGGTCTGAAACCAAGAAAACCCTTGGTGTCTATGTCCAAGGGAGATTAATAGAGTTGAGCACCCATCAGATTCAAAAATTAATTGAGCAAGTAGGTAAGGAGGAGGGAGAGTTAAGAAAAGGTGAAAGTGCATAAGAATACAACAAAGATCCTTCTATTCGAAAGAAGTGGGTTAGATTTTGTGACAGTGAGGATGAATTTGCCAGAAATGAGGTGGTGAATAAGAAAACCTTGCCATTCCAAAAATTGCAATAAGAAATCATGGCCAAGGTTGATTAGTTATGGGACTCCATAGACAATAGGTTTCAAGCTGTCTTAAAAATTACTGAAGAGTCCAAGGAGCAAGGTAGTGAGTGAGAGTGTTGGAGATGTAAGGAAGTTGAACGTGCCAAACCTAAAGGTAAAGGTAAGATAGCTGCGATAGAGATGACTATAAATAGTGATTCAGATGATGATGGTGGGTGATGAGTCATGGTCTATCAGGCCTAGTTATCAGAGCCCTGATACAAGATACATGGTCTGTCAAGCCCAATTATCAAGGCCATGATATCGTAGCCGCGATATCACGGTTCTAGTGTGAGCCTATAAATAAAAGGTGACACACTTGATTTTAGGCATTAGTTCTTAGATTTTATTGTAAGTTTTAAGTTTAGATTTCTCTCAACTCTTTCCTCCCAGTGCATGCTCACAGTGTGGTGATTGTAATTGTACGGCATCCTTATTCATGTGTGACGTACTTGGACATGCACATGAGCGGAAATAAAGATCGAGATTACTTTATCATTGCAGCATTCACTTAGCTTAATTATTTATTTAATTGTTATTTACTGCTTTCTTAGTTAATATCTTCTTACCCTAAACTCCTGTTAAACGCGGAATGAGTACGACTTGATTATGAGCATTTAAGTGTGACTACTTGGTAACCCAGTAGCGTACTTAGGATCTGTGCTTGGTAATCCTAGTGGTAGTTTTACACAAAGTCCAAGATGTGTATGAATGATTGAGGAACGGATGCTCATTACACTTAGGCTAGCTTAGATTCTCTCTCACCCTCTCTCTCTTAGCTTAGTTAATATTATCTTCCATTATCTTCAGGAGTAGCATTAGCATAGAAACACATCATACACCTCACTCTGGACTAAACCATACGTGACAAAGTTAACACTAGTCCAGATGGGAAGACAGTGAACTGCAACTTAAGGATAACTGTCTAGATACCACAACTAGCCCATCTACGGAGTTTGATTGGATCGTGCGTGAAACACTCATATTCGTATGGTTGAGTGTAGGGGTACCTCGCCACTCATCATTGGCGCCATTGCTAGGGACGGTGCTAGTTATCTAGATTAGTTATATCATACAAGGTCGCTGTATAGGAACTAACGATATATCTTTTAGAAAGAAATAATTATAAAAAGTCACATACGAATTTACACACAGTTTCACAATCATGCCTCTCCTACAAGACTATGATAATGGCACATCTAGTGAGGCAATTCATCGGAGAACCAACGAATTATTTGACAATGAAGATTGGAGTACGCAATCCGAAGTGGGGGTTTCTTATAAACATAAACGAAGGCAACATTGTCCCAACGCACAAAAGCATAACTTACGTGATGATGATGAACCCCCACTGGCCACTACAAGCCTAACGCAAATACAAGAGGCTATTCAAATCTCCTGTAGGCATCATAAAGAGATCCGTTTAGCCAGGCTCAATTTAAACAACTTCCCTAATTTCTTAGGAGGATATAACTTAAAACCACATCAACATTTACAAGCCTTCTACGATGCCTGTACATGGAACAACATTGATAATGGTTGGCAAAAACTCAAGCTCTTCCCTATGGCACTGGTTGGCCAAGCAAAAGTATGGTATAGATCGTTAAAACCAAATTCAATACGACGTTGGCCAATAATGGTCAAACTCTTTAGTGAAAGATATCAAACCTACGCAAGAGTGTCAGCCTTGAGGAAAAAAATCCAAAGAGTGTAAACAAGCACAACATGAACCCTTGGACATGGCCTTAGAAAGATATTATGCACTATTAAACAATTGTCTAGGCCATGAGTTCTCCGAAGAAAGGCTAATATATCATATCATTGATGGGCTTCGTGATGCAACAAGAAACCCTAGGGATGTATGCCCAAGGTCAACTATATGAACTACGAACCCATCAAGTCCAAGAGCTTATTAAGCGGGTAGCAAAAGAAGAAGGAGAGATGGCTAGATGGGAGAGTGTTGAAAAACATCAACGGGACCAAAATCTCAACTTAACAAAGGTCCATAATCACAAAAAGGAGAAATCAACCTATCATAAGGAGAAAGAACCATCTTTGCTGGTACAACAATCATTAGAGGAAGTTGAGGCAAAGATCAATAGGATGTTGGAATGGACATATAAAAAGTGTGGAGAATATATCGATATCATTGGAGATAGAGTTTTGACAACCCAAGAAGTAGGACAATATATCAATAGAAAATCAGAAAGAAGGGATAAGGAGAATAAGAGCTCAATTGCCAATCACATGTATGAATGCAACATTTGCCTGTACGATCACCCTAAGGGCCAATGCCTAATCTTGTTACATTTATATGAGCATTGGGGAAGCATGTTACATCTAGAGTTCATAGAAAGATACTGTGTTCAATCATAGTGGCAACAATCCTAGTCGTGGGGGAAGCCACCCCTAAACTAGAGACACCCTTCAGATCATTCGAATCCAAATGCTTATCTAGTTCAACATCCTATTTCCTCAGCTGGGTCAACATACTCTACCTGATCGCATTACTATTCTCCTCAATACTATAAGCCCATGCCCTCAACACAACCACCACCTTATGTACCACACACTTCTTCTAATTTTCAACATTCTCATCCTTTCCCTCCTTATACATCGCCACCAATTGTTCCTAAGGTGCTTGCACCACAGCAACAACCTCTGAACGTTACTTGTGCTACTATTTCCAATAGTAGTGAGAGACCTCAGCAACATTGAAGGCGTCCCTTCTTTAGAAATGACCCTGGGAAGGGACAACACAATTCCAAGGGCATTGCATCCTCCAGCTTAGCACAAGTCCAACCCTGTGGTGCACCCTTATCTTCGAACCCAACACCTCATGTCACTTCATCAGGGCCACCAATTAACACTCCAACAACCATATGGCCCAATGAATATAGCCATGGAGGATGACATGCTGATCCTTGCATACCACCTTACAGTTACAAACATCATAGTGGGTCAACTCTTTACCCAAGAAACACATCGTACAAATTTCCTCACTATGCTTACTATAATCAAGTGTGTGAACCCCAATGGGTTAAGTATGACCAAGTCCCAATATTTCCAACATGTAAGAGTCCTCATCTTCCATTTATTAATCCTTGCCATCCTCAACCATTTAGTTGTGGGGGATATTCCCCATTCTAGTAACAAGCAGGATTAATAACCACTTTTCATTTTCTTTAATTTTACAACTTTTTTGTTTTTCAGTTTTTCATTTTTCAATTTCTTATTTTATTTTTTTGTCTTTTTACTTTTTTATAAGTAATCTCATCTACGAATAAAACACTCATATGGCTCGTTGGTTCAGGTGTGTTCTATGTTATCGAGTCTCGAATAATCAGTTATTTGGACTGTGAGCCCATTACACCCACTCATCCATTTTACAAATAAGAGGTTCTATTCAATGGTACAGTGATATTCTTGACATTCTTAAAACTTAAAATTAATTTTTTGTTCATTGTACCAAGAATGAAGAAGGATGGACCAAGAGGGAATGATTAGGGTGTGACATTAAGGGGATTTGTAGATTCTCTTTGGTGACATTTGTGGGAGTTATCATGCAACGTGGTTGTACTAAGATCCTTGTAGATTTAATGAAAAATGGGAGTAAGAGTAATCAAAAAGGACACTCAAAAATCTAATGCTCTTCTAGGGGGTCCCATTGGAAAGACATGCACCCATGCTTGAAGGTTGGCATCTTCTTTGGATTCAGTAAAGAGAAAAAAAAAAGAAAAAAAAAGAAGAAAGAAAAAGAAAACAGAAAGAAAAGTGCCACAAAACAAAAAATCACTCCTTGGAATAAAATGGCAGATTGTACACCTTGTTGTTATGGTGCTCTCATAGTTGCTCATCATGGGATGAAACAATGCGATGTCACTGATTAGAGGAATGGATTTGGTCTTGATATTGGAATGACAAGTTAATGACACATTAATCATGCTTTACACGCAGGATTCACTATGCCCTGGGTTAGTTACCTCATGTCCCAATCTCTACTATCCCTTCTATACCTCGTCTCACCTCACTATTCGTGTAATTTTGGCTCATGTATCGTATAACATAGCATTCTTACCTCATCCCGGTGATATTTACATGTGTGTGTTTTGGGGAATCAGTGTGGATTACATTTAACCCTTCGAGTGCCCATGGACACTTTTAAGTGTGGTTACACAAGGGCATTAAAGGTTGGAACTTGCTTTGGGGAGGACCCACTTACGTAATTTTTGTAATTTGCACTTGTTGATATCAACACACCCATGCTTGCTTGGCATGGGGCCTTTGTTTATTTTTTTTAAAAAAAAAAGAAAAAAAAAAGAAGAAAAAAGAAAAAATAAAAATAAAAATAAAGATTGGTTACCCTAACCCTAAAATTGGCTATAAAAAAGCCATCAAGGTCATGGAGTAGGGGGGGGTGGGAGGGAGAGGAGAAGTCAGGCTAGGAAGCCCTAGCCCAATGAGGCCAGGGCCATGAAGCCATGGACTGAACCTCCTCTCTCCCTGGGTGGTTGCCAATGGTTTCTCTTTCTTTCTTTTTTTCTAGTAATGGGCAATTTGGGCAGTTGAACGTCGACAGATTTTCTTTTATTTTCTGAGCAATTTGGGCGGTTGGACATCAGCAGATTTTCTTTTATTTTCTGAGCAATTTGGGCAGTTGGACGTCGGCAAATTTTCTTTTATTTTCTAAGCAATTTGGGCGGTTGGACGTCAGCAGATTTTCTTTTATTTTCAGCAGATAGCATGTGGTTCTTTCTATCTTCTTTTATTTTAGCAGATGACAAGTGGTGGTGGTGGATTTATATTTATGCAGTTGGTGGTTCGCAGGGCATTGGTGATGTTTGATTGCAACTATACATGATTCTTGCGGCAACATAATCATGCATCCTGTCGATGAATCTTCTCTTCATCTTCTTTTATTTCAGCAAATGGCAAGTGGTGGTAATGGATTTATATTTATGCAGTTGGCGGTTCGCAGGGCATTGGTGATGTTTGATCGCAGCTACACATGATTCTTGCGGCAACACAACCATGCATCTTATCGATGGTTCCTATTTCTTTCTCCTTTAGTTTTTCTTTTCATGCTTTATTTCTCTCTCTCTCTTTCACTTGGTCACATGGCTCTCTCCAGCTGAGACTATTCCCGGGTTTCCGTACCCATACGGGAGGCGCCCTAGGCAATAGTCTCCTCAAACGAGTTTTTTCGGTGTTGGCATGACCAAAATTTATGCATCAACAGCACTCATGACCCATCTTCCACACACAATTTATTACCCTTAGCATATTGTCAACGATTTTCTTTCCCTTACTAACCCTCTGATTCCATGTTCCTATGAACCATCACATAGCCTTTTTCTCTACCATCCGAGGTCCTTATTGATAAATTCCACACCATCATAATTTTCGTACCTTCAGAACTAGTTGAATTACCCCGGAACCCTTTAACAATCATCCAGATGTCCTTAGTTTACATCGTTTAATTTCAAAGAAATATTAAAAATTTGGTACAGTGCCCTAACTGTGATGAAAATATATATACGTGACCCCCCCACAACACTGACCATTAGTTTCCACTATTCACGTGGGGGAGTTTTTCAAATTTTTCTCTATGACTTGTGATTGTAAGACCCTTGCTTTTATACCTATATCTCGCTTGTTAGTACTCTGATTTTCATTCCGTCGTGGGGGAGGGGCACACGCCGAATAGTGCATAAATTTTTTTGAAATTTTTTCAAATTCATCATTTTCCAAAGGACATATTTAAGGGTAATTAGTTGTAAAATTAAGAATAGAATGTGTCAAAAACAATTTCATCCCCTTAGCTATATCAGAAAATTAAATTTGGAAACCACCTAAGCAAAGAGAACTCAACATGATAATCTCTCGGGGACATGTTCTTCCAATAATTAACATCACACAGAAATAAAGTAAATATATTAAGGTAAGCAGTAAGGTATAACCTAACTTTGGTAGCAACCTTACTAACGATTGGCCCCGTGTGATTGCAGATGGCCCCAAAATGCGGATAACAGGAAGGTCCTGCTCAAGGTGTGATTAAAAGACCTAGGAGAGGTAAAGGAAAATTCCCTACTGAACAACATGCAGAGCAGAAGGAACAATCATTTAGTATCCACCAAGAAGACCCTACTATTGTACAATCAAGGCAAGTGGAAGGAGGAGCTGTTGCAGCATCTGAATAGGGAAGATATCTCATGTTGCCCCAGGATTGTGTTCAGACCATCCATGAAAGGTCCATAGTCACTGTAGTAATCATGGAATTAAACTTTGGACCTTTCTTAGAATTTTCTCTGGAGGCCGTTACAGATCACCTCAAAGGGTCGCCCTTATGGCCTACCCTCTCTGAAAGTGGTGCCTGGTACTTAGGGGAAACATACCAATTTTGGAACAATAAAGAAGAAGGCACCATGGTTAATAATTGTGGTGTGACTATTGATTTCTTTGTTCAAGCCATTTCAGAAGTATTAAACCTTCTAAATATAGGGCCAAAGGTTGCTTAGAATCGTTTGGACACTTTCAGAACTGAGCAACTTAATAAACTGTTGACAGAGAATAAAAGGGTGGTAGAAGAAAAAAAGAAGGCTGATTGGGATGCCTCTATGGCACAAGCGCAAACTTACATGCACGCTAAGGCACTCAAGGCCTTACAAGAGAAGAAACTCTAGGCCATACTTCAACGCCATCAAATTCCAAGACCTGGAGCACAAGAAAAGGGAAAAACACCCATGGAGGAGCCACCACCACTAGGAACTACATGAGTTCCATCCAATTCTATAATCATAGGATTTTCTTTTGTGTTGTGCCTCAATTTTGTTTAATCCTACACTGTGGCATAAATAAATTCCTAGTCAGTCAATAATCCCATACCTATCCACTGTGTAATCAATTGAACTTGTTCCTTACTTTCTTTGACTTGAGGACAAGTTGTTATTCAGTCGTGGGGGTATGATGAGTCATGGTCTGTTAAGCCCAGCTATCGGAGCTTAGTTATCGGAGCCCTGATACAAGATACATGGTCTGTCAGGCCCAGTTATCAGGGCCACGATATCGCTGCCATGATATCGTGGTTTTGGTGTGAGCCTATAAATAAAAGGTGACACACTTGGTTTTGGGCATTAGTTCTTAGATTTTATTGTAAGTTTTAAGTTTAGATTTCTCTCATATCTTTCCTTCCGGTGCATGCTTGCAATGTGGTGATTGTAAGTGTACAGCATCCTTATTCAAGTGTGACATACTTGGACACGCACATGACTAGAAATAAAGATTGAGATTACTTCATCATTGTAGCATTCACTTATCTTAATTATTTATTTAATTGTTATTTACTACTTTCTTAGTTAATATCTTCTTACCCTAAACTCCTGTTAAACGTGGAATGAGTACGACTTGATTATGAGCATTTAAGTGTGACTACTTAGTAACCCAGTAGCGTACTTAGGATCTGTGCTTGGTAATCCTAGTGGTAGTTGTACACAAAGTCCAAGATGTGTACGAATGATTGAGGAACGGATGCTCATTACACTTAGGCTAGCTTAGATTCTCTCTCACCCTCTCTCTCTTAGCTTAGTTAATATTATCTTCCATTGTCTTCAGGAGTAGCATTAGCATAGAAACACATCATACACCTCACTCTGGACTAAACCATATGTGACAAAGTTAACACTAGTCCAGATGGGAAGATAATGAACTGCAACCTAAGGATAACTGTCTAGATACCACAACTAGCCTGTCTGCGGAGTTTGACCGAATCGTGCATGAAACAATCGTATTTGTATGGTTGAGTGGAGAATTACAAGGGGAACTTTCCAATTATTTTGAGAAGGGCATGGCTAAGTACTGTTTATGCCAAAATGGGCATTAGAGATCTTTCCTTGGAAATATCAAAAGAAAATGAATTTGGGGAGATCGAGAAGAAGAGAGTTCCATGTATCACGTACAACAATTCAAGGTGCCATTGTGTGTAGGAGTTATGGTCAGTAAAGAAAACATCTATCTCTGCATGCAAGCAATGTGCACCAGAAGCTAAGATCTAGAGATGTCTATACGTAGTAGCCACAAAACATGAAGGCACCCAGTGGCTGACAGCAAATGTTAGTAGCAGCACATTATGCATGGAACTGACTAAAGATCTAATGTATGAGTACGTTGCAAGTATGGATGAACTTGAGCAAGTTCATCACCAGCTCTCCAAAGGAGCAAATGATGATGTCAATTGGGGTTAGCTGAAAATTCCTGACAACTTTAAAGAAGAGCCCCTTGAATTGAAGATGCTACCGACTGGGATGGAGTACATATTTCTGAAAAATGAAAAGCCTGTTTTCATTAATACCAAGCTTGCTCCAAAATAGAAGAGAAAATTAATAAAAGTTGTGGAAAAGTGATCAATAGCCTTTGCTTGGTCATATTTTGAACTCACTAGGATAGTTCCAAGAATATGCCAGCACTGAATATACACTGACCCTACCATTAGGCCAAAATGATAGCCTCAGCAATGCTTGAATCCAAAATTGAAACATATTGTTAAGGAGGAGATTAAGCAACTCCTCAAAGCGAGATTCATCTATCCTATCCTAAATAGTGAGTGGGTCAATCCACTTATGATTGTGCCAAAGAAAGGAGGCAAATGACAAGTGTGCATTGATTTCTAGCTGCTCAACATGGCAACTTTCAAGGATCATTTTCTGTTGCTTTTCGTTGACTAAGTGCTGGATACCATTTCAGGGCACAACTATTACAACTTTTTGGATGGTTATAGTGGCTATAACCAAATTAGAATTGCACTAGAAGATTAGGCAAAGACAACTTTCACAAGTCCTTGGAGAACTTTTGCCTACCGAAAAATGCCATTTGGTCTATGCAATGCCCCAACCACATTTCAAAAATTAGTTCTCAACATTTTCGAACAACAAATTGGTAGTGGGGTAGAATTTTTTATGGATGATTTTTCTATCTACGGAGCTACGTTCAAGTTGACCCTAGACTGTCTTGAGTAGGTGTTGAAAAGATGTGTCGAAACAAACCTCCAGCTCAATTGGCAAAAGAGCCATCTTATGGTCCAGGAAGGCATCATCTTGGGGCATCGCATTTTAAAAGCAAGAATTGAGGTGGACCCTGAGAAAATAAGGGTCATCCAAGGAATAATGCACTAACTTGAAATAGTCAAAGAAGTTTGGTCATTCTTTGGACATACTAGCTACTATTGGCGATTCATCGAGAATTTTTCCAAAATCGCCAAGTCGTTGGTAGAATTGACAAAGAAGGATGCATCATTCGTTTGGACCCCTACATGTGAATCAACATTTTAACAGTTGAAGTAAAAGCTTGTTGAAACTTCTAGTCTTCAAGCACTAGATTGGTCCAGACCATTTCATGTGATGACTAATGCATCAAATTATGCTTTGGGGGTAGTGCTTATGTAGATGGATGATCAAAAATATCCATATTACATTCACTGTGTGATGAGTGGCGAGGTACCCCTACACTCAACCATACGAATACGAGCGTGCACGCGCGATTCGGTCGAACTCCGCAGACTAAATGCCTTAACGCCACAAGAAACACTTGGGGTTAATCGTTCGTTGT